>OX465295.1:127527664-127738618 GCA_949987735.1 Leucophora obtusa | reverse complement strand
GATCTGACCTGATTAAATTATGTGTTAATCAGATGAAATTGTATCTGATTTTTGACCTGATACAATTTTATTGGTTTATATCACATGGTATCAGGTTAGGTCCAAATAGTTATATTTGTATACAAAATTATATAGTTATATCCCAATTTTGACCTGATATCAGTTTAAAACTTTAATACAATTTGTATAAGGTAAATGTCGGATACAATTATATTTTATTTATATAAAATTGAACCAATTACGATCACACCCTGACACCATTACATATAAACCGATAAAATTGCATCAAGTCAAAAATCGGATACAATTTCATCTGATTAACACATAATTTAATCAGGTCTGATCTAAACTGATACAATTAGATAAAAATTTATAAACAATCGATAAAAATATATCGGATATTGTTCGGATGAAACTGTATATTTATACAGATATAACTTAATCACATATATGTTTAAATGATACGATATATCAAAGTATATGGTACTATATATGGTAGCATATATTATCATATCTGGAACTGTATTAAAAATGTTGTTGAAATGGCACCATATATCATAATGTATGGTTTAAATGTCACCACATATGGTAATATATTGTTTAAATGATACCATATATCAATATATATTGCACTATATATAGTAGCATATAGTATTATATCTGAAACTGTATTAAAAATGTTGTTCATGAGGTCCCATATATGAGCATATATTGTTGAAATGGCACCATATATGATAATATATGGTTTAAATGGCACCATATATAGTAATATATTACTTAAATAACACCATGTATAAATATATATTGCACTATATATAGTATCATATATTATCATATCTGGAACTGTATTAAAAATTTTGATCATGAGTTACCATATATGGCCATATATTGTTTAAATGGCAACATATATAATAATATACGGTTTAAATGGTAACATATATGATAAAATATGGTTTGAATGGCACCATATATGATAATATATAGCTTAAATAACACCATATATAAATATATATCGCACTATATATAGTACCATATATTACCATATCTGGAACTGAATTAAAGATTTGGTTTATGAGATACCATATATTACCATATATTGTTTAAATGGCACCATATATGATAATATCTAGTTTAACTTTCACCATATATAATTATATATTGTTTAAATGATACCATATATAATTATATATTGCTAAATATTCCACCATATATATTAAGATTATAGTTCTATATATAACTATATATGCAATAAGATCAACCATGTTATGTAATATATAATTATATATGCCATATCTAATATTACGAAGGCCGATATCTAATTAGATGAAATTATATATGGCATAATATAAGGAAAATTTTTTCGGAAAAAAAACGTCATATATAATTATATATGGATATACATAACCACATGTCTAATTATATATTGTAATATATAGCCACATATGATTATATATAAATTTTTTTTTACTCGGGTTACCATATATGGTGACGTTTAAACCATATATTATGATATATGTTGCCATTTCAACAATATATGGTCATATATGGTACCTCATGAACAACATTTTTTGTACAGTTCCAGATATGATAATATATGCTACTATATATTGTATAGTACCATATACTTTGATATATCGTATCATTTAAACAACATACCATGTATGGTACCATTTAAACAATATATTTTCATATACGGTACCATTTAAACAATGTATTGTCATATATAATAACTCATCAGCAACTACAATATTAACTGTATTTCAGAATCTATTAATTGTATTTCAGAAATTATAATTGTATTTCAGAAATTATCGAATGTATTTCAGAAATTATTAATTGCATTTCAGAGATAATCAAATCTATTTCAGAATTTGTTGATTGTATTTCATAGTTAATAGAGGAAAATTTCTGAAATACATTTCATAATTTCTGAAATACAATTGATAATTTCTGAAATACATTTTGAGAATTTCTGAAATACAGTTGTGAATTTCAGAAATACAATTAATAATTACCCGAGTAAAAAAAAATTATATATAATCATATGTGGCATATATTACAATATATAATTAGACATGTGGTTATGTATATCCATATATAATTATATATGACGTTTTTTTCCAAAAATTTTCCTTATATTATGCCATATATAATTTCATCTAATTAGATATCGGCCTTCATAATATTAGATATGGCATATATAATTATATATTACATAACATGGTTGATCTTATTGCATATATAGTTATATATAGAACTATATCTTAATATATATGGTGGCATTTTAGCAATATATAATTATATATGGTATCATTTAAACAATATATAATTATATATGGTGACAGTTAAACTAGATATTATCATATATGGGTGCCATTTAAACAATATATGGTCATATATGGTACCTCATAAACCAAATCTTTAATTCAGTTCCAGATATAATAATATATGGTACTATATATAGTGCGATATATATTTATATATGGTGTCATTTAAGCTATATATTATCATATATGGTGCCATTCAAACCATATATTATCATAAATGGTGCCATTCAAACCATATATTATCATATATGGTACCATTTAAACCATATATTATCATATATGGTACAATTTCAACAATATATGCCCATATATGGTACCCTCATGAACAATATTTTTAATACAGTTCCACATATGATAATATATGCTACCATATATAGTGCCATATATATTTACATATGGTGTTATTTAAGCAATATATTACCATATATGGTGCCATTTAAACCATATATTGTCATATATGGTGCCATTTCAACAATATATGCTCATATATGGTACCTGATGAACGACATTTTTAATACAGATGCAGATATGATAATATATGCTACCATATATATTGATATATGGTGTCATTTAAACAATATTAATATATAGACATATATGGTATCATTTAACCAATATATTGTCATATATGGCACAATTTAAACAATATATGGTCAAATTTGGTACCACATCAACATTTTGAATACAATTCCATATATGGTTTAATTTGAATAATGTATGTTACTTCATTCACAATATTTATAATACAGTGTCATATATTGTAATATATGTATATCATTTAATATATATTGATGTATGGTAATGGTACAATAATTCCAATATCAGTTGAGATACAATTTGTGGGTCCATATCAACAATTTGTTCACGTACATTTAACATATATATATGTACATTTAAGTTATAATTTATAAGCACTTTATAAAGTTAAATAGTTCCATAAACCTAACTGTCTAACTGTATAGAATGTTTATGAATATACGATTTAATATATAATAATTACAACTACAAATTGGTGCCATTATCTAAAATTTAATTTAATGTTAACTTATAATAAAATAAAAATGTATTTCCTAAAAATAAAAATATAGTGTTAATTAATGTTGATATACAATAGGTTTAAGTTTAACATCCCAGACAGAAAAATATAATCGGCACAATGCTGGCAAACCGTTGGCGATGGTCGGTTATGCGTTGGCAGAACGTTGCATTAACTATCTTGGCAAAAAAATAGATTTCAAAAAACATTTTTGAAAAAATTGAGAAAACTTTTTTTAATATTTGCTTTTAAAAACATGAAATTTAACCCAGTCCACCAGATTGTCAGCCAAGACCTCTACACTCTAATCTAACGAGACTTGTTATAGATGTGTGATAGCTACAAATTAAATGAATGATAAAAGCATTTCGAGCTAACTTATAAGCATCGAAAAAAGGTATTCCAGAAATTATTAAAAGTATTTTAGAAAATTTTAATTGTATATCACAAAATATTATTTGCACTTCAGAAACTACAATATTACGCAAATTTAATTATTTATTTATTTAGTTGTGTCCAGAAATAATGAAATCTATTTCAGAATTTCATAGCTAATAGAGAAAAATTTCTCAAATACATTTCATAATTTCGGAAATACGATTGATAATTTCTGAAATACAGTTTGATAATTTCTGAAATACAGTTGTGAATTTCGGAAACACAATTAATAATTTCTGAAACACAATTGATAAAACTGAACTTCAATTGACTAGTTCTTAAATACAATTCATAAATGTGAAAAATAATTGATGAGTTCTGAAACACAATTGATAAAACTTAAATTCAATTGATTATTTCTGAAATACAATTGATAAATCTTAAAACAATTAATACAATTGGAAATGGTGTAGAGCGTCAAAAAGATGTAAATAAAATTATTTTATTCAAAGATTTCAATTTAATAAAAAAATAAATATATAATTTTATAAAAAAAATTATAGAAAAAAAAATTTAAATTTTATAAAAAGAAATTCATTTTGTAAAAGAAATGCATATTGAACTCGTTACCTTCTGAGTTTAAACCTTATTTTAACAAAATATTGTAATTTTTATACAATCAGTCTTATTATTTTTTGAACAGTTGGCAATATATGTCTAGGATCTTATTTAATCCCAAATAAATGGAGATCTTACGTAGTACCCAAATATAATGCGGCATCTAATTTTATCTGTCATTTTTATGGATACTTTTAGATGTCAATCCCCAAATATATTGCTGTTTCTAATTCGATCTGCCATTTTAATACCGAAATAAATTGCTGGATCTAATTCGATCTGCCATTTTTCTGATAAATTTAGATCCAAGTTTATCCACAAATATATTGCTGAATCTAATTCGATCTGCCATTTTTCGGATAAATTTAGATCTAATTTAATCCACAAATATATTGCTGGATCTAATTTGATCTGCCATTTTTCAGATCAATTTATATCTAAGTTTATCCACAAATATATTGCTGGATCTAATTCGATTTGCCATTTTTCGGATCAAATTAGATCTAAGTTTATCCCCAAATATATAGCTAGATCTAATTCGATCTGCCACTTTTTCGGATCAAATTAGATATACGTTTATCCACAAATATATTGCGGGATCTAATTTGATCTGCCAAAACTGAGATCAAATTAGACCTAAGTTTATCCCCAAATATATAGCTGGATCTAATTGGATCCGCCATTTTTCGGATCAAATTAGATCTACAAATATCCGAAAATATATAGCTGGATCCGCCAATTTTCGGATCAAAATAGATCTAGGTTTATCCCCAAAGATATCACTGGACCTCCCAATTTTGAGATATAACTTGATCTTAGTTTATCCCCATATATACAATGGGATCTAATACGATATGATTGGATACACCCAATTTTGAGATCTAATTGGATCAGCTAGATATTACAGCAGATCTTAAACAATATCAAATTGGATATAATTAGATATTGCGCGAGATCAATTTTTTTTACTCGGGTACTGAAATACAATTGATAAAACTGAAATTCAATTGACTAGTTCTGAAAAGCAATTCATAAATCTGAAAAATAATTGATAAGTTCTGAAATACAATTATTTTATTAAAAAAATTCAATTTAATAAAAAAAATATAATTTTATAAAAAAATGTATAGAAAAAAAATATTAATTTTATAAAAAGAAATTCATATTGCAAAAAAATAAAATTTTATCCGAAAAATGGTGGATCGTACTGCAGTAACTTAGATCCACCTTGGATCTAATATGATGAAATACGATCCGAAAAACGAGTTTATCTAATTATATAAAATTGGATGTGACATAATGATAATCAAGAAGTAATTTCAATAGAATGGACAATTTAATGCAATCTGAGCGATATCTGAATGAATTATTTTCGTCTAATGGTATCAAATAAAATGTAACTTTTTGTATTAAATCTAATTTTATATAATTAGATTAACCCATTTTTTCGCTCTGCCATTTTTCGGATCAAATTAGATCTAAGTTTATCCCCAAATATATTGCTGGATCTAATTCGATCTGCCATTTTTCGGATCAAATTAGATCTAAGTTTATCCACAAATATATTGCTGGATCTAATTCGATGTGCCATTTTTCGGATCAAATTAGATCCAATTTTATCCCCAAATATATTGCTGGATCTAATTCGATCTGCCACTTTTTCGGATCAAATTATATCTAAGTTTATCCACAAATATATTGATGGATCTAATTCGATCTGCCAAAATTGAGATCAAATTAGATTTAAGTTTATCCACAAATATATAGATGGATCTAATTCGATCCGCCATTTTTCGGATCAAATTAGATCTAAGTTTATCCGCAAATATATAGCTGGATCCGCCAATTTTCGGATCAAATTAGATCTACATTTATCCCCAAAGATATCATTGGACCTCCCAATTTTACGATATAACTTGATCTCAATTTATCCCTATATATACAATGGGATCTAATACGATATGATTGGATACACCCAATTTTGAGATCTAATTGGATCACCTAGATATTACAGCAGATCTTAAACAATATCAAATTGGATATGATTATATATTTCGCGAGATCAATTTTTTTTACTCGGGTAGTCACACATAACCTGAGAGACCCTACTATCGAATGACAGCTGGGGCATAAAATAATTTTTTTTATGCTTTTTTAACTCAATTTAATTTAACTGTAAATATTTTTTTTTTACAGATCTTAAAAAAATTAAACCATTTTCTGCCAACAGCACCTGAAAATTGAGTTTACCCCAACTTGGGATTAATAATATTTTAATATGTAATTATATATTGTCATATATAACCCCACACATAATTATATATGTGACTGAGGTCCTATTATCAAATCCCAGCTCGGGCACAAAAAAAAATTTTTTTTTACTTTTTTAAACTCAATTTCATTTACTTATAAATATTTTTTTAATAGATCTTAAAAAGATTATACCATTTTTTGTGAACAGCACCTGCAAATTATGTTTTGAATTAATAGTATTTTAAATATATAATTACGTAGATATCGTAATGTATAATAATTTCGTTAAAGTTCTGAATTTGAGCTCTTTCAGAGTGAAAATGTTTTTCTTTTTTGTAATATTTCTACATAAAATTTTGGCAATATTCTTATTTTTTTACTCCTACTTTTAATACAAAACAACTTCTGAAAAAGTGTTGGATAAGAGTATTTTTTTCCAAAGATTGCTAAGTTTATAAATGTCATACTTTATTTAAGAGACATTTATATTACCTTTTCAACAACATGTATATTGTTCTTATTCCATTATTAATTTCGCAAATACAGACTATTGATAGTTAGACTTTTGACCCATATAAATCCTAGACCCTGCAACAAACATTTTTTTATCTCCTTCGCCAAAAAAATTCCGTGAGTGGAAAACATTTAAGATTTTTAATTTTTGTTTTTTTGTAATAATGTTATTAATTTATTTTTTCTAAGTCATGTATATATATACATTTATATAACTATATATAACGCAATGACACGAACAATGTTGTCTCATATAATCAGTCATGTTGTATAGCAGTGCTTGGCTGAGTGAGTTAAGTGGCCGACTACAACGCCAGCAATCTGGGTTCGAATCCTGACGACGGAGTTTTTTTTTATGAAAAAAATATTTTTTTAATAAATAGATATTTTTTTTATTTTTTATGTTATTTTTAAAATTTTATTAAAATTTAAATAATTCCAAATATATCATAGGATAAATTTTGATCTCAAATTATCCAATTCCATCTGCCAAAATTAGACTTATATCTAATTGGATATAAGTCAATCCCATGGGATATTTTGCGATCTATCAGGATCTCAATTTTATATTATTGGATCTCCCAATTTTGAGATCTATTTGGATCTAATTTAATCCTGTAATACATTTGAGGGATCTGATTGGATATTATTGGATACCCCAATTTTGAGATGAACTTGGATAAGATTAAACGTCGATCTATATCAAATAAGATATGACTACATATGCTAGATATAACGTTTCTTTGATTGGGAAGTTACTAATAGCTAATTAATTAGAATAAGGCAAAGAATAGTTAAGCGGTGGAGGACCACACTAACAATCTGTAAATATAAACATAGATTTGCCATTACACCCCCCCAGTTTTATTGGAAATGGTCCCAAATGGAAGAAATCGATTTTTTTTTTTGGAAAACGTTAACTCGTGCCGAAAGTTTGACGAAAATGGCCCATTTTGGATATCATCGGATATCATTAACCCACTTTAGCACGGAATCCAAAATGACCCACGAATTTAAATTTTGTTAAATTTTTGGCAAAATAAGCAATTTTTGTAAAATGTCTTGGAAATCAATCGCTCCAAACACAAACTCGAATTATCATTTTTCCAATTTTTTTTTTTTTAATATCAAGTATAGCATGGTACAAATATCAATCGGCATCTCTAAATTAGGCATTTTAAAAAATCTTTAAAATTAATTTAAAAAAAACACGTTTTTGCATTTTTATCAAATTCGTGGGTCATTTTTGATTCTATGCAAAAGTGGGTTAATGATATCCGATGAAGTCGCAATTCCATATCTAAATAATTTTGACTATATTAAATTAATAAGTGAAATAAAAAATTAACTTTTTCGAAATTTAGAATTTTGGGAATTTTTAATAATACAGTAAAACTCGCTTAAGACGAACTCGGGGGGACCAATCAATAAGCGAGTTTCGTAATAACCGAAGCAAAATTTTGTTTAAATTTTTTAAATTATCAACAAAATATTTAACATTCGTAAAAAGAACTTCAAGTATTGTAAAATTTTTTAATTTTATTTCTGCAATAACTTGTTTGCAATATATTTAATAAAAAAATGTCTGTGTGTTCGGTTCAAAATTTGTCAAAATACAGAAAAAATATATAAAAAAATTGTAAATTTTTGGAAAGTTCTTATTAAGCGGGTTCGTATTAAGCGATTTCGTTATAACGGATGTTTTTTATATTGAAATTGTTGCCAAAAAGTCGGGACTCTCAAATTAGTTCGTATTAACCGAGAATTCATCTTATCCGAGTTCGTATTAAACGAGTTTTACTGTAATATATTTTTTTTCCAAAGTGGGCCATTTTCGTCCAACTTTCGGCACGGGTTAACGTTTTCCAAAAAAAAAAAAAAAAAATTGATTTCTTCCATTTGGGACCATTTCCAATAAAACTGGGGTGTATGAACGAAAATCGACTTTAACCCTAGAATGCTAATGTTAGTCGATTCGACTAACACCACTTACATTTTTGTGCACAGCTTTTTTCTCGTTTTACCGGTCGTTCTAAATTCTCTTGTATTCTCAGTCAAGGGTGTGCTCTTGTTCTGAAAGGTCACATTGTTGCAGTAAGTATTGCTATTTTTGAGTTACTTAGCAAAATGTTAGTCGATTCGACCAATGGCTAGTGTTATTATTTCTTATTTATTCATTATTTTCAACAATTGTTCTCAAGAGTATTTGTTATTAATATAAATTTTAAACTAATTGTTTTACAAAAAAATTAAATTTGTAAATTGATTTACATTTAAAATAAAGCCTACTGTCAACCTTGTAAATATTTTTTTTTGGTTCAAATATAGATATCTAAATCGGTAATATATATCTGTTAGTCGATTCGACTAATGATTAGCGTTAACGTATAAAAAATAAGATTAGTGTTCCAGGGTTAAATTTAATTATTTCTGAAGCTGTAAGCTATTATTTAACAATTTTTTTTTAAATCTGGTCTTAATTACTGTGAACAAAAGGAATTTGAAATCAAAACTAAAAAAAATTAAGTAACTTTTAAGTAATTCGCGGTTTTTTAAAAAATTATACAAAAAAATCCAAATTTTGCCTTGAATGCGCAAATTTCTGAAATCTGATCTTTATTTCAACGAAGATTATGAATCAGCAATCAGAATTTAAAAAAAAATGTAGTTTATGAATTATTCGCGGTTTTTGAAAATTCAAAAAACTCAAGTTTTTTGAGGTATTTTCCTAATTACCTCCCAGTGTAGAAAATCATTACCAGATATGTGGTTATGCAACTATATACTTGGTAATGGTAACTAGTTACTTTTGTTATTACATTTCTTATTAACTTTATATGGCGATGTCGCGAAAAATAATGAGTTATGGTTACACAACAGCATATGAAAAATCAAAAAGTATATCGTTACCTATGTGCTTACCAGTACTGACAAAAATAATGAATCTAAAATTAGATTTTCAAAAAAATTAATTGTATAAAAAAAATATTTTTATTGTATTTTTTTTTAAATAAAATTTCCTGGTGCAGGAATCGAACCTGGGTCTACAGTTGCCAGTAGGGATGCCAAACGGGAAATCCCGAATCCCGAAATCCCGGGATTTTCGGGATTGGCAAAATCCCGAATCCCGGGATTATTTCTCAAAAATCCCGGGATTTTCTTATTTTTTAATATTAATATAAACGCAAATAAACAAAGTGAACAATTTTAGATTACCTACGTTTTTTCTTGAATTTTCTCATATTGACAAGAAATTGATGCCAAGATATTGGTAAAATTATAATTTAAGTAGATTATTCGAGTAAACTATGCAAGGACTTTGCAGAAAAATTTGAAATTTTGGTAAACAATATTAAGTTTTTGAGTAATACATGCGAAAAATCAAGTTTGTTTGTTATTTTACCGATTTATTCTTCCAAGCGAAATTCGATTTCTGAAACTGGGACTGTTAGTTTTGGCTGGGACTGTAAGTTTGAATTCTTCCATGAAAACAATTGATAACGATAACCAAATAACTTTGTTGCTGTAATTACACGATTTAGTGGGCAAGTTTATCGCAACGAATCTGTTTTAAAATCTGATTACAAAATACTGGGCGCAAGTGTACTTAATGGCAGGCCTTCATATATTATCCCAGCCAGAAAAATACAAACGGGAAAGCGATGGCAAGGTATTTTAACAGGTGGTACAAGTACTGACAAAAATTGCTTTCCCATTTCCAATATGATAACGTCAATAGACAAAAGGACCGGCAGTTCAAAAAGCGCCGGAAAAGTGCTTGAGAAACAAAATTTTTAATTTTGGCAAAACGCTGCCAAAAC
Organism: Leucophora obtusa; assembly: GCA_949987735.1. Taxonomy (NCBI): domain Eukaryota; kingdom Metazoa; phylum Arthropoda; class Insecta; order Diptera; family Anthomyiidae; genus Leucophora; species Leucophora obtusa. The sequence continues at coordinate 127,727,672 of OX465295.1, read as the reverse complement.
CATTAAATAGGTGGTTTGGAATTATATTTTCCAAAATAAAATTTAAAAAAAGTTCATATGTATCTTTTTTTTGCCCTGTCAAACAAAACATCACAAACAAATACTGGCAAAACGATTTTTGCAAACGCTGGCAAAGCATCCCAAATGAGTGTTCTGCCAGTGATTTATTTTTAACATCGCGGTTACCCAGTGGTATGCAAGTACTTGATTTTTTGTACCACTGTCAATTTCTGACTGAGATGTTTCAATATTCATAAAATGTACCACATTATTAATTAACAACTATTAAATAATTATAAAACGCTTTATTCTACAAAAAAATTAGTTACATAACATAAAAATTTTTACAAATAAAGGAAAATTTAAATCCCGAAATCCCGGGATCCCGAAAAATCCTGTAGTCCCGAAAATCCCGAATCCCGGGATTTTCAAATATCAATCCCGATTGGCATCCCTAGTTGCCAGTCAATAGCTCTACCATCTGAGTAAGTGGGGTCATTACTGGTAGTCCAAAAAATAATGATATGTCATTACCGTTTCTACACTGGGCTGTAAATGGTGTTATTGAAAAATCAAATTTGTTATACTTTTGTAATTTACTTAACACTGATTTTAATTTTAAAAAGGATAACAGATACCTTGCAAATTAACTTAAAATTTGACTTTTTTTAATATTTCGCTATTATTTAGCTTGCTATAATTTTATTGCATAGTGGTAAATATAAGAAAACATCCTGATCAAAGTTGAATATTTTTTGTTTGAAATTTTCAATTTTTATAGTGGTAAATATAAAAAAACATCCTGATAAAAGTTGAACATTTTTTGTTTGAAATTTTCAAATTTCGCGAAATCCGCGACTTAGATTTCAATTTTGATTTCATATTCGTAATATACACCTAAAAATATATTAGATTTGATATGTCGCGATCATAATAATTATATTTAATTTTTCTTACCTCGAATCTTCAATTGCGATGTGCTACCTCTAAACAAAACTTTTTTGTTGATTTTTTTGATCAGACCACATTTTTTCAAAGTGGCATATTTTTAGGGTTGTGGAGCGGGAAAATTGCAACTTTTTTTTTTTTTTGGACAAGTCTAATATATATATATTGCTCTAACTCTCACTGGAGCATAGGGCGCCAAGTTCGATATTCGATTTCATAATTAATTTTATAATCACATTTGATGAAAATATACCAACAAAGGTTTGCAAAGCACTTTAACTTTAGGACAACTGACGATCTATTTACGCTTGTACCACCACATACCGCGGTATTTTTCCGCTGGATATATTGAAAATGCAGATGAGTCACATACTTTGTTATTTAAGGCCGAAAAAACTGAGATTTTCTGAGAATATATGTTACTTGCCATAAAATGTTGAAAAATTCATAACAGTGTACGGTAGGGTATAAATATGCGATAAAATGCCTGATGTTAAAGAACTGTGGCAATGTAATACATTTTTTTTAGTAACTTGATTTTATTTATGAAATTGTTATTGTTGTATAATGTGCAAATTGTCTCTACTGAAAAAAAAAACAACTCTTAATTAAGGTTGTTGTCTTGGCCTCTTGTGTTGCAAGCAAAATTAATATAGTACAAACTGAATTACTTAGCGGTGCTTGTATATGGGCATATCGCAACTTCATCCTTCTCAGTGCGGTTAAAAAGAAATATTAAAAAAAAACAAAGTACTTCATTTATGGAGTACTTTCATGCAATTTGTTCTGTAATTTTATTGTACAATACACATTTTAGTTAATGTTGCCTTCATCTTATGTACCCGATGAAAAATGTTCAAATATGTTCATTAAAGATGTCCAAATAAATATGAAAGTTGCAATTCGCGGTCTGCACAATGTTGCCCCTATTCCTTAATGCCTAAAAACTCTCTGTGCCATGTTTCAGCTAACTCCGCTTTTATGTGGAGGTAGTAGAAAAAGTTATTTTTTAATAACACTGTATAACAAAAAAAATAATAAGGTTCTGACTACTGATTCTGGCATAGGAGACAAAAAAATATACGTGTATCGGCGTTTTAAAAGTTTACATCAGGCCCTATGTTTTTTGTGAATGTGAATCTTTCATTTTAGGTGTTGGACATGTTCAGCGTACTTATATAAACACTACGATAGAGATTTTTTCTGGAACATATCAGCCCTCTAACCCCCATTAACCCATTGTCCTGTTTGCTGATAACTGGGACATTAACTGGCAAATTTATTGTTGTTAACCATATAAATTTTAAATTTAACTTTAGATTAAATTTTAATGGGACATTGTGTTATCCGGCCTAACTCTGCAATTAAAGGTCCCTTTTTAAAAAGGGACAAAAAAGACCCGTAAGTTGAAGAATTAGAGGATTAAAATGTTCCGCAAAACTATTTGCGATTAAATTTTACTATAAGTATCTGAAGACATCAAAGTTGAAAATTTAGCTTCAGTGCCAGATATAAGTCAAAACTTAAAATGTGTTTAACTTATTCCGAATTGGCGCTCAATCCAATCCAACAAACCTGGATTTTAGGCGGTTAGTTTGCATGAGAAATAGAGTTGTCAAGTATTCGACCTATTTGAAAAACTGGTTATCGAATACTTCTAAAACTCGCCTTTTTGAAAAACCGGTTTTTGGTTTTTGAATACAAAACCGGTACGAATAACCGGTTATTTTGTAAATAATAATTTTGTATTGCTATATATGCAAAAAAAAGTTTATATATTAAACTTTTCATCCCTGTTCGAAAAGTTTAATATATACTAAATATTAAAGTTGTATTTCATCCAAAGTTAATAAATACCCAGTGTAGAAAATCATTACCAGATATGTGGTTATGTACCTACATACTTGGTAACTAGTTACTTTTGTTATTATATTTCTTATTACCTTTATATGGCGATGTCGCGAAATATAATGAGTTGTCGTTACACACTAGCATACGAAAAATCAAAAAATATATCGTTACCTATGTGCTTACCTGTACTGACAAAAATAATGAGTCTAAAAATAGATTTTCTAAAAAATAAATTATATAAAAAAATTTTTTTTATTGTATTTTCTTTTTTTAAATAAAATTTGCTGGTGCGGGAATCGAACCTGGGTCTACAGATTGCCAGTCAACAGCTCTACCATCTGAGCTATATCGACATGTAATATTTAATAGATAAAAACACAATTGACCTGCTGCACACAAGTAAGCTTACTCGCCAACATACAAAATCAAAAAATATGTGGTTACATATATCCTTACCAGTGTTTAAAAAATATTGAGTCTAAAAATAGATTTCAAAAAAATCTAAAAAATTATTTTCTATTTGAAATAATGATAAAATTAAGTAATTATCAGTAACTCATTATTATATGTTTTAAAATAATACAGAAGGTAAGTGGGTGTCATTACTGGTTGTCCAAAAAATAATGATATGTCATTACCGTTTCTACACTGGGTATTTTATTCCGGCAGTGGAAAATATATGTTTTTTGAAATTTTTGGTTAGGTCGCAAATATTTTTTGTTTACAAAAATAACCAAACAGCTGTTAACGAGATAATGAAAACCCCTTCAACCGTATGTAGAGTTGTCAAACCCGGTTTCCGAATTATACGACAAACCGGTTTTTTTCTATATTTCCGGCTTTTTTAAACCGGTTTTTGAAAAAGGTCGGTTTTCGAATTATTCGAGAAACCGGTTTTTTCGTGTAGAATAAATCGACATTTTCGAATATTTATAACGTGAAAATTTCTAATAAATTTCCTTCATTTGTTCAATAATTATGCAAAATATTTAAGTGCCGTTTGCATAATAATTTGAAAACCTTATAACACATTTATAAAATGAATTTTGTATGGAAAATTTGTTTTATAAGTCACTTAAAAATTTTCAAAGTGATTATGCATATGACCGTAAATGATTTATTTCCTCCTTTAGGTAGGGTTTATTCACTTTGTCGTTGCTATGACGTTCATTACCTAGTGTCTTCAAATGCAATGAAATGTGCAAAGAAATTTGAAAATAACACACAATGCAACAACAAAATTATTTTCGTTGTTGTTGTTTTGTGTGTTATTTTAAAATTTCTTTGCACATTTCATTGCATTTGAAGACACTAGGTTAGTGGACTATAATCGAAAAAAAATATTTTTTCGAAACAAAAATGTTGAAATTTTTCCAAGAGACTGTTTTTTTTTGCAGAATTCTATATTTTCTCTCTATCTTAAAAAAGTCTTAATTTTTGGCATTAAGAAAGTTATAAAAATTTGTCCTAAAATGAATATAAGCTCATGTTTTCCATTTCCCCAATAAATAAAAGGAGTTTTTTCTTATTTCTCCCCCCGTGATAAAACATTCTGCGATTTGAAACCGTAAAATTGTAATAAAAATTTTAAAACTCACAAATTGTTTCACATTAATTGGAAAACTCCATAAGGCTAAAGTTATTTTTTGCGGCACTACGAAATTAGCCCCAACGAAATAACCCCCAAACCTTAAAACGAAAAAAGTGGCAAAAATTTAGTTTGGAGATTGTTTCATTTATTTTGGGGATTGTTTCGTATATGATTTTTGGGGTTTTTTTCATCATGAAATAAGCCCAAAATGAAAGAGTTCCCAAACATATTAATTTGGGGATTTTTGCATTCACTTACTTTTTGGGGAGAATTTCATTTTTTGGGGGTTATTTTGTTTTTCTTATTTCTGAAATTTTTAAAAGTTTGTTTCTGTCAAACGGATTTTAGTAAATATTTCTACAATTTAAACCGTTCAGGTTTACAAATATTGCTACCTGAAATCACAACTTTATTTACCTATACAACAATTAATTTTAATTGAAGGTAACTTTGCGGTAGTGCCGATGGGTTGTTTTTCAACAGCTGCTATTGTTCAACATGGAATATATGGATAGTGTACGTAAAGCAGTGGTGCGCGTTTCAAAGCACAATTGTGAATTTACTACCTCACACATATACTTATGCTCTTTAATTTAGTCGTCACTGAGACAGCGACGAGGGCACATGCTTAGCGGGTGTTTTGATATTTTATGATATTCAGAAAATATATAATGAAAAATGTTTTTGATATCATGCAATGCCTTTAACGTTATAAAACATTTAAGGAATCTAGGGAATATATTATTAAAATATATTATTATTATTATTTTCATAGTAATATCTTTCATAGTAGATTATTAATAGAAATAAAAAAAGAAAAAAATATAAACAAATTGCCATAAAAGTATTAATATATAAGATTTTGTTTAAAATCTATAAAAATATGTTGCAGAAAATTTCATTAAGATTGTATAAAAATATGGAGATTGATAAATATGCAAAAAGACATATTTTTTAATTAGTGCTCACTAACACAATTGCAAATCAATTTTGCGCATCACTGACGTAAAGTGAAGTTTGTTGTAGTGCTTCTTTAGATACCAAAAGTTTCAAATTAAAGAAAACAGTGCCGCAGGAATTTTATTTTTTTATTCATAATTGTGAAAGCGCCACAGACGTGGCGAAAATTTGGTATAAAAAATAAAAACCGCCAGCAAATTCAGAGCGCTCATAAATAAGATTTTTAAATGGCTCATAGAAATGATTATTGTTTTTTTGAAAACACTCTTTTTTTTGGTAAAAAAAAATGAACCCTCAGAAAACAATCCAAAAAGTTGTCTCTACAATGTAAAAAGCTGTCTCAAAACGAGGGTTCATTTTTCGGACTCAAAGAAGATTCCAAAATTATTTAAATTTATGAAGAAAATTTCGATTTTATACGTTCTTTTTTCTGAGTCATTCTGAGTATTCTTTTGGACGGACCACTTTCATGGGAAAAAGTGGAAAAATGTTTATGTTTTTGGAGCTCATTTCTGAGTCATTAATGATCATCTTTGTTTGCTGGGAATTTAACAGGAATTTTAAAAAACAATTATAAAATATTTTCTAATTTTTTTTTCTTTGAGACACATTTATTTTTCTTTATGGAGATAATCGATTTGGCAACTAAAGCATTCATATATATTCGTATAAAATAAAATAAATTTCTGAAGAAATATTTTTGGTCTTTATTTAATTTTTTTTTGGGGTCAATTTCATTGGGAGTTATTTCATATTTCTTTTTGGGAGTTGTTTCATTATGAAATAAAGACCAATATTTGGCCTTAATTTAAGTTTTCGTTCAGGGGTTATTTTATTTATTTTGGGAGTTAATTCTTTTTTTTTTTCTTTGGGTATTATTTCACTTCTTTTGGCTCTTATTTCATTGGGGGGTTTTTGCATTTTTCTGCTTGGGGGTTATTTCGTTGGGGCTAATTTCGTAGTGCCATTTTTTGCGACATATTCAAATTGTCCTGTCAATTAAATTAATGCGAAAAAACTTGCACCACAATTTTGTAACAATTCCAGATCAAGTGAAAAATTATTTCTGTTTTTTATGGAGGTATAGTTTTTCGCAAAAATTACGAACAAAATACTGGGCTTTTAGATCTGTCCGAAAGTGTTTTTATTTAGAAAAAAAAACAAAAAGCGCCTTTAGAAATAATAACTTTTAGTTTTAAAGGTGGATTCGCACTAATGGAATAATTTACGCTGTTTTATAAGAAAATTTGCTTATATAGCAATACAAAATGATTATTTACAAAAAACCAGAAAAACCGGTTATTCGAACCGGTTTTGAATTAAAAAAACCGAAAACCGGTATTTAAAAAAGGCGGTTTTTAGAAGTATTCGAAAACCGGTTTTTCAAAAAGGTCGGATACTTGAGAACCCTAACCGTATGTGAACAGTTTTGATTATTTTCCAAATTGAATTAATGAAAAATTTGTTAATTTAATGAATTTTTTCATTGTACATTTTCAACTAACCCGTAAGATATGATATAATTTGTATAAGGGTTTTGAATTTGCTAATTACTAAAAATAGATATATGTTCCAGTAATGAACGCTAGGGTTGCAAACTGAGATAATTTATAAATATAAAATAAAATAAATATAAATATAAAAGTCAAAATAATGACATCATTTTGTTTTGGCTATTTAGTCGGTAATCGGTGATTGCGGGTTCAAGCAGAGACTATTAATTATAGAGATAGGAAATCAAAACTCATACTACTCACCGGTAGAGGGCGCTGAAATTTAGTATTACCTGAGAAACTATTTAGTATCCATTTAGTATCAGCTGAGCCCATATTTCAAATCTCAAAAACTGCTGAAAACTGCCCAAAATAAGGAAAAAACAAATGCGGAATATATTCAAATAATAAAATTTGAGATATCCGTTGGTTTTTTTGCTGTTTGTTATTATTTAAATTTAAATAGAAAAAGAAAATTGTCAATTTTTTGAACAAAGTGCCATCTAGTGATAACGATATTTTTATAACTTATTTTTTTGGTGATGCCATACCCCTGGGTTCAAGTCGAGTTCAGGGAGATGTCAAAACTGTTATAAAAACAAAATAGAAATATGTATATGTACAAATAATAATTAATAAAATAAAAATAAATAATAAATAAAAAAAGTAACGGAAAAAAATTATTTTTTTTTAATTAGTTTTCATTTAATGAATACGTTTCATTGATTTAATGAACGCATTCTTTGGGGACTTTTCAATGAAAAAATCATTGGATTAATGAGCAAATTCATTAATACAAAATTCTATTAGTGTACAGAAGAATTACTTTTGCCAAATCTCCACGAGGAAGAGGCCTGATCTCACAAAAATATAAATACACTTTATCTACAAGACAATTTTTTAATTACACAATCGGTCTTTGGAACGACTTACCATCAAATACTCAATTGGTTATCAGCACATTATGCTTTAAAATGGAACTTTAAAATTTGTTTAAAATGTATTAAATGTTTTTCAGTTTTATAATGTTTATTTTTATTTATATGTTTGTGTAATTTAAATTTCACTATGTTTATTTTATAAGTTTTTAATTTATAATTAATTTCAATTTATAAATTGCATTTGAATTTGACAAAACATTAACTTGAAAGTTTTACCTGCTATCACTGTAATTTATAAAATTTATTCTTGTTGTGATAGTTTGAATCAATAAACTAAACTAAAACCGCCGAGGATGTCGCCAACTCGAGGATACCACCTATACCCGAGTTTGAAGACTACATAATATTTATATTCAGTACGCAGACCATCGTATATTCTATCTAGGTGGTTCATTGGCCGAAGCTGTGGGTGTATGGAATTTGACATTAAACTCATAAACAATTATGTTACAATTATGTACAACTTCTTCTAAATACCAATGGCCTTGCAACTCTCTCAATATTTTTTATTTGAAAAAATATTAGGCGGCTTGGAACAGGAACGAACTCCGACTGGTTAATCAGGGATGGAAAAGGCTCACTTAATCGGGCTCTTATACCAAAAAATGTTAGATCGCTCTTACATATTTAAAAATGTAAGTAACTAAAAAATAGATTCCTCTTTGGCTCGTTAAAAAACATAAAAATTAAATATTTAGATATTAGCAAATATTAGCACAAATTGCGAAAAAAAACATTTGCAAAAAGCGAAATTTTTGCAACAATATATTCGCTTGCAAAATGTCGATCACTGATTACCTCTTTTAATTCATTTTCTGTACCATAAAGCCTTTTTCGAATTCCGCCGTTATTTTGCAATTTTTAAGTGCGGTTTTTTTTAAATATATAACCTAGGGATTAAATTTTTGTACCATAAAGTCTTTTTTCAAATTCCGCTATTATTTTGCAATTTTTTACGTGCATTTTTTTTAAATTTATAATCTAGGGGCTATAATACACATTTCATACAACAAAGTTTGGTGGCTAGTTGCAAAAAAAATCGCGAAAAATAAAATTTGCAAAAAGGAAAATTTTTGCATCAATATATTTGTTTGCAGAATCTAAATCGCTGATTACGTTTCCTAATTAATTTTTTGTACCACAAAGTCTTTTTTCGCGTTCAGCTTTTATTTTGCAATTTTTTAAGTACGTTTCTTTTTAATTTATAATCTAGGGACTATAATACACATTTCATACAACAAAGTTTGGTGGCTAGTTGCAAAAAAAATCGCGAAAAATAAAATTTGCAAAAAGGAAAAATTTTTTCATCAATATATTTGTTTGCAGAATGTAAATCGCTGATTAAGTTTTTTAATTAATTTTTTGTACCATAAAGCCTTTTCTCGCTTTCCGCGATTATTTTGCAATTTTTTAAGTGTGGTTTCTTTAAATTTATAATCAATGTCTATAGTACCAATTTTATTCACAAAAGTTTGGTGCTTAGTTTGCACAAAAAAAAAATAATAAATCGCGAAAAAAATATTTGCAAAAAGGAAAATTTTTGCATCATTGTATTCATTTGCAGATTGTTAATCGCTGATTGAGTTTTTTAATTATTTTTTTTTTACCACAAAGTCTTTTTTCGCGTTCCTCTATTATTTTGCAATTTTTTAAGTGCGGTTTTTTAAATCTATAATCTACGGAGTACAATGCACATTTCATAAAACAAAGTTTGATGGTTAGTTGCAAAAAAAGAGAATTTTGGCATCGTTTGCAGAATGTAAATCTTTTAAATAATTTTTGAACCCCAAAGCCTTTTTTCGCATTCCGATATTATTTTGCAATTTTTTACGTATGGTTTTTTAAAATTCATAATCTAGGGCTATAATACTGTTGGAATAGTATAATTCCATAGTATAGTTCCATTCTTGATTTTTATAACTAAATTATTATTTTCCATCCCTGGTTACAATCGATGTTTTGATTCATACAAAGAGCGCACATAATGACCCTGCAAACATTTAAAAGATACCTTCCAAGTAGATATTTAAGCGATATCTTCTATTTGTCATTTGAATGAAAATAATCAAGTAGTATTTACTTTGAAATTGTCTTCCTTTTATCATTTGGAGGATAATTCGGCGATATTAGTAACAAAATAATTCAAAAATTTTATCTTTTGTCATAACTTTTTATGACAATATTGCGGCAATATCACCTTTGTATCATTTGGAAGATAAAGCAAATTTGTTTGAAATCTTTTATCAATTTGGAAAAAATTAAAACTAAATTTGTACAAAAACAATCAAAAGATATATAGGAAATAAACTCGTGAAAAGTTAAGATTAATTGCGCGGAAAAAATCGGCTAAGATGAAATCAAGATATGCAGATATTGTTTTTCAGGCTTAAATTTAATAATGAAAAAATTAAATCGTTTTTTTATTGTACCGGGAGTTTATTTAGCGATATCCCTTTTATCTTCAATATGAGTTATTGCGTTCATATTGCCTGGAAGTATTGTTTTAGTGTAACAGTTGTTTCCGACGGATGAAACTTCCGGAATACGAAATGGATATTGCCGCCAATAAATGTTTTCTTCCTGGCGATATGTTCGTAGAATCTTCTTCGCATTGCCATGTTTGCTTGGTGATATTGGTTTGAGTATGTTCCTGTTCCAAGGCACATAATAGAACAAATGCTTTCTCAGTGATAGAGAGTCCCCCAATCTCTTTATTATGTATACTCTTTGGTAAAGTTCGGTAAAATGAGAGTAAGCACAAAATCCTCTCACAAAATGACAAAATTACCCAATAGTACAGGAACGCAAAAAACCACTTTTCTAGCCCAAAAACTTATTTCAAAGAATAATGTTAAACAGTGATGGGACTTGAAAAATTTTGTTTTGTGCCAAGTGTGTGACTAAAATGTGCCAAATGGGCCTTTATTGTGCCAAAACTCAATTTTCACTTCGAACCCGTGTTTTCAACTTTCATTTTGTAAATGCATTCTTATGGAATTAATTCTATCTTGAATTCCCAGCAAAATATTGGTAATGACACCTAATTACTATCTGCATTACCAAAAATGATATATGATTACCTTTTGCATTATTTTATAATATAAAATAATGACTTCCTAATAACGACCTATTGTATTCATTGTTTCTAAATATAAAATAATGACTTACTCGTAATAGTTTAAATAAGTACTTTTTACACAGATAAATTTTATATATTTTTATTTATTATATGTAAATATGTTTTATGTTTAAATTTTTATGACGAGTTCTAAAATTACACACTAGAAAAAACTTAAATTTTCTGAATGTATTTCCTAGTAAGTAAGCAATCGGATAACCACTTATAATTCAACTTCTTGTAAGCATAACTACTTATTTCTCATTTTTTCGTAAGCAAGCGGGTAAGCGTGACTACTTATAAAAACGACCACGCCATACAAAAATAATGAGTTTAGACGCCAAAAAATAAGTTGTGCGGAGCTATGAATTTCTATTATATAACCACTTATTTGGTAATGAAAGATTTTGCTGGGTTCTTATGGACTTAATTATATTTGAATGAATTAAAATTTTCTTTCAATTAAAAGGTGAATGATAAATTAAATTCATCCGATTATTATTAAAGATTTGGGAATGCAGCCAATGAATGAATTCTTTAGGAATGTTTGCACGGAATGGTATACATTAGACCGTACCTCAAAAAAAAAGTTTGCCGTGCACCCTCCAATATGAAGTATCTGATGTGATATAAATTTATAGCATTTGAATTTTTAAAATTCTATGGATTAAGCACCGTAAGTTTTTCAGTTTTCACGTGAAAACTTAAAAAAAAATTATTTTTCACGACAATGAGTTTCACGTGAAAATTGTGCAAACTTAGTTTTCATGCAAATTTAATTTACAAAACTATTATTTTTCTGGTGAAAAAGTGACATTTTGTGTTAATTGTGATTGTGGCTTTGTTATAGAATTAAAATATTGTTAATTTTTTTAACATAAATTGCAATTTAAAGCATTTAAAGTCTGAGAGAAATTTTTTCACGTGAAAAACAACTTACGGTGCTTTATTCGGTATTATCTCCAATGCCATTTTTTAGTTTTCCTTTATTCGAAAAGGTATTTTAATACCAATAAATGCTTAGAAACTAAAAATTAAAGATTTGTTATTTTTTAAATTCATTTTCTATTAAATTTTGTAGATAACCAAAATGTGCCAAAATAGTATCGGTTGTGCCATTGTACCAATCAATATTAGATTTTGCCAAAAATCCCATCACTGATGTGAAAATACGTATAATTTCAGTTTGCAAATCGGCACAAATAGACATATTTATTCGCATTTAACAGTTGTTTTTGATTTTATTCAATTAATTTTAACAAAAAACCAAGTTTCTTTTGCTTATTTCTTTATTTAATTACAATTTTTAATTTAATTTCACAATTATTTTTTATTTATATTTGCATCAGCTGTTTTACCAAAGTTTACCCGAAGAAAAAGTCTGGGTAAATTTTGGTAAAAAGAGAAGCACTAATACACTCTCATTAGCGCTCTCATTTACCCAATTCTCGAGTACGGGAACGCTTTTGGATAAATTTCGGTAATTTTAGGTAAATTTCGGTAACTTTGGGAACGTACGGGAACACACTGACTATGGTGAAAGCTTTTTCTGTCAAAAAGAAAAAAAAAATATTTAAATAAATAAATTTAAAATTCCTGTAAATTACCAAACAAAAATTAAAAAGAATAGAAAAAAATGAATGCATCATCGGATTACGAAAAATAATATTTAGCTTATTAATCTGTGCATATTGGTTCATGGTTGCTTAAGAACTAAAAGTTACTATCATAATTCTGGTACGATTCATGTAAGTAAAATCTATCACCGATAAAAGCTGTATATAAAACGGCTAGCAGTTCTCCGTGGTTCTCGCAGTTTGCTAACAAGATTTTGAGGTATTGAACAGAGAAAACGACAATTTCTATAAATACGCACTCAGTAATATAAAATTTGTTAGTTTCAAGCAAAGGTTTAAAAGGCTTAATTCTTTCATTCACTTTTTAAAAATTAATGAAATTTGGGTTAAATTTCATTCCCTAATAGCATTCTTATGGAATTAATTCGATAGCTTAATTCCCTATAGCTTGAAATTATATGAATTCATTCTATTTTGATTGAATTCTAACTGAATGAAACCCAATTTACCTGAATTCATTTAATAAAAAAGTGAATGAAAAATTATTTGTTTTCATTCACTTAATCAAATGAAAAATTTTAATTTGTATGTAATTGCTGAAATATTAGTATAATACAATGAAAAACGTTTAAAATTCATCTAACAGAAATAAATAGTATCGTATGCTTTGTTACAGCTTGTATGCTTTGGTTTTGATTATATGTTAGTTTCAAACTACACTGCACTAAGTGAATGGTAATAAAATTTCTTCATTCAATTAGCAAAATGGTGAATGAACATGCGATTTGAATGATTCAAGTTAGGAATTCATTCAATTCATATTAAAGCTTTGGGAATGAAGCTTATGAATGAATTCGTTACGAATGGTTTAAGGGAATGGTACATGAATCTTTTTAAAATCTGAATTTAATTTTTAGTGAATTAAGCTTAAATTGAATTAAGTTTTTCGAAGCTCTGGTTTCAAGTCGGACTTCTGTTTATGGGTTTAGATAATTCCCCGTCAATCTGTCATATATCTACAATTATTATAATTGTAATTAACTTCTTGCTTCATAGTTTTTGTAACTTTAAAGGAATTCTTCAAAAATTTGGCTTTTTTTGCTCGATGACAAGCACAAATTTTAACTGTTATGTGCTTATTATAATGTTACAAATTTGTCAGTGTTTTGCTGTGACAATTTTTTTAGAATACCAAAACAATGACAATTTACATGCACCTCAGTTTTGTCACAATTTTGTTATTGTTATAAAGTTTAGAATAAGGGTGTTATTTTCAACAAAAATCTATAACAATACTTTATATATATCAAATAATGAAAACAGTAAATAAAATGATCGAACAAGTTACTGCCCAGTGTAGAAAATCATTACCAGATATGTGGTTATGTAACTACATACCTGGTAATGGTAACTAGTTACTTTTATTATTACATTTCTTATTACCTTTATATGGCGATGTCGCGAAAAGTAACGAGTTACACACCACACACAAAAAAATAATTTTCATATTTAAATACGAAAATCGCAGATTCAATAAAAAATTTTTTTGAATTTCCTGTGATAACGATTTTTGCAGAGCTGATAATGAAAATTGTAAGCACGTTGTTGAAATTATTTTGTTTTTCTGTCAATAAAGAAAGTTGTTGATTTGATAAAACACAATTATTGAATTTTTGTGATTTTTTAATGAAAGAATGTGTTGATTTAACACAAAGTTTTAATAATTTTTTTTAATAAAAAACATGTTAAATTTAATTTAAATTTATTTATTGAAAAATAAAAAAACAACAAAAATTATAAAAGGTGCAATAAAATTCTAAACCTTTCATATTACTAAATAACTTGATAATTTCATTAAACTTTTCCGGTTCACACATAATATGCGCAACCGCATCAAAGTCCAAAGAGCAACTAAAATATGTAACTTCAAAAGTTATAGACAAATTTACAAAAAGAAAAACAAAACATAGCATGCCTTGAAAAAAATCCAAATAACGGCCAAAATTAAAAAAATTTGATTTTTACATTGATTCAAGTATTATATCAAGTATATTATTGAAAATGAAAAATTATTCAATTATTTGTTTATCAAATGCATTTTGTTGAGTGTTATTTTTAAAAGTTGCAATAGTGATAAACGTAATGTTTGAATCAAATTCAAAGGGTTATTGTATTTAACTTTTATATCAAACAAACGAGTTTGTTAAATTTTTTTCTGGTATATTTTTTTGTGTGCAGCATACGAAAAATCAAAAAATATGTCGTTACCTATGTGCTTACCAGTATTGACTAAAATAACGATTCCAAAAATAGATTTTCAAAAAATTGAGATTTATAAAAAAAAATATTTTTTTAATGTAAAAATTTTTTAATAAAATTTTCTCGTGCAGGAATCGAACCTGGGACTCCCGGTTGCCAGTCAATAGCTCCCCAGCAAAATATTGGTAATGACACCTCATTACTATCTGCATTACCAAAAGTGATATATCATTACCTTTCGCATTATTTTATAATATAAAATAACGACTTCCTAATAACTGCCTATTGTATTCATTTTTTCTAAATATAAAATAATGACTTACTCGTATTAGTTTAAATAAGTACTTTTTACACAGTTATAGTTTTTTATTATATGTAAATATGCTTTATGTTTAAATTTTTATGACGGGTCCTAAAATTACACACTAGAGAAAATTTAAATTTTTCTGAATGTATTTCCTTAGGCTAATAGTATTTGCCTAACTCCTTATTTTTAAGAATCAAGTAAGCAATCGGATAACCTCTTATAATTAAACTTTTTGTAAGCATGTGTGTAACCACTTATTATTCAAAATCTCATAACTACTTATTTCTCATTTTGTCGTAAGCGAGCGGGTAAGCGTGACTACTTATAAAAGCGACCACGCCAAACAAAAATAATGAGTTTAGACACCAAAAAATAAGTTGTTCGGAGCTATGAATTTCTATTATATAACCAATTATTTAATGAAAGATTTTGCTGGGTCTACCATCTGAGCTATATCGACATGTAATGTTTGATAGATAAAAACATAATTGACTTGCTGCGCACAAGTAAGCGTACTCGCCAGCCTACAAAAAATCAAAAAATATGTGGTTACATACATACATATATCAATACAAGTGTTGAAAAAATATTGAGTCTAAAAATAAATTTAAAAAAAATTTACAAAAAATATAGAGCATTATTTTATTTTTGAAATAATGATAAAAATAAGTCATTAATTGTAATACATTATTTTTTATTTTTAAATAATGAAAAAAGTAAGTATTTATTAGTAACTCATTATTATATATTTTAAAATAATGAAGAAAATTAGTACGTATCATTACTGGTAGTCCAAAAAACAATGATATGTCATTACCGTTTTTACACTGGGTGGTTACACAGTATAATATGAAAAAAAATTACGGTGTTCTGACAATGGATTCTGGTAGAGACCAAAAAAAAATGTACATGTGTCGGCGTTTTCAAATATCCCATCGGAATTTTATTTTAGGGGGTGGGTTAAAGTTTGGCTTGTTCGTGCAGCTATGGAACTATGTATGTGTTTTTTACATCTGAGGGTATGTAGGCAAACATATTAACCCTCTAACATCCCCACATAACGGTAATTTTTAGCTCTATTCTAAGAAATCGTAAAAAACACCACTAAAAAGGGGAGGGCGGGGATGTTCTACAAAAATTTAACTACATATGTTGTAATTGTTGCCAGAACCAGGTGATCAAAAATGGGTAAATTTCTGAAAAAATGGCTAAAATAAAGCTAAAAAATGGCTGAACAATTTATTAAGAAGAATCTCGGAATTTTGTCAAAAATTATTGAATTCAGTGAAACCTATCAACCTCTCATTAGCAGACATTATCTTTCAACAAACAATTTTTACGCAACTGCTCTTTATGTCAAAATTATAGAGTAAGAAATTACTTAAATGTAGCAGATCCTCTTTTATTCAAGTGCGGACATTTAAAAACAAATTTTTTTGTAATTTATTAAGAATTTAGACCTCTCCGTAGCGAACAATTTTTAAGATATTTTTTTTATGAAACCAGCGAATATTATTGCCAATGTAAAAAAAACCAAAGCATTTTTAATTTTTTTCAATTTGTTATTGAATTTTTGAAATTGATTTCAAAGTTTCCAACTTATTACTCAGTTGACTTTGAAATTTATACATATAAACGTTTTAATATTTTTTTAAAAAATATAGTAATTTTTTTTTGTATAAAAAATGTATTTCTACTATAAATATAGACTGCTGTTCGTTATCGAAAGATTTAACTGGCATGTGGTAAAATTTCTACACAATTTTCATGTAAAACTCAGTATGGTGAAATATCATTTTTGAAAGCACCGTAAGTTGTTTTTTTATTGAAAAAAATTTCACTCGAGCTTAAAAGGCCTCAAAAGTTAATTTCTAAAAATTATACAATTTTAAAACTTAATTACGTTTTATTTTATTTGGAAGACACAATCACAATAAACACAATATATCACTTCCTCATAAGAAAAATAAGAACCTTATAGTGAAAATAGCGCAAAAACAAAATACAGTGGACTCGAACATCCCAAAATATGAACACTTCCTTTTAATAAAATAAAGAATAATTTTAAAACAAATAAAACTCTCATTTATAAGGAAAGAAATTTTATGTGACAAGTAGATAACTTTTTTTCCCTAACTTTTCATACCATTCGCAAATATGAACAATCCTGCAAATATGAACGGGCTTGATTAATTAGTTCATATTATCGCGAGTTCACTGTATACATAATTTTCACGAGAAACTTATTATCGTGAAAAATTATTATTTTTTATATGGAGTATATTGTCAATATTGTAAAAAATGTAAATATTGTTTAATGGATTTTAGTTTGAATATAAATGATTTTAGGAAAATGTTATTAAATTTATCTTAGGGAAGAAAAATAAACAAATAGATTTAAGAAACAATAGATCTAGTCTGTAAGGATTTGGGTCCAAAGACTTAATAAATAAATAAATAAATAAATAAATAATAAATAATAGATTTTTTACTATACTTTAAATGGAATTTTTGGATTTTGGCATAATTGAAAAACCGGGTTTTCTTAAAACGAACCTATACAAAGCGTAGAAATTTTTTTATTCCCTCGTTTTTTATATCAAAGTAAGTATTTTAAATTTTTATAAACACTTATTATACGAGTACCTTCAATTTTGTTTGGCAGATTGAACAGAATTTTTCTATAAATTAACATATAAAAATTATAATTTGTAGAAAAACGGAAAATGGCTAAACATTTCCTAAAATTGTCTAAAATAATTGCTAAATCAATTTTTTATGGCTTAACATGTTAAAAAATGGCTAAATTGGCAACACTGGTCAGAACGCACCAAAGCCAAAAACTTAACACAAACAGCAAAAAGGATTTTGAAGAAATAAAAAGTAATGTCAATGAACTTTCTGCTAAAATTGATATGTTACAAACAGAAAATAAAACCTTGAAGAAGGAAGTCCAGCAATTAAAGGAAGAAAGAGAAAAAGAACGAAGACAATTTATTTATTTAGAAGAACATTCAAAGAGAAATAATATTATCTTTAAAAATATCAATTATAAAATGCCCTTGGATGAAGCCGTAAAAGATTGCTGTAGTGAACATCTTAAACTTTCAAGTGAAATAAGTGTAGTTTCAACAAAAAAAATATATGAAAATGATGGTAAAGTGGGAATTATTGCCGAATTTCAAACAGAAGCAATGGTGAGAGACGTATTTAAACATGCTAAACATTTGGCAGGAACAGGAATGTTAGCCTTAAGGAAACAAATTAAAAATATAAGCAGTAAACATCGCATTACTATACTGAGCGATAAAATGCGTATAAACGATAAAAGATTTTATTGGAATAGGCAAAAAGAGTTGGTAAGTGGAAAGCAGTCGGGAAAGGATGTTCTACAAAATTTATATGGTGATGCTGCTGGCTCGTTTAATATTAATTGTTATGAATTATTGTCCAACGTAAATTCAAAAAACTAATAAATAATAACAAAAAAAATGTTAGTATAGAATCAAATAAAATTAGTAAATGTAAAAGAATCTATAATGTAACTGAAACTAATCAAGAATACGTATATTTGTCTCTAAATGTGCTTGCTTATAATATTCATGGTGTAGAAAATAAAATTCTTTTTAATGATTTTTTCAAATACGTCAAATCGACCGATATATTTATACTATTAGAAACACATATTATGGAAGATAAGATTGAAAGATTCAACAAATTCTTTGGGGGCTACGAAACTTTTTGGAAACCAGCGTTTAAAAACAGCAGATTTGGAAGAGCTATTGGTGGTAGTGTATATGGAGTTAAAGAGGAACTAAAAAACAAAAATATTAAATGTAATTTTAAAACAGGAGAACAAATTGAATCCATTGTAATAAAAGTAACAAATACGGAGATTAATATTATACCTTTGTACCTTAGAGCGGCAACATGGCAAAGCGAGTTTGATTCCCTGAGATGCTTTTTTACCAGCGAAAATATAATAAACCCATTTGTGCTTGGAGATCTTAATACAAGAATAGGTATAACCCAACAAATATTGGATGAATTTTTGCAAATTTCTTATAAGGCTGGCACATCGGCGATAAACTCAAAAGATTCGACCGTTGATGCTAAGGGGAGGCAGTTTATTGAGTTTTGTCAAGATTTTGGCTTACATATAATAAATGGATGCACTTTGGGAGACGAATTTGGGAATTTCACTTTTGTCGGTGTACAGGGTGAGTCAGTAATTGATTTATGTGCAGTCTCACATGAACTTCTAAAATATGTAGAACACTTTAAAGTGGATGATAAAATGTGGTCTGACCACATGCCCGTAACGTTAACGCTTAGCATAATAACCAAAAATAATAATGAAAATAATACAATGAAATTATTATCCAAGCTTAAATGGGATGAACGAACAATCGAAATATATAAACGTAATTTGAACCAGCAAATCGATATATATAAACAACAACATGATTTTTTAGAACTAGCAACCCTTACGGAAATAATACAAAATGCAAACCCTCTTACTACATTTACAAATCCAATTAAAACTGAAAACCGGTGGTTTAACTTTAAATGTTTTAATGCTCGTGAAAAATCATTTTATGCCTTGAAAAAATTCAGAGAAAGCTCAACAATGGAAAATAAACAAAAATATCTAAAAGCAAACCGTAAATTCTAAGAATTGTGCAAAGAATGCAAACAATATATTTCAAAAAGCTAGAATTTCAAATAAACTCAGTTCAAAACACTAAAGACTGGTGGAATCTAGTTACAGAAATAAGGCAAATAGATAGACAAGAAACTCCTGGAATAACTGCAGCCGATTTTAAAAACAATTTTAGAACCTTGTTAAACCCTCCCAAACAGCAAATATGTTTTTATATGCTTCAATGTTTTATTATGATCAGGATTTAGATAGTCCCCTTACAACGATTGAAATAAAACACTCATTGGCGAAAGCAAAATATAATAAGGCACCTGGAGAAGATCGTATACCGTACGAATTTTTTAAAAATGCTACTGATATATTTATAGAGGAAATGGCGAAATCGTACAATGCCATATTTGAAGGCGCAAAGTTAGACGAAAAGTTTATCACCAGCATAATCTTTCCAATTTTCAAAAAAGGTGATAAGGAACTAGCCAGAAATTATCGTGGAATTTCTTTCATGAATTCTATTGCTAAAGTAATGATGCACCCAGGAAAAAGATTGGTTGGCTTTCGATTAAAACCATTAAAATGAATTTCCCAGGACTTTATTTTATTTGGAATTACCTATAATTGAATACTACATCAAAAATATTTTACTAGGTATTAAAAATAGGGAAAATGAACTAAAAAACAATCCTTTTAACAAATTATTGGTATCTCCAATCAATTTTAAAATTAGTATCAGTTTAGTAATTCTATGCAGTAGAAGCAGCCATTTATTTAGTGAATATACAAGAAAATTGGTGTTATCTATAACCTTTTTTAAAAAAATTTCAATATTCGAAAGTGGTAACTACAAATACGGGTATCCTAATCAAATATGACCTTAAATTCAAGTTTCTGTAGAACCAACCGAATTGTGGATTGTATTGATAACACACACAACTATTAATTGGTATTGATAAACGAATTTTATACTGTATTAATAAAACACATAAATTCAAATTTAGTCATTAAAATTATTAAGTGTTTGTGGTGTAGTGGGTGAGGAGTTGGCCTAGTACGCCGGATTTCCGGGTTCGAATCCCGGAAAAGACAAAAATTTAGATGTTTTTTTTTAATTAAAATAAAATATTAATATGTATAAACAGTAAATATAGCTAAGAAATTTAAAAGTAGTTGTGGTGCAGTGGGTAAAAGTGTGAACTATTAACCTGAAGGGCCGGGTTCAATACCAGAAAATTCAAAAAAAGTTTTTTAATTTCAATAAAATTTTGTAGAACATAATAATATTTATGTGGAAGATAATATTGAATTAGACAACCGAATATTGGCTTTCACGACGAAAAATATAATTTAATATAAAGAAAGTTGTCGTAACCGCACGAATTCGATTGGCAACAAATTCGGTGGCCACAACTGAGACTGTTTTCTGTGTGTGGGAATTC
Organism: Leucophora obtusa; assembly: GCA_949987735.1. Classification (NCBI taxonomy): domain Eukaryota; kingdom Metazoa; phylum Arthropoda; class Insecta; order Diptera; family Anthomyiidae; genus Leucophora; species Leucophora obtusa. The sequence goes on along the minus strand of OX465295.1, from coordinate 127,706,531 downwards.
TAAATAGCATATTGAATAAGTGGTTGGATAATCCTAATGTTATTACAGAATTTCAAACTGGATTTCGACAAGGCTACTCTACAGCAGATAACATATACAACTTAGCTGCTATTGTAAAGATTAAACATAATGAAAAACGTAAAGTATATGCCTTCTTTTTTGATTTTAAGGCTGCATTCGATAAGGTTTCCAGAAAAGCACTTATATATAAACTTCAAAACACAGGTATATCCACTAAAATGGTTAATATGATTGAAAGTATATATAGCAAGACAGACTTCACTGTATGGACGGTAGAAGAATTGTCCGAAAAGTTTTATACAGACTCAGGTGTTAAACAAGGATGCCTTTTATCGCCAACAATTTTTTCGATTTATTTAAATGACTTGCACGATTTTATAAAGGGAGGAGTATATATAGAAAATATAAATATAAGATTGTTATTGTATGCCGATGACATCGTCATTTTAGCAGAATACATATCCACAATGCGATCGATGATCTGCAGACTTGAAACTTATTGTACAATTTGGAACCTTGAAGTTAACCTGAGCAAGTCTGAAATGCTTAAATTTAGTAGAGGGGGAAAAAGATCTTCGCGTGAAAAATTTTGGTTTAAGGTGAACCAATTAAAATTACGTCAGAGTATATTTACTTAGGAGTTGCGCTTACACCAAAAATTACATTTAGTAAACATTTAGAGAAAAGAAATGTAGTGGCAAAAATAATATAAACATGACGTGGAATAGCTTTCTAGGAAAGAAGGATATATCTTTAAAGGCAAAATGGAATCTTTTTCAGTCTGTGTGCAGATCAATCCAGTCATACGGTGCTCAAATCTGGGGATTTTCACTATTCGAGGAAGTTGATAAGCTTCAGCGTTACTTTTTGAAAAAGGTTTTGAAATTACCAACGTATGCGTTATTGCTAGAAACAGGCATAGAAATTTGCCATATATACACCTTAGACTTACATCTAAGATACATAATTAAAACTCTTTTTGCATACAATAACAATCGTCTTCCAAATCAACTAACAAAAATTTTAATACGAAAGCAATTATTTTGGTTTGATCAGATAGAGAAACTAAGCAGAGAATCTAATACAATAAGAATTTCAGAATGAAAGAGCCATGTTTTTACAGAAAGCTTCGGCAACAACACGCTTTTATAAAAATTTAAATTATGAATGCAAACAGTTGTGTTTTGAAAACATTACCAACGTAAATATTGTAAGCTGGATTTTTAAAGTTCGATGCGATCTAATGGAATTAAATGCCAATAGATTTCAGCAACAAAGATCTCGATGGTGTTCCCTATGCAACCTTACACAGCCGGAAACCCTACTTCATTTTGTCGGCATTTGTCCTAATCTTCGACACATACGGTTTAAATGTTTCGGAAAAATTTCATTAACAGAAGATTTCATTAATATTTTAAACAATGTAAATTTTAATTGGAAAAATTTAATTCGTTACATTATAGAAGCTATAGAATATAGAAAAGAGCTAATAAATGAATTTAATTATTAAAAACCTAAAATACTCAAGATATTTATAATTCAAATTTATTTTCAAATACTATATGTAGACTGACGGCATTTTGTCATAGTCTTATATGTTCTTATTTCCAATGAATCTTAAATTTTATAAAAAATTTTGAATATAAACATAAATTGTAATTTATATTTTTGTATCTATATTCTAGATTTACTAAATTGAAAATAAAGAACAATTAACTAACTAACTAACTAACAGCAAAAAGCACTGAAATTCAAGATTGCCCATTAAGGGTTAATTTAGTTATTGTCCACATATGTACTTCATCCCATCTCTGATGAAAAGGTTTGACATTCAAATACCGAATACTTTTGTATCTACAGCTATGGACAATGAAATAGGACACTTTTATGCGTTAAGAAGCATAATTATTTATTTTGAAAAATAAAACGAAAATAAAACTTTCTGTTTCATATACGGGAAGTGTTATTATTGATGATTGTAATTCATTCTTTATTTAAATAAAAATCCTTCAACTATTTTATATATATTGGTAAATATGTATGTATAAACTAATAAAAATACCTGGAGTTCTAAATAGGAAACATTTTATATTTTTACAAAAAACCGTACATTTTTTGGGTTTTTAAAACAATTAATTTTTTTTAGCGTTAATATTACACTAATATTTTGTGCTGTATCCATTATTATCAATAAACGCTTCGCATCTTCTTTTCATACTCTCAACTAATCTCTGGCATCTTTCTTTTGGTATAGAATACCGGGCATCTTGAATACCAGCCCAAATTTCGGAGGGATTTTTGTAGTTGTTTCGCGAAACTTTTGTTTTTATATCATTCCATAGATTTTCTATTGGATTAAGGTCCGGACTTTGGGCTGGCCAGTCCAAAACCTTAATTTGTTCTTGTAAAAACCAAACCTTCACTATGCTCGACGAATGCTTCGGATCATTGTCTTGCATAAATGTCCACTTAACTGGCATATTTTCATAGGCAAATGGCTTCATAACATTATTAATAATGCTCAAATACTGAAACCTGTCAATTTTGTCCTCTACTTTTACGATAGGCCCAACACCACGCCAGGAAAAAGCCCCCCATACCATAATATTACCCCCGCCGTGTTTCAAGGTCTTCTGAGTGTACTTAGTGTTTAAAGCCTGGTTTTTTGGGCGGTGTACAAATGTTCTACCATCTAGTCCGACACGATTTACCTTCGTTTCATCGCTCCAAAGCACATTTTTCCAAAAGGACATCTCATTTCCTTTGTGGGTTTTGGCAAAATCAATACGTTTCTTAATATTTTTTCTTGAAAGAAGAGGCTTCTTTCTACTTATTCGTCCAAATAAGTTTGCTTCATTCAGTCTTCTTCTTACTATCCTGTCTAACACTTGAACGTTGAATTTTTCCCTGATTTCATTATTTATTTGACGGGAGGATATAAAAGGGTTGGGTTTGCTTTTGCGTACTATGTATAGTCCTGTCCATATAAGTTGTGGTTTTACGACGGATTGGCTTACGTTCTTTATTTTGCGTATCATATTTCTTGTCGGCAGCACATAGCATTGTATACCATATTTCGCGAACACTTTAGTATTTTAGCAATTTCAGTTGGAGATTTCATCTCGTTGTGGAATTGAGATACAATTCTTCGTCTTTCTGGATTACAATGTTTTTCACGTCCCATATTGGCACAATTAGAAAAGAATTTACTTATTTCAAACGGAAATTATGAAAGAAAATTATTACTAAGTGCATCGAGTAAAATTTTGACAATTATTGCAAGGATCCTATTTTTATGTCCAAGTCAAATATGAACAAAGTAAAGTAATTTTGTTGTAAATATTTGCATGTTTTAAATATTGCAAAGTTTTATATATAATCTGAGACTACTTGATTACAGTTTACTATAATAGAAAAGAAATATAATTATTGCTTTATAATTATTAAGAGAAATGCATGAAGATAATTTTGTATGAAGTGTCCTATTTCTATGTCCATACACAGGAAAATTTTTTACAATCGGTAGCCAACCACACCCATTCTACAACTGGTTCCACTGCAACCGATTCCATGGAACTAGTTCCGGAACCAGTTCCTGGGATCCTATATGGAAGGTGTGGTTGACGTAGAATTAGTTCCAGAACTAGTTCCAGAACTGATTCTTGAGCAACCGGTTCCACTTTGGAGCTATAGAAGGGGTTGCTTTTGGGACAATTTCAAACAAAAAGAATCGGTGTTAGAATCGACAGTAGAAGGGGTTGTGAATGAAAAGCAGCTATTCTACAACCGATTCTTTGGAACAGAAAATTTTCCTGGGTAGCTGTATGTCGCTATGACTTCAATTTTGTTGCTTATGTTCTTCGTCATTCTTTTGTCATCATTCTTTTATTATTATAAATAGATTTAAAAAAAATTTACGGAAAATCTAGAACATTAAATTTGAGATAATGATAAAAACTGGTGATTATTGCCCAGGAAAATTTTTTACAATCGGTTGCCAATCAGACCAATTCTGCAACTGGTTCCACTGCAACCGATTCCATGGAACTTGTTCCGGAACCAGTTCCAGGGATTTCATATGGAAGGTATGACGGTCGTAGAATGAATTCTAGAACTAGTTCCAGAACTGATTCTAGGGCAACCGGTTCCACTTTGGAGCTATAGAAGGGGTTGCTTTTGGGACAATTTCAAATAAAAAGAATCGGTGTTAGAATCGACAGCAGAAGGGGTTGTGAATGAAAAGTAGCTATTCTATAACCGATTCTTTAGAACAGAAAATTTTCCTGGGTGGTAACGAATTTTTTGCTTTGAAATAATGGAAAATGTAACTACCCAGGAAAATTTTTTACAATCGGTAGCCAACCACACCCATTCTACAACTGGTTCCACTGCAACCGATTCCATGGAACTGGTTCCGGAACCAGTTCCTGGGATCCTATATGGAAGGTATGGGTGACATAGAATCAGTTCCAGAACTAGTTCCAGAACTGATTCTAGAGCAACCGGTTCTACTTTGGAGCCATAGAAGGGGTTGCTTTTGGGACAATTTCAAACAAAAAGAATCGGTGTTAGAATCGACAGTAGAAGGGGTTGTGAATGAAAAGTACCCAGGAAAATTTTTTACAATCGGTAGCCAACCACACCCATTCTACAACTGGTTCCACTGCAACCGATTCCATGGAACTGGTTCCAGAACCAGTTCCTTGGATCCTATATGGAAGGTGTGGGTGACGTAGAATCAGTTCCAGAACTAGTTCCAGAACTGATTCTAGAGCAACCGGTTCCACTTTGGAGCCATAGAAGGGGTTGCTTTTGGGACAATTTCAAACAAAAAGAATCGGTGTTAGAATCGACAGTAGAAGGGGTTGTGAATGAAAAGTAGCTATTGTACAACCGATTCTTTGGAACAGAAAATTTTCCTGGGTACCCAGGAAAATTTTTTACAATCGGTTGCCAACCACACTTATTCTACAACTGGTTCCACTGCAACCGATTCCATGGAACTGGTTCCGGAACCAGTTCCTGGGATCTTATGTGGAAGGTGTGGGTGACGTAGAATCAGTTCCAGAACTAGTTCCAGAACTGATTCTAGAGCAACCGGTTCCACTTTGGAGCCATAGAAGGGGTTGCTTTTGGGACAATTTCAAACAAAAAGAATCGGTGTTAGAATCGACAGTAGAAGGGGTTGTGAATGAGAAGTAGCTATTGTACAACCGATTCTTTGGAACAGAAAATTTTCCTGGGTAGCTATTGTACAACTGATTCTTTGGAACAGAAAATTTTCCTGGGTAGTTATTGGTAATTATTTAATATTATAAAATGATACAGAAGGTGAGTCGGTGTCATTACTGGAATTCCAAAAAATAATGATATGTAATACCATGTCTACATCTTAATTTTCTTGAAATTCATTACCTATATGCTTACCAGTATTGACAAAAATAATGAGTCTAAAAACACAATTAAAAAAAAAATAATAAATTGTATATAAAAAAAGCTTTTCATTGTAAATATTTTTATTATTGAACTTTTTTTGTAAGTTAAGTGTTTGTAAGTTAAGTGTTTGTAAGTTAAGTGTTTGTAAGTTAAGTTTTTGTTAAGTACAATCGTAATCAATAACACTGTGCACGAAAAGGAGACTTTTTTCCCCGACAGATGGGGCACCCAGTGGGTAAAACTAATTCGGGTACGCTGAATCTAGTGGTGCTAGCCGTTTTTCTAGGTTAGCTCTTAAAAAAAAGATATTTAAGTTTGAAAATTATGGTTTCAAGCACCACTAAACACTCGATTTTTCAATTTGTTTACCGTTAGTTTTTAGTTAAGTTGTTTGTTACTCTACCAAGAAGCTTTGTGTTAAAAATAATCAAAATCGGTCTTGCGGTTCAAAAGTTGTGATTGAAAATGTGAGGACACAATGAAAACCTTTATGCTAATTTTTCACTATCTATGGAAAATTACGAAGTGTCCTCACATTTTCATTCAGAACTTTTGAACGGCTACACCGATTTTGATAATTTTTAACCCAAAGCTGACTGAGGAAATAACAAATAACTTGGGTAAAAATAAATGGTCAAAGAGTTAGATAAATCGCTTTTTATGGGGTCCTTGGCCCAGAATTTTCAAACACAAATATCCTTTTTCAAGAGCTAATCTAGAAAAATGGCTAGCATCACTGGATTTAGCGTACTCGAATTAGGTTTACCCACCGGGTCCCCCGCTTGTTGGATTTTTCAACTAGTACAATGTAATTAATATTAGAATTAATTACTAAAAAATTTTATTCTAAAGGTGATTTACAGAAAGAAAAATAAAACAATATTTTTATTGCAAATTGTAACAGAAAAATTTAATTACTTGTGAAAAATTAGAAAAAACAGTAATATTAAGAGAAGAAACATTCTAATTGAAAAATAAATTGCTGAAGTATTAGTTAATTCTCGCTTTTCTGATTCCAAACATACATTGCGTAGGCTGTGATTGAAAAGCTTCAATTAGTTCAAGTTTTTCATATAGAGACAAATTAACAATTAGAATTACTTTCATCAGTTGATACATAAACTAACCACTTTGGGTGAGACAAAACTGCGGCATTCTGGTCTTCTGTCTGTAATATTTTTGTGTTGGGACTCCAGATTTCCAGTCGATAGTTCTGCCATCTGACATGAGCTACTTACACCCAGAAAACAGTCTCAGTTGTGACCACCGAATTTGTTGCCAATCGAATTCGTGCGGTTACGACATTTATCTTTATATTAAATTTTATTTTTCGTTGTGAAAGCCAATATTCGGTTGCCTAATTCAATATTATGTTCCACATAAATTTTATTATGTTCCACAAAATTTTATTGAAATTAAAAAAACTATTTTTGAATTTTCTGGTATTGAACCCGGCCATTCAGGTTAATAGTTCACACTGCACTACAACTACTTTTAATTTTCTTAGCCATATTTACTGTTTATACATATGAATATTTTATTTTAATTTAAAAAAACATATAAATTTTTATCTTTTCCGGGATTCGAACTCGGAAATCCGGCGTACTAGGCCAACTCTCTACCGACTACACCACAAACACTTATTAATTTTCAAGTCTAATTTTGAATTTATAGTAAAAAATTCGTTTACCAATACCAATCAATAGTTGTGTGTGTTATCATTAAAATCCACAATTCGGTTGGTTCTACAGAAACTCGACTTCAAGGTCACATTTGATTAGGATACCCGTATTTGTAGTTACCACTTTCGAATATTGAAATTTTTTTAATAAAGATTATAGGTCACACCAATTTTCTTGTATATTCACTAAATAAATGGCTGCTTCTACTGCATAGAATTACTAAACTGATACTAATTTTAAAATTGATTGGAGATACCAATAATTTGTTAAAAGGATTCTTTTTTAGTTCATTTTTCCCTATTTTTAATGTGTAGTAAAATATTTTTGGTGTAGTAATCAATTATAGGCAACTCCAAATAAAATAACGTCCTGGCAAATTCATTTTAATGGTTTTGATCAAATTCCAACCAATCTTTTTCCTGGGTGTATGTGTACATGTTATATTTGATAGATAAATATATAGTTGAACTACTGCACACAAGTAGCTTGCGTGCCAGCTTGAAAAAAATCAAAAAAAATGTGGTTAACACATGGGCTGAAAAGTCCGTAGGATCACATATAGGTGGCGCCACTAATGAAAAATCCATATGATTTTTTAGAATTATGACAATCCGTTCATTAGTGAACAAGTTACATCTGTTTTAGTGCCCTACTTTTGGCGATTTTGAAAACAATGTATTCAAAGCATTTCGGCTGAAAAGTACGTAGGATAACGAATAAAACAACAATTTTTTTTGGCAAATTCGACTTTACTCACCAGCATAATCTCTTTCAAGAGCGTTACAATAACTCCAACGCCTTTCTAATATTTCGATACTTTTTTGTAGAATGATGTTGGTAGTTCCAAGAAATGATATGGATTTTTACTAAGTGGCGCCACCTGTGTGTCATCCTACGTACTTTTCAGCCGACAGGGTTAAAAAAAATATTAAATACAAAAATAGATTTTCATAAAAATTTACTAAAAAAATCTGGAACATTACTTTATATTTGAAATAATGATACATACACGTATTGGTGATGCATTAGTTTTAGTTTTAAACTAATAGAAAAAGTAACCACTCACTAGTAACACAGTAATGTATGTTTTAACATTATGCAGAAAGTAAGGTGTCGTTGCTAGTAGTAGTCCAAAAAATAATGATATATCATTACCGTTTCTACACTGGAATGGGATTACCTTCAACTATTAAGTCTCCCAAAACTTAGAATTAAGGTTTGTATTTGCGAGTTTTATTAACTAAAAGTTTAGTATTTTCAGCTTTTGAATAAACATTTCTTAATTTATTGGTTTTAATAAATTTATTTTTTCCTTGAACTTTGTACAGACAATATTTGAAGGTATTCCCATGTTTTAGTAAAAGCTGATCCCTCTTTTTAGTTTGACTCTAGATCATAAATTAATATCACTTTCTGTTTAAATTATTTTCAAATCAAAGAAAGATGATACAATTTTTACAAGTAAATTGTTGCCAATCGAATTCGTGCGGTTACGACAACTATCGTTATATTAAATTATATTTTTCGTCGTGAAAGCCAATATTCGGTTGTCTTATTCAATATTATGTTCCACATAAATATTATTATGTTCCACAAAATTTTATTGAAATTAAAAAACTTTTTTTGAAATTTCTGGTATTGAACCCGGCCATTCAGGTTAATAGTTCACACTCTTACCCACTGCACCACAACTACTTTTAAGTTTCTTAGCCATATTTACTGTTTATACATATGAATATTTTATTTTAATTAAAAAAAAAAACATATAATATAAATTTTTGTCTTGTCCGGGATTTGAACTCGGAAATCCGGCGTACTAGGCCAACTCTCCACCACAAACACTTATTAATTTTGAAGTCTAATTTTGAATTTATATGTCTTGCTTGGAAAACAAATATAGTAAATAATTCATTTACCAATACCAATCAATAGTTGTGTGTTATCAACACAATCCACAATTCGGTTGGTTCTACAGAAACTCGACTTTAAGGTCATATTTGATTAAGATACCCGTATTTGTAGTTACCACTTTCGAATATTCAAATTTTTTTAATAAAGGTTATAGGTAACACCAATTTTCTTGTATATACACTAAATAAATGGCTGCTTCTACTGCATAGAATTACTAAACTGATACTAATTTTAAAATTGATTGGAGATACCAATAATTTGTTAAAAGTATTGTTTTTTAATTCATTTTCCCTATTTTTAATACCTAGTAAAATATTTTTGGTGTAGTATTCACTTATAGGCAACTGCAAATAAAATAACGTCCTGCCAAATTCATTTTAATGGTTTTGATCGAATTCCAACCAATCTTTTTCCTGGGTGCAGCAATACAGAATATGTATTTTCGGCTTTCGCTACAAAGCCATCATCAGTGTATTTCGTCTTGTGTGGGCTAATATTTTATTGTTTGTCTACTTATGTGACCGCTGAAAGAAAATCAAATTTCGTATCAACAACTCAACTTAGACTAACATCAACGAAATTTAACAATGTTTTTTTTTATCCTTTGTTATTATTACTCTATTTTGCTTTGAACCTTAATTCTTAAGATATCTCAGCTGATTCTATTCAACTCATTTCAAGGGCCAGGTTTCGCAAAACAATACATGACTTTTTCGGATTTTTAGTATTTCTTCTGAATGATTTTATGGGTATTTGAATAATTTTTTAGCGCGCTAACATTTGGAGCATAAACATCACATAAAATATAAAAACTTTTGCGTCTGGTACCGTTTTATAATAAAAACAAAACTTACTATACACCTTACAGGCAATACACCTTAAGATCCGACTGTAAATGCCAACGATATAACGAAAATTTTAAAAAAGCGATACCTACATTCGGCAAAAAAAAAACAAAATTTCGGAACCTCCTTGCAAAAATAATTTAGATTCGCTGTGTACGGCTAACTTTTTTGTGGTACGGTCTACTATATAACTTACCTTATTATACAAAAAACACACACAGAAAATAAATTGGTTGGAATTCTATCGGAACCAACGAAATATTTTCATCATTCAATAATTTTAATTGCAGTTATTTAAAATTCATCATCAGGAAAGTTATATTTATTTGTGAACAAAAAATATATATGATGAACCAAAACACTGTCACATTATCCAAAATATTGGCTTTTCTAACCAATATTCAAAAATTACTAACTTCCACATTACCTTCAATACCAACAACCACCAATTTATCGAAGATTTAGTCATTTGAATAAAATATCGGCAGCAACAATTTAGTATCAGTTGTGTTTCAATAAAATCGATCACTCTATCCAAAGTATTAGTTTTTCCAATCAATTTAAAATTTTTTTTTAACTTTAGTAGCTTTAACCATTAATTTCCATTATTTTGGTAATTGTAATAATATATTGAGACAAGGAACAGAAATTTTATTTATCATAATAAAATTTTGGAATCTATCATATTTTTTCGTTTCATACATATGAGTGTTTAAATTCTAAGTTAGACAACAACTAAACATAAGTATCTGTGGCGCAGGAGGTAGAGACACAGCCTTATAGCCTTAGAGATTTGAGTTCAAACCTCAACCAAGGCATTACTTTTTTTTATAATTTTTTTATTGATTTAAATTAAAAGACACAATTGATTTTCTGTTGTGAATATAATTTTATTCAAAAACAAAATATTCAAATTTTCAACCTGAGGAAATTCAAATTTGAAATTTGACAAAAAAAATTTATGTCGAGTTTAGCCTAGAGGAAAAGCATTGGGCTGACAGACGGAAGGTCGTCGGTTCAATCACAGTTCGCGATATAAATTTTTTTTTAATTTTTTTTTTTATTCAAATTAAAAGACACAACTGATTTTCTGTTGTTGATATAATTTTATTTATAGACAAAATATTCAAACCTGAAGAAATTCAAATTTGAAATTTGATTGAAAAAATTTAAATAGAGCTTAGGGTCGGGGGTTCGATCCCAGTTAGCGACAAAAAAAATTTTAATTTTTAAATAAATTTTGTGGAACGTGTTTTTCTATTAATAGAATTTATAATCCACAAACATTAAAGTAATCTATTAACACAACAAAAATTCAAAAATTGTAAATAAATTTCGGTAGTAACAATGGTATTAAAAATAAATAAAAGTGATTGTACCTGGAACTACAAAAATTCGGTTGGCGAAAAATTCGGTTGGAACTACGAATCTGTTTTCTGTGTGCAGTTGTCTTATTTCTGAATCTTCTTTAACTTATTCCAATTTAATTGAAATCGGATTAACAAAAAAAAAAAAATTTATTAAAAGACAGTTTAGAAAACCTTATCCTATAAATTAAAAATTTTTGTGCTTTCGTCTTTTTCGTGGTTAGGGTTCGATATATCATCACTAGAATTGCAATTAAATGCAATGTAAAATAATAACATATTATGTGACTTTCTTAAATACCCAGCAGAGAAACACCATAATTATTTAGCTGGTAAAATGTGAAGTATATATGGAATAAGTATCAGTGCTAAAAAAAATAAATAGGGTTTTTCAATATTTTTAAATTTTTAGTTATTGGGAATTTTTTTTTTGTCCACGAATTTGACGATATTAGAAAATTTAACCATAAATATATTTTAACAGTCCTTCCTTTTCAAAATACGTTTCGGATTTTGTTCCCTAAAACTAGAATTAAAGTTTAAACTGACCCAGAACAACTTCAGCCACAATTTACATAAATTTCTACAATGGGTTAGAGTAACCACAATAGGAAAATTGCGCCCATAAAAAATCAGTTCTTCAGCAAAACGAAAGAAAGTATGTTCATAATTTTTGTTATAAAAGTCTTCGATTTTGATAAAAAATTTCACAAAATATTGCTGTAATGCATTATAGTCTAAATCTGAAATTCTTGTCGTTTATTTAATCTTCTTTTTTAATTTTTAACTCCACAATTTTCTTGAGCGGAAGGTTTGTTTTTTATATATAAAAAGTTCTTTATTTTCAATATTGTGTAGCATCTTCAGGAAATAACAAATTATAAACAAATTTGAAAGTTTGAAAAGTATTTGTCAAATATAAATTCCTTGTATGTATACTAGGGTGGACCTTATTATGTCAACGTGCGATTTAAGGCCGTCCCCCCTATACCTTTGGGTATAAAAATACACCATGCAAAAAACTACGGTGATCGGATAACTGGAACACGCGTCACATTGGGACTGAAGTTTGAAATACGATTCACAAGGCGAAAAAATCACTTTTTTGGGTTTTTTTGAAAATACTGGCTATTAAATAACTGTATTTTTGAAAAGTGTAAATATAATCATAATCTAGATTGAATTTCCTTTCTGGTAATTTATAAAAATCCAAAATCGGTTGGAAAATATTTTAGTGATTGCAATTTCCTCAGACCATTGTAGGGTTAAAATGAGATAAATTATGAAAATCGGAAAAAATAAAATATTTCTCTCAAAAATTTACAATGTTATACTCTAGCAGGCTGGCCAGACTAAGGGTTTTGTCCCTAAATTTGGGGATATTTTGTTGGTCTTGAGGACAATAATTTTCTTTTGGGGACAGGGGATTTTTCTGAGGATTTATAATTATAATATAATTCTGGAGATAATATTAATTTTGAATAGTTTTCAGAAAACTTAAGTCAAGTTTTTTCATTTAATTTCAACGAAAAGTACAAATTTACCCTTTCATACATTTTTTTGTAACAATTCAATGCTTTCTACACGAATAAATATTTTATGTCTGAGAATTTAATAGCATTAATGTCCCCAAGTATCTAAAATATTCAAAAAGATAATTCTTTTTTGAATACGCTGGCATAAAACTTATTCATTTTATGAATTAGTTAATAAATCATTATCACTTTAAATCAATGATTGAAATTGAATGAAGTTAGGATGATATTTATTCAAATTTGAGTTGAATGAATTTTTATTCGATTAAATTTTTCATTGTATGATATGATTCGCGAACTATAAATCAAGGCAAACAGTTTTGCTTAAACTGATTTGTTAAAATTGAATCAATTAGCTTGTTTCTATGAAAAGAATCAACAAAAATCAAACTGATTCTTTGCATAAGATCCCAATAAACAATTTTTCTGGAATTCAAGTTGAAATCAAGGGTAATTCCAGTCACATTTTCCAATTTCAAGCCTTGATTTATACTTGATTTACACTGTAATTCAATAGCATACTCCAGCAAAAGGGACACTGGAATTCCAGTCGAACATAACAGTGTAAATATGCTTTAATTCAAGCCCTGAATCACAGCTCAATTAAAGTTCAAACACCGTTATAATAACACTTGTTTTCAAGCCCTAACTTCAAGCTTAAACCAAGCCATAAAAACACGATTTTGATTATTTTTAGTATAATTTATTTACATTTACAGATTCTTTTTAACATACATACACATTTTTGATTTTGGTTTTGGATTCTTGATTTGAGCATAACACCTTTGATGTATCAATTGTTTCCTTCACTGTTTCCTAGATTCTCTAGAAGCGTAGAAGTTGTTAGGACTTTTCTGAAATAAGAAAAAAAGAGAATACAAGGTCTGAATTTAGCTCCAATTATATGCGACTTACCTTTTGAATAAAAGGAAGAAATTCAGACTATTATAATCTCTACAGGAAAATTGTGAATTTGGATGTTTTTATTTTATTTTTCAATACTGACAATAAACGAAAATCAAACAAACATTATTTCAATTTGTATTAACTTGATTTTGACTGGAAAAAATACTTAAAATAAAGCAGAATTCCAGCAATATTTAAAGCATTTGAATTTTTCAGTTTTCTATGTTTACTGGGATATTGATTAATTGAAGTAAGAAATAATTTAATCAATAAACTGAGTTTTGCGATATCGTTTCGAATTAAGTCAGACTGGTGTAGGGCATTATATAGTCGGCATGCCCGACTTCAACATTTTTACTCGTTTTTAAATCAAAATTGTAATGAAATAATAATTTTTACTGATATTCCAATTTACTTTACATTACCAGTAAAGTTTTACTGATTACTGAAAAAAAATGCAGTAATCAGTAAATGTTTACTGGTAATGAAATTTAATTTGCATTACCAGTAAATGTTTACTGATTACTGAAATTTTTTTCAGTAATCAGTAATCACTCCTGTAGAGTGAGCACAAGAATGCATGGACAGACAGACAGACGGACGGAGGGACGGACAGACGGACATCGTTAAATCGAAATAAAAAAAATTCTGAGCCGATCGGTATACTATAAAGTGGGTCTAGACCAATATTTTTTGGTGTTACAAACATCAGCACCAACTTATAATACCCTCTCCACGTAGTGGTGTAGGGTATAATAAAACCGTATCGTAACTCCCACAACTTTGCAGTGGATTTAGGATAATTGCTGATATTGTTTATTCAAATTGGCTCTAGATTTTGCACAATTCTTAATTTTACTTTCTCCATTTTTAACAGATCATTTCAATAACAAATTTATAATTTAGTAACTATAGCTTCAGAACTTAACAGCCTCAGTTGTGGCCACCGAATTTGTTGCCAATCGAATTCGTGCGGTTACGACAAGTATCGTTATATTAAATTATATTTTTCGTCGTGAAAGCCAATATTCGGTTGTCTTATTCAATATTATGTTCCACATAAATATTATTATGTTCCACAAAATTTTATTGAAATTAAAAAACTTTTTTTTTGAAATTTCTGGTATTGAACCCGGCCATTCAGGTTCAATAGTTCACACTCTTACCCATTGCACCACAACTACTTTTAAGATTCTTAGCCATATTTACTGTTTATACATATGAATATTTTATTTTAATTTAAAAAAAAAACATAAATTTTTGTCTTGTCTGGGATTTGACCTCGGAAATCCGGCGTACTAGGCCAACTCTCTACCGACTTCACCACAAACACTTATTAATTTTGAAGTCTAATTTTGAATTTATATGTCTTGCTTGGAAAACAAATATAGTAAAAAATTCATTTATCAATACCAATCAATAGTTGTGTGTGTTATCAACACAATCCACAATTCGGTTGGTTCTACAGAAACTCGACTTTAAGGTCATATTTGATTTGGATACCCGTATTTGTAGTTATCACTGAATATTAAAATTTTTTTAATAAAGGTTATAGGTAACACCAATTTTCTTGTATATACACTAAATAAATGGCTGCTTCTACTGCATAGAATTATTAAACTGATACTAATTTTAAAATTGATTGGAGATACCAATGATTTGTTAAAAGTATTGTTTTTTAATTCATTTTCCCTATTTTTAATACCTAGTAAAATATGTTTGGTGTAGTATTCACTTATAGGCAACTGCAAATAAAATAACGTCCTGGCAAATTCATTTTAATGGTTTTGATCGAATTCCAACCAATCTTTTTCCTGGGTGTACAAACACTATTTAATTGAGTGGTTTTCTTAAAAGATATATTTTTTAAGTTCCTTTTGGTGCCTGTTTTAAGAGGCACTAAACGGAACTTAAAAAGTTCGATCAAGTACACAAACTAATTAATGTGTTTGTTTACTCGAAAATTTTACTACTTTTACTACAATAGTTGTTTTGTCTACTTTCAGAATTCTTCCAGTTGTGGTAAAAGTAGCAATTTGTAGCAAATTACTACTATTACTATTTTCAAAACGTTGGAAAATTTTGCATAAGAAAATTCGAAATAATTAACTTTATTATTTTAACCGCATTTTTTGAATTCCCGGGAATGCGGGAACTGAAAAATGCTTAATTACCCGGGAATCTAGGGACGGGAAATCCCGGGATGCATTCCCTAGTCATATTGCATAAACAAATTATGTGCACTTTTGGAGTCTTTTCAATATCAGTCACTTTTTTTTATAGAGCAGTGTTATTTTTCATTTCAATAAATAAGTTTTAATAAAATATATTACGTTTTTGATTCCAAATATTTATTCTATTTTTGCAGCAAAGCAAAGCTATATATATTATACACTATTAGCTTTTCTTAACACTAGCATTTCAAAATTTGCATCGCTGAGTTTTTGCCAGCAAATGAAAATAATCATTCTACAGGTGCAGATGAGGGTAATGGGGTATTGAATTTTAGAAATACGTTTCTAATAGCATTGTGAGCTTTTAGACAATTTGTCGTTATGTCTCATTCGGCCAGGTATAAAATTGTTTCCTGGAGATAATTCCCCGAATCACTGGAAGCACACAGAGATGCCAACTTTTTCATAGCAAAAAGCGCAAAAAAGGGTAAAAACACGTAAATTTCTATTTAAAAACGGGTAAAAAAGCAAGAAATAATTTATAAGGCCTTTAAAAAGAATTTTTCATTTTTTATATACACTGAGAGAAATATCTGCATTATATTAATGCATTTTTGCATGAAACCAATGAAGTTTCACTGGAATTCGTCCATTGAAACTTTTCATTGAATTAATGGAATTTTTGATACAATGTTATGAAAAGTTTCATGTCGTAATTACTCAAAATTATTCGATTTTTAAAAATTTAGGGTCTTGTTTTATAGTCAGAAGAAAAAAGGAATTTTGTCTTAAATAAATAAATAAATTTTATAAAAAATTCGTTCCTAGTTCTGACTATGAAAAACTGGCCCCAAAATTTTTTCTATAACTAGGATTTTGCTAAATTTGTGTTAAAAGTGATACGTGCAAAATGGAACCTTTTTGCATGTGGTACATCAAAATCACTACATTTAGCGCCAAAAACACTATTTGGCATTTAACATAAAACTTTTCCTTAATATTTTAATGTATCGTTATGGATATAAAAGCAATTGCTGACATATTTCTTGATATTGCTATAAAAACGGTAAATTTAAAAAAGCGCAAAACGCGCTAAATAAATTTTGAAAAAGCACCAAATTAGTGCTTTTTTCTGTTACGCGTTAGATTAATATTTTTCGCGTTTTGGCACACCAAAAAGCGCGAAAAGCACTAAGTTGGCATCCCTGGAGGCACACTGTGCACTTACGTCTGTTTAAGAGAAGCAACTAGGCATATTTTTTCATGGATGGTAACCGAAACGAATACGGTTATCGTTAGGGTAACGCTATTTTATTTCAGATTATTTCAATGGCGATATTTTAAAGGTAACGCTATTTTATTTATGTATTTGAGTTATTTCGGTAACGGTATTTTAGGGATAACGATATTTCGGTTATTTCGGTAACAGTTTTTAAGGGTAACGGTCGTATACCCCATTTTTTTGCAAAAAATAAAGTAAAACAAAAACAAAATAAATTAATGGACTTAATTTATGTGAAATACTTCAATAACCACGTACAATTACCAAGAGCAGAGAATTAAAAATAACGGTAACGGTATTTTAAGGATAACGGTATTTCATTTATTTCGGTAACGGTATTTTATGGGTATCGATATTTCATACATTTTGGTAATGGTATTTTGATTATTTTCTTAGCGGTATTTTAAGGGTAACGGTAGTCAGGGTTTTGAATCGATAACGGTATTTTAGCGGTATTTCCTGCCAACCCTGTAATTTTTAATTATAGGAATCAGTACGAATTTACTGATTACTGCAGTGATCAGTAAAAATTTACTGATTACTGATATTTTTTCAGTAATCAGTAAAAATTTACTGGTAATGCAAATTAAATATCATTACCAGTAAAAATTTACTGATTACTGAAATTTTTGTCAGTAATCAGTAAAAAAATCAGTGAAACATATTACAACGTTTTAAAGAATAAAATCGAGTTGTATGTGTTTTCCTTTGGTCTCTGGATCAAATAAATGATTCTGTAGCGAACGCTGGACTCGACTGAGTCTATCCCAGCAACCACGTCGTTACAATCTTCAATTTTGTCAGTTTATTTGTTGTGTACGTACATCTCTTAATATGAGAAAAGTTCAACATATTTTAAAGCCAACGATTTCTCAAAAATTAGAGGTTTTAAAAAAATTTAAATGTAGACATTCCATAAATTCAATTTGCGTGAATTATAAGTTGCATAAGTCTTCGGTTTACCGCATTATAAAGTAAGAAAATTCATTAAAAAAGTTTGGCAAACGTTGCCCTTAGAGAAATCTGAATACCCAAGAATGGAAAAAATGCTTTATAGGTGGTTTGTAAAACAAAGGAAAAAAATTTTTCAATATCACCAGAGATTTTACGATCAAAACCCAGTCATTTGTATTCCAAAATTTATCAAACCAATTCAGGTTTCAGTGCCAGTGAAGGATGGTTGAAGAAATTTAAGCGTCGACATGGAATTAGATTTTTAAAAATTACGGGTGAGAAATTGTCTTCGAAACCTTATCTTATTGGATCATTTGTGAAAGTGTTTAAGAATTAGGTTGATCTACAAATCTAAAATCCGGTTTATATTATAGGATGCTCCAAATCACACTCTTGTCACATGTAATGAGAAAAAAAATATGTAAAGAGCGAATAACTTTTTTAGCCTGTTCAAATGCGAATGGCACAGACAAACTGAAATTGTTGGTTGTTGGAAATCGAAAAGCCCACGCGTCTTTAAATGCTTTTTTCATAATCCTGTAATATACAAGTCCAGTAGTAACGCCTGGACGACATGATTTATATTCAAGGACTGGTTCCATCACGAATTTGTTCCCCACGTAAGTCAATTTTCACCAATTAGTAAAAGTAAGTTGTTCATAAGTAACATTTTTTTTAGGTCCGAGAATTTTTGGCTTCAAAAGGTCTGCCGCAAAAAGCAGTTTTGCATTTAGATAACGCGACGTGTCACCCAGTTAAGGAACTAAAAAGTGATGACGGTTTAATTATAGCAAGGAATCTACCACTCAATTACACTGCGCTTACTCAACCGTTCACCCACTTGCTTGGCGAGAAGGGAACAAATTTGGACCTCAAACTAAAAAACTTCGATCTCAAAAATGCAGTTCATATTCCAGCTATGTCCTGGGATAAAATATCAGTGTGCAATATCCAAAAATCCTGGAACGCCTTGCTCGAATTCGGTAGTGAATGGAGTGAAGAGGATAAATATTTTACAAAATATAATTCAGGAAGAAAACAAAGATCTTTTAACTATTGGTACACTTGTAGCTCAAATTGGTACGGAACATCTTTTCACGAATGCTGACACAAACAACTGGATTCAAGAAGAATTTCATGTGGAAAGTAATGAAGAGCAAATGGAATTATCAGATACGGAATCGGAGGATTTATTCGATAGTGGTCATGAAGAAAACAAAATTAAAGTGGACGATGCTATTTATAACCTCGATAAACATATGCATACAATGGGCTTTGGAAAATGATAAGCCGACAACAGTACTATATGAACTACGTGACGTAATGAAAATTGTTGCTCAATTGTTGTTATTTAAGAAGTTATAGCGATTTTCGCTTTTTGAAAATTGCGAAATTTGGCGAATTTGGCACAGAACATCAATAGATTTCGACTAAATTAATTCTGCTTACTACTACCTCTGAGCATATTCTCTGTGTTTAATTTAAAAAAAAATGTGTCATCTAGTTTTTGAGTTAGAGAGATATTCGTAAGATGTATCCTGCGGTTACCATGTGAGTCCTGCAGAAAAATATTTAACTGTTTTTAAAATTAGAGACTCTAAACTAGTTTTGTTATTATCGATAATGTACGCCAGATCGTGAATGTATTTTTGGCGATTTTTCAAATATTTGTTTCTTTTTTAAAAAGTTAATTTTTTAAAATTTACTAAATTTTCACTTTACATCAATGGCCTTGCAACTCTCTCAATATTTTTTATTTGAAAAAATATTATCCGGCTTGGAAGAGGAAAGAACTCCGACTGGTTAATCAGGGATGGAAAAGGCTCACTTAATTGGGCTCTTATACCAAAAAATGTTAGATCGCTCTTACATATTTAAAAATGTAAGTAACTAAAAAATAGCTTCGTCTTTGGCTTGTTAAAAAAAATTAAAATTAAATATTTAGATACTAGCAAATATTAGCACAAATTACACGAAAAAAAACAATTTCGAAATTTTTGCAACAGTATATACGTTTGCAGAATGTCGATCGCTGATTACCTCTTTTAATTCATTTTCTGTACCATAAAGCCTTTTTCGAATTCCGCCGTTATTTTGCAACTTTTGAAGTGCGGTTTTTTTAAATATATAACCTAGGGATTAAATTTTGTACCATAAAGTCTTTTTTTAAATTCCGCTATTATTTTGCAATTCTTTACGTGCGTTTTTTTTTTAAATTTATAATCCATTTCATACAACAAAGTTTGATGGCTAGTTGCAAAAAAAATCGCGAAAAATAAAATTTGCAAAAAGGAAAATTTTTGCATCAATATATTTGTTTGCAGAATCTAAATCGCTGATTACGTTTCCTAATTAATTTTTTGTAACACAGTCTTTTTTCGCGTTCCGCTTTTATTTTGCAATTTTTTAAGTACGTTTCTTTTTAAATTATAATCTAGGGACTATAATACACATTTCATACAACAAAGTTTGGTGGCTAGTTGAAAAAAAAAATCGCGAAAAATAAAATTAGCAAAAAGGTAAAATTTTTTCATCAATATATTTGTTTGCAGAATGTAAATCGCTGATTAAGTTTTTTAATTAATTTTTTGTACCATAAAGCCTTTTTTCGCTTTCAGCCATTATTTTTAAATTTTTTAAATGTGGTTTTTTTTTAATTTATAATCTAGGGTCTAAAGTTCCAATTTTATACACAAAAGTTTGGTGCTTAGTTTTTTTTTTTTTTTGTATAGAGAAGCAACGCTCAGGAAATTCTTTCCATTAATTAACGTGTTGCTTCCTTTGGAATGGGGATAGAGAAGAAGTGAAAGGTGGTGAAAGATGAACACTGCCATTGCGCGAGATGTTGAATTTTTAGAATAGTTGTTGCGCGCCATCTGATGGTGAGTTGGCGAACTTTGTTGAAGCATTTTAGTTCATAGCCCTGTTATATTATTTTACTTCGGTGGGGTTAAGTGCTATGGGAACACCGAAGGAGGACGCTGCGATATGTATGAGGGATAGAAAAAACTCATACATATTACTATTTTTCATAAATTGATGTTGCCTTGGTTGGGGCTCGAACCCGCAACCTCACGTGTAACAGTCCAACGCGCTAACCATTACACCACAGCGCCCACAACTTTTAGTACAATATGGGGTCACCTCTACACACAGAAAACAGATTCGTAGTTCCAACCGAATTTTTCGCCAACCGAATTTTTGTAGTTCCAGGTACAATCACTTTTATTTATTTTTAATACCATTGTAACTACCGAAATTTATTTACAATTTTTGAATTTTTGTTGTGTTAATAGATTACTTTAATGTTTGTGGATTATAAATTCTATAAATAGAAAAACACGTTCCACAAAATTTATTTAAAAATTAAAATTTTTTTATGTCGCTAACTGGGATCGAACCGGCGACCCTCCGCTTTTCAGCTCATTGCTTTCCCTCTAAGCTAAGCTCTATTTAAATTTTTTTAGTCAAATTTCAAATTTGAATTTCTTCAGGTTTGAATATTTTGTCTATAAATAATTTTATGTCAACAACAGAAAATCAGTTGTGTCTTTTAATTTGAATAAAAAAAAAAAAAATTAAAAAAATTTATATCGCGAACCGGGATTGAACCGGCGACCTTCCGTTTGTCAGCCCATTGCTTTTCCTCTAGGCTAAACTCGACATAAATTTTTTTTTGTCAAATTTGAATTTCTTCAGGTTGAAAATTTGAATATTTTGTTTTTGAATAAAATTATATTCACAACAGAAAATCAATTGTATCTTTTAATTTGAATCAATAAAAAATTATTAAAAAAAAAGTAATGCCTTGGTTGAGGTTTGAACTCAAATCTCTAAAGCTATAAAGCCTGGAGCAGCCAGACGTAAACGTATCTCTGCATAGCTGAATTAATAAGTTAAATAAGAACAGAAGATGTGTTGTGTTTTTTGTTTCATTCTTATGCATTCAATATAGAGCAAACGTAAATACACAACAAAAATCTATTCACAACAGATTTTCGTTGTGTATTTACGTTTGCTCTATATTGAATGCATAAGAATGAAACAAAAAAAACAACATATCTTCTATTCTTATTTAACTTATTAATTCAGCTATGCAGAGATACGTTTACGTTTGGCTGATCCAGGCTTAAGGCTCTGTCTCTACCTCCTGCGCCATAGATACTTACGTTTAGTTGTTGTCTAACTTAGAATTTAAACACGCATATGTATGAAACGAAAAAATATGATAGATTCCAAAATTTTATTATGATAAATAAAACTTCTGTTCCTAGTCTCAATATATTATTACAATTACCAAAATAATGGAAATTAATGGTTAAAGCTACTAAAGTTAAAAAAATTTTTAAATTGATTGGAAAAACTAATACTTTGGATAGAGTGATCGATTTTATTGAAACACAACTGATACTAGATTTTTGCTGCCGATATTTTATTGAAATGACTAAGTCTTCGATAAATTGGTGGTTGTTGGTATTGAAGGTAATGTGGTTAGAAAATCCAATATTTTGGGTAAGGTGACAGTGTTTTGGTTCATCATAATTTAAACACGGAAAATATTACCCATTACCTTAACAAGGCATTGCCATATAACCGCTTACAAATCTCATTGCCAAATTTCTTTACTGCATTACCAAACACATTCTAACAAGATCGTGAAAAAAGCAAGAGGTATTGTAATCAATTCTAAAAATCGAAACAGACAAGGCATGAAAGTCATTCAAATATAATTATTTACTAACAAAAGTTTTCAAAAATTAATAGCTTACTTTTTAAATTATTTGATCTTAGAAAGTAACCGTTTACATTTTGGTAGTAAAACATCAAATTAAGAAGTAGTTCCACATTTTGAAAAGAGAAGTTATTTAGCTTTAAACATAACAGTGACAAAACGAGTAAAAAGGTTAAAGTCGGGAATGCCGACTATACAATACCCTACACCAGACTGGGTAAAAGCCAACTAATGTTTGGATCCGAAATTCGAATGGGTTAAAATGGGGCTTGCGTCAAAATTTTCTATAATATGAGTCAGCGCACCAAATTTCATTAAAATATCTTAATATTTGCGATCTGCAGTTTGTAACCAAGCCAATTTTGGGGGGACCCTTATATGGGCACTAGGTCTAAACATGGACCGATGTTCACCAAAATCAATAGGCTTCGTCCTTGGGCCAACATAGGTATGAGTATCAAATTTCATCAAAATATCTTAATATTTGCGACCTGCAGCGTATAAACAATATAATTTTGGTAGGACCCTTATATAGGCACTAGGTCTAAACATGGACCGATGTTCACCAAAATCAACAGGCTTCGTTCTTGGGCCAACATGGGTCTGTGTACCGAATTTCATCAAAATATCTTAATATTTGCGACCTGCAGCGTATAAACAATATAATTTTGGTAGGACCCTTATATGGGCACTAGGTCTAAACATGGACCGATGTTCACCAAAATCAATAGGCGTCGTCCTTGGGCCGACGTAAGTCGGTGTACCAAGTTTCATCAAAATATCTGTAGAGTGCGCACAAGAATGCATGGACAGACAGACAGACGGACGGACGGACAGACGGACATCGTCAAATCGAAATAAAAAAAAATTCTGAGCCGATCGCTATACTATAAGGTGTGTCTAGGACCAATATTTTTTGGT
Organism: Leucophora obtusa; assembly: GCA_949987735.1. NCBI lineage: Eukaryota > Metazoa > Arthropoda > Insecta > Diptera > Anthomyiidae > Leucophora > Leucophora obtusa. The sequence continues at coordinate 127,682,765 of OX465295.1, read as the reverse complement.
GTTACAAACATCAGCACAAACTTATAATACCCTGACCATATAGTGGTGTAGGGTATAATTATTTTAAGAATTTTGTGCTAATACGGGATTTTAATTTTTAAAGGACTACTTATTTTCCATTTCTTTGCAATAAATTTGCGCTTTATCTCAAATAGTATTTTTGATATACACAATCACTGTATGAAGAATAAATAAATGTTCAATGGTAATTAAAAAAGTAAACCAAAAAAGTTGTTTTCGATTAAATAAATAGTAACATTACAAAGAAATATATTTTTTAATTTTTCTTAGCAGTTATTCAAAACAAAATATAAAAAATTACTAAAATTATTTTTAAGTTATTATATTGAGAATTAAAATAAAAGGAAAATCTATTGTCTTTTGCGATTTTGTCAGTTAATTTATTAATTTTAATTTATTGCTTTGTATTTTGCAAAACGTCCAAAACAAATCTTTTGGCAAAGTAGTTTAAAAAGGCCAACAAAACCCTATATTTTTTCATTTTATACATACAATTTTTTCGGATAATACTACCGAATTTTTGTTTAGGACAGCGAATTTCCGTTCTCGGAAATAAATTACATTGTTAAAACTAATTTTCTGATAGATACAAACGATATATTCCACTAGTACAACGAAAACAACTTTTATGAAGGTTATTTTGTAACAGTTGTTTAAAGTAGTTATTTTTAATATCATAATAAACAACTATCAAAACAGTAATTTTACAGCAAACAGTTATTTTTTGTAGTTAATTAAAAAATAAAAAATGTCGTTGATTTTTTTTTTTATTTAAAAATTCTTGATACATTTATATTTGTTATTATTTATATATTTCTAGTTTGCAAATAAAAATCAGAAACTTGTATTGTATCTCCAATGCATAAAAGCATAACAACTGAAGAACGGTTTGAAATTTTTACTTCGAGTTTTAAATAGGCTATAGTAATAATACATATTTTTGTAATCGAAAGAAAAAAAATATTTTTTTTATTAAAATATAACTTTTATAAACAAAAAGAATTGACTATAAAAAACAGCAGTTTTTACCGATTTCGTCAGTTGTTTTGAAATTTTTGTAGTAAAAATTTCTCAGTTAGTTTTACGACATTTGTAGTTATTTTTAATGCATTTCTTAGTTATTTTTCAACAGTTAAAAATAACAAAAGTTTTAGTTATTTTAAATGTAAATACCTTTGTCGCCTTTTTAACTGCATATATCTTTGTTTTAACTGACATTTTCAGTAGATTCTACCGACAAACTTTAGTGAGTGTACAATTGTGCCGTCAGAACAAATATGTTTTCTCTTTGCTAATATCTGATTGATTTCTGCCATAGAAAAATGTTCACATTCTGACTACTTTTTCCATTAAAAATGGTTTATATGGGTGAAATCAAAAAATGTGATAAATTTTTGGGCCAAATTTGTGAGAAGCAAAAAGTGTTAATGTTTCGGTTTTTTCTTAATGGAATCAGTAAGTTTAGTCATTATAAACCTAATTGAAAAAATCTCTTCTACAAGTTGTCGCAATAACTTTTTTTGCACAATTTTAATTTTTTTTTTTGTTGTAACGGAGTTTACATTTCTGCAAGCAAAAGATATAACAAAAAAACTTGCGTACGAATTTTCTTCAATTTATTAGTTTTTTGTATTTGGGTTTTCAATTTGCTTTCCAATGATATATAATTTGTGTTGATCAAATTGGCCTTTTCGCAAATAAAAATACAATTCATTCCGCGAAAAAAATTTTTATTTAATTTGCTTTTCAAAAATATAAAATTTTTTAAAATCCAAACAGCGGTTGCGCAGTTACAAAATAATATATTAAAAACATAACATTTCGCGATCAAAAATTTCTTAAATTGTGTGAAATAAATTGAATTTGTCAGTAATGACTCGCAATATCGATTCAAAACCAATGAAATGCAAAATCAATCGTTTTTGGCTTTTTTTCCGAAACAAAATCGCATGATGCCTACAAGGTGAATCCAAATATGACATTGTTTTTCTTACTCGTTAAATAGTTTGGTGTAAAAATTTGGAACGGGGATTACAACATTTTTTCAAATCTTATTAAAGACGTCCTTTTTCATCTCGAGAATGTTACATGCTGCAGTAAAGCTTCAAGTCTGTTATACTAGATGATTACTTACAGTCCAACGATCATTTGAGTATAAATAGCATTATACTTTTCGGAATATAAATAATAGATAACTCCAAAATTCTGGTATATGCATTTTTATCAAAAATTATGACGAAAAATCGTTACAGAGTTGAAGTCGTGATAGCTAAGATATACAAAAAAGTTTGTAATATGTATTAATTTTTATTAAAAGCGGCACTTTTCCTCTTCATAAAAATTCTTACAGTTAGTGTTTAGCTTTATTGGTTATTAAAATATAAGCTACTAGCGGGCGCAGCCCGCTACGTTGTTAGCGTGCCTTAAAGGTTAAGGGGGGGGGGGGGGCTGCGCCCCCCACAATTTTTATTAAATTCGTTTTTTTATTTAAATTTTTTTTATTTAAAGCCTTCACCCAGCCACCACAAATAAATAATTCTGCACAACAATGGGTTTAAAATAAATAAATATTTGTTCACTTTTACTCATGAAAGTGGATTGTTAGTAATGAATCAATAATAATTTGCAATATACGTGTGTAGGTCAAGATAATTTGGTAAAGTGCGAACTTAGGTAGATAGACCCGTAAGTAGTTTTATTCATTTGTGTTTTATAGTATATTTAGACTGGGCAAAAATTAGTAGTTTTTGGTAATTTTTAGGTTTTGAGCCGAAAACTATAAAATTAATTTAGTTTTTCCATACAATTTTCATACAAACTGAAAACCAGATTCTACCCGGTTTTTGCCAAAAACCAAGTAAAAATATCTGAAATTTGTATTTTTGATACACCCGATTTCTTTTATAACTAATTTTCGATACACCCTGTTACAACGAATATAGAATTAAAGCAAGTGTCAAAAATAAATTTTTTAATTTTTTTTTAAATATTTCAGTTTTAGTTTAAAATTGTGTGTTGTTATACATTTTTAAATGTGTTAATAATTTTTTTAATTTAATTTAACCATAAAAACATAAAGAAAAGTGTTTAATAAAAAAGTGATGTGACAAAGAAAAACTACAAATTCAGTGTAAATGAATTGGCTTTTGTAATTTAGTTTTGTACAAAAACCACCTGGTTTTTGCTCAGTCTAAATTGAGTATTAAATGAAAATAAAAAACGTAAAGCAGGGTTGGCAAGCGATTTATAATATTAAAGATAGCGGGCCCAGCCCGCTACGTTGTTAGCGTGTCTTAAAGTTTTTTTAAATTCGCTTTTTATTTAAAGTACAGTTTTTATAATAAAAGCCTTCACCCAGCCACCACAAATAAATAATTCTGCACAACAATGGGTTTAAAATAAATAAATATTTGATCACTTTTTCTCATGAAAGTGGATTGCTAGTAATGAATCCATAATAAATTGCATTATACGTGTGTATGTTAAGATAATTTGGTAAAGTGCGAACTTAGGTAGATAGACCCGTAAGTAGTTTTGTTCATTTGTGTTTTGAATGAAAATAAATAACGTAAAGCAGGGTTGGAAAGCATTTTATAATATTAAAAATAGCGGGCAAAGCTACGTTGTTAGCGTGTCTTAAAGTTTTTTTTTTATTCCAGTTTATGTAAAGGTAGACCTGGCAATTCAAGTAAATTCACAAATTCAGTTGGAAAATTTACTGCGTCGGTTTCTTCTATAATTTCAATTCCACTCGTTCAACGTTATATCCATTTCATTCCACTTGTGTAGTGTTTCAATTCCACTCGTTTCCTATTTAGTTTCTTAATTTTAGTGTTTCATATACACTTGTTCTTTAAGTTTTAGGTTTCTAGCTAAAGACGCAGACGTTAAGGGGGGGGGGGGGCAATTTTCCCCTTTTGAACCACCATTTTTACCACGTTCCTGTCCAAAGTCCTAGAAATGCCTTGTCGATAAGTTAGCCCATACTCCAAGGAAAACATATTATATATTACAGGTTTCTAGCCGAAGGCTTCGGTTAGGCCATCAAGGGGGAGAATTATTCCGTGTTTACCCTTCCCGGTAGGAATTTCCAAAAATTCCGTCTTAGAGGACGTCTGCGTTGGAGGAGGAACCTACTACATACATAATTTTAGGTCTCTATATCCAGCAGTTTGGCCAGGCCGTCAGGTATGAATTTCCAAAAATACCATCTTAGTGGACGTCAACGTTGGAGAAGGAACCCAATTTAAGATCCCATGTTCCAGCAGTTTGGCCAGGCCGTTAAGGGGGAGTCTTTTCCTGTTTTTGAACCTACCTGTAGAAATTTCCAAAAATTTCAATCTTAGCGGATGCCTACAATAGAGGAGGAACTTTAATACCAAATTTCAACTTCCTACCTCCAGCGGTTTGGGCAGGCCTTTAAGCGGCACTTTTCGCTTCATTAATCCCCATTTTTGCAATGTCCCTGTCCAAAAAGCACCTTCCCGGTAAGTGAGCACATACTCCAAGTAACATATGTTTTACATTTCAGGTTTCTAGCCAACTTTTACTATTTGTGCCCCTCTCGGTAGGAATTTCCGAAAATCCATCGACAGGGAATTCCAGCTTCCTAGTTCCAGCAGTTTGAGCAGGCTGTCAAGGGGGTGACTTTTTCTTTTTTTGTCCCTCCCGGTTGGAATTAGGCTGTAAGAGGAACCTAAGTACCGAATTTCAGCTTCCTAGTTCCAGCAGTTTGGACAGGTCGTTGAGGGGCAACTTTCCCTTTTTGAGCCCCCATTTTATAACGACCCTGTCCAAAATTCAAAAAAGTATCTTTCTAATAAGTTAGCCCTCACTCCAGGGACCCACATTTTAAGCTTCGGGTTTCTAGCCGAAGGGGTTTTTACCGGCCCCCAAGGTGAGGCTTTTCTTCTTTTTGCCCCTCCCTTTAGGAATTTACAAAAATTCTATCTTCGCGGCTATCTGCGATGGATGAGGAAAATTCATACCAAATTTCAACTGCATTGCCTAAGCGGTTTGGGCAGGCCGTTAGGGGGGACATTTTTCCCTTTCAACCACCATTTTTACTATGTTCCTGTTCCAAAATAGAAAAATTACGTTGCCGGTGAGTTAGTCCTACTCCAAGGAATACATATTTAAAATTTTAGATTGGCTAAAAGGGATTGGGCAAGCCGTCAGGAGGAGACTTTTATCTTATTTCCCCTCCCGATAGGAATTTTAAAAATTCCGTCTAAGCGGACGCCTACACAGAAGGAGGAACTCACATACCGAGTTTCCTTTTGGGATATCCTGTAGGGAATTCCAAAAATACAAACTTAGTCGATGTCTACTACAGTGGAGGAACCTTATACCAAATTTCAACTTCTTACCTCCAGTGGTTTGGGCAGGCACTTTTCCAATTTGTGAGACTGTTTATGGGGAGACTTTTCCCCTTGTTTTAGTGGAGATATCCGTGGGGGGAGGAAAAAAAGTAATTTTTTTGAAATTATATATTATTTTAAATGGTACTTTTTGGAAAAACGAAATTTTTTGGAAAAAGATACTTTGTTTTTACAAAGTACTTTATTTGTACTTTTTTTGGAAAAGGTATTTTTTTTTAAAAAGGTGTTTTTTTTTTGGAAAAATGTATGTTTTTTGGAAAAAGGTACTTTTTTTGGAAAAGGTACTTATTTTGGAAAAGGTACTTATTTTGGAAAAGGAAAATTTTTTTTAGAAAAAGGTCTTTTTTTTGGTAAAAGGTACTTTTTTGGAAAAGGTACTTTTTTTGAAAAAGGTATTTTTTTGAAAAAATGTATGTTTTTTGGGAAAAGGAACATTTTTTTAGAAAAAGGTACTTTTTTGGGAAAAGGTACTTTTTTTGGAAAGGTACTTTTTTTGAAAAAGGTATTTTTTTGGAAAAATTTATGTTTTTTGGGAAAAGGTACTTTTTTTGGAAAAGGTACTTTTTTTGGAAAAGGTACTTTTTTTTGGAAAAGTTAAATTTTTTTAGAAAAAGGTACATTTTTTGGAAAAAGGTGCTTTTTTTAAAAAAGGTACTTTTTTTTGGAAAAAGGTACTTTTTTTGGAAAAAGGTACTTTTTTTTTGGAAAAAGGTACTTTTTTCGAAAAAAGAATTTTTTTTTGGAAAAAGGTACTTTTTTTGGAAAAAGGTACTTTTTTTGGAAAAAGGTCCCTTTTTTGGAAAAAGGTACTTTTTTTGGAAAAAGGTCCTTTTTTCGGGAAAAGGTACTTTTTTTTGGAAAAAGGTACTTTTTTTGGAAAAAGGTACTTTTTTTGAAAAAAGGTATTTTTTGGGAAAAAAGTACTTTTTTGGAAAAAGGTACTTTTTTTGGAAAAGGTACTTTTTTTGGAAAAAGGTACTTTTTTTGGAAAAAGGTACTTTTTTTGGAAAAAGGTACTTTTTTTGGAAAAAGGTACTTTTTTTTGGAAAAAGTTACTTTTTTTGGAAAAAGGAATTTTTTTTGGAAAAGTAATTTATTTAATAAATTATTAAATATATTAGGACATAGAAGACATAGTTGGTAAAATATATAAATAAAATAAAGAGTTGTACAACCCTTAAACACATCGTGTGTTTTATTAGTTCAAATTAATTAAATTGTCTGAGTTTAAATGAAAGTTTTAATATAAAATACTTAAAAATATACTATCTAAACGGAAATATGTAAACATTGGTGCCGAAACCCGGGAACCGTTCCTGTTTTTTATTAAAGTTGTGAATTTGTATAAAAAAGAAAAACGAGGTTATTGAAACGGTTAAAAGATTTGTGATATAAATTTAATAAAATAGTTATACAGTTTCTGAAAAATATTCCCGTTGATTTATTTAAAAATTTGTGGAAAAAAATTAATTTTACAGAATTTGTAGAAATTGAATAAAGCTTTATTAAACAAATTTTATACGAAATCAATGTGAATATTAGAAAATTGTATTATATAAAACAAATCAATTTTCTGAATCCGATTTTTTTCTGAATTCGTTTGTCGATTGTTATCGGTGCATAGGAAAAAAAAGAACGTGGTCGTGAACATTTTAAATGACTGTATATAGAACAGCACCGAAAATCACTTTGTTTCCATTTTTCTACGTTTATTTGAATTAATATTGGATTGACTTTATTTGAGTTAATCTTGGTACATCTGTATCATAAAGACGTTATTATAAACGTTTGTTTTTTCTCACCCTTTGGGTATATAATTTTGAATAAGTACATCTGTACACTGAAAATGGGAATAGCCCGTTTTCCTAATTCTATTGGAAAAAAAAACATTTTTTTTAAATTAACTTTTTCATTTTCTGGGTACATCTGTACATAATAACCGTAATCGCGAACGGTTTATTTTCTTAAAATTTCTTACATACTATACATCAAAGCTTTGTACGTTTGCGCAAACAAAAGGGTTTGTGAACGTTTTAACTCTAATTCTATTGTACAGTTAGTAAATTATTAATTACTTCTGTACTTTTGAACACGTGATTTTGAACAAATCTAATGTTTCTATAATTCATAATGGGAACTGTGTACATATGTGCAAATAAAATATTTTGGTGAATACGAAACGTTTGAATACAAACGGAAAATTTAATTTATATGTTCTGAATAGTTTCGTGCTCTATTCTACATACTTTATTAATTCTATAAAGTATTAGGTACTACTGTACCTCCGAAACGTTCTTGTTTACGTTTATGGAATTTGATTATTTATCTCATCCATTACATTGGTGAACGGCTTACGGGCTAATTTTCAAAGAATTTACTTTAAAATTCTGGCCAATTACGGGATAATGAGTGATCTGCTATCACTTATTGCCATACAACGTGAATTGTTCTATACATTGAGGAAACTCAATGCGAGATTTTCCTGTAAGTATGATTCTGGGAAATCTCGTGGTTATTTGGAGAGTCTTGCTCTTGAACTAGATTCATTGTTTCAACAATTTAAGTATCAGCATGATGAAATTTCAGGAATCATACGGGAAACTTCATTGAATGGTAATGATGTTCCATATGTGGCAGAGGAATGCTTTTATGAGTTTTCGGAAGTTTACTTCTCATTTAAGGGCAAGTTACTTGACAGCATGCCCAGGGATGACAGCGCACCTTCCCCACTTAGTAGCACTTTTGCTATGTCGGTTAACCGTTCAGAGATGACTCACGGTGTCGATGCGCGACTACCTAGGATTTCCCTTCCTAAATTCACGGGGTCGTATCTTGAATGGATCCCTTTTCGAGATATTTATGTATCGTTGGTACATTCTAATTTATCTCTGTCTAGGATTCAAAAATTTTACTATTTAAAGGGAACTCTTTCAGGGGAAGCGGCTTCTCCGATTAGGACCATTTCGGTAACCGATGCTAACTATGACTCTGCATTGAAAATTCTGGAGTCAAGGTACCACAATAAGCGAAAGATTGTTGACTATCTTGCTATTAAGCTGCACAATGTTCCAAAAACTGATGGAAGTTTTCAGGGCATAAAAGTTTTATTAGATATGACCCAAGAATGTCTAAACTTTTTTGAAAATTTGGATATTAGCACTTCTGGATGGGATCCATTGTTAATTCCAATACTTTGTCAGAAGCTTGACCAACAAACTCGTAGGGAATGGGAGCGTTCTTTGAAATCCTCAACGGAAGTACCGAACCTCTGAGAATGGTTTTCTTTTCTGGAGAATACCTTCAGAACATTGGAATCTTTGAATAATTCTACACCCTCTACGGGTAAACAGATTCAAAAGGGTAATATCGGAAATAGGAAAAACGCTCATGTTCATAATAGTACTGTAGGAAAATCGAAATCGATTTCCTGTTTGTTTTGTGAGAGAAAGCATTATTTATTTCAATGCTATACATTTTTGGCTTTACCCTTGATATCTAAGGATGATTTTCTGAATAAAAGGAACATTTGTAGCAATTGTTTTTCTGTCGGTCATAACCATGACAACTGCAAGTCGTTGCGTAGATGCGGTACTTGTAAGCAGCCACATCACACAGTGCTACACGTTGAAGATTCTGTTTCAGTTCAGAATTCTAATATTATTTCTGACGGTTCAGTGAGCCCTCACGTCACAATTCATAGCGCTCACTCATTTCAAAATGTGTTGTTTTACACAATCCGTCTTTTTATTAATACTAGTAGTGGTCAATTTCCACTTAGGGCCTTATTGGATCCAGCTACTCAAGGGAGCCTGATAACAGATTCCGCAGTTCAGCTTTTACGTCTCACTAGACGGAGGTCACATATTCAGGTGTCCGGTGTAGGTAACAGCGACCAGCTGTCAAAGAATTACGTTCGCGAAATGGTGAGAAAGTTTTATCTTGCGTAGCCTTAGTTCTCGGTAATGTTTCGTCGTATAGACCCAATTTTAATTCCAGACATTTGTCTTTACCGATATTAAAAAACGGCAGCCTGGCTGATCCATTTTATTATGAAACAGATCCAATTGATTTACTTCTTGGCTCTGATGTATGTCCTGGAGTTAAGATACCTGCTGAATCATTTGTACATAATAATTTATTCTTTCAAAATACCATCTTTGGATGGGTATTTTCTGGTTCTTCGGAATCAGCTAACGCGAGTACTGTTCATTTTCATAATGTCAATTTGGAGAACCATTTACGTTCGTTCTGGGAACAGGAAGAGGTTGTTATCAAACGCGATTTGACTGATGAGGAACTTGCTTGTGAAAGTTACTTTCAGGCCACAACTAAACGTACTTTTTCTGGCCGTTATATGGTAAAACTACCCTTCAGATCACTTATTATGGATAACATTTGCCCTAAACTTCATAATAATATGATTGGGTCTTTGAGGCGTTTAAAACAGTTGGAAACTTCATTTTCAAAAAGCTGAAACTTATATTGATTTTATGCTGGAATATGAGTCTTTGGGTCATATGTCGAAAATTGGCACGTATCCGGGTGATGTTCAGGAAAATTCCTATTTTTTGCCGCACCATGGCGTTTTAAAGGAGGATAGTACCACTAACAACTTAAGGGTTGTTTTTGACGGTAGTAGTCATATTGATGGCCGAAAATCTCTCAATGAGGAGTTATCTCCTGGTCCTGCTTTGCAGAATGATCTGCCGCAGATTATGACCAGAATACGCCTGATAGTTAATTTGTTTAGACGTGTTACAATGAATACGGCATCAAAATCGCTTTGTGCTAAATGTTTCAATTCGGCAAAAAGAAACTTCATCGTCTGCCATATTTGCAGGGCCAAATACCATTTAATTTGTGCCAATATTAGTCATAATTTAATTGAATACTTCAATAATAATAAAAACATTGTGTATAATTGTAATGATTGTTTGGGTGTTTCATCAAATTTAATTGCACAGATCTCATCTCTCTCTAATGAAGTAAGAGAGCTTAAAAACTCTTTAAATCTTGAACTACGTGGTTTAAAGCAACAGTTTAGTAAGTTCTCAAAAAATAAAGATAAAGTGAAACCGCCAAAAAATAAACAAAAAGGAAAAAACAACATTAATGTACTTAATACTAATGCAATTGATGCTACTAGTGTTGTTGTTAAGCCAAGTACAAGTGCACGAGCTGCTGCTGCTATAACAAACAGCCAACCTGTTTTGTCTGCTGCTTCATCTGTAGCTTCATTATCTACTGAGTCTGATGCTCAAATGAATAATGCCATGTTTGATGACAACATACAACAATCACAGAAAACACATGATTGGGTTGAAGTGCATAGGCGTAGACGACGAAAGGGGCCTGTAGTATTTGGGGTTAATACTTCTAACGATCTGGAAGTTGTAATCAAAAAGAAATGGGTGCATCTTTCATCATTTAAGCCAACTGTTACAACTGATCAAATAATAAGTTATGTGGAAAAAAATGCTGGTATTGGTAAACAGCATATTGAGTGCTATTTATTAGTTAAAAAAGATACTGATCTTAAGCAACTCAAAAGAGTCAACTTTAAGCTCGGTGTTTCTCCCAGTGCTTATAATGAAATATTAAAACCTGATCTTTGGCCATCAAATATTAAGGTTCGCCAATTTGTAAATTTTCCAAGGAAACCAGAGCCTGCGGAAAAACTTTAGACTCAGTGAAAACTGGCTTTCAAATTTATTACCAGAACTTATCTGGAATGCGAACAAAATCTAAAAGTATATATGATTTTTCTTCTCAATGTCAACATGATGTCATTGTCTTGGTGGAAACTTGGTTGAATGCTGATTTTTGTAATGCCGAATATTTTGATACTAAGCTGTACAATATATATCGTAAGGATAGGAATGCTGAGCGTACTGGTCATTCTAAAGGTGGTGGTGTTTTAGTGGCCGTTAGAAGTCATTATAAATCTTTTCTTGTTAATATTGATGATAATAATGGTTTGCTTGATCAACTTATAGTATCAATTTCCGGCTTTAATATTATACTGCATTTGTGTGTATCATATATTCCTCCTAATAGTTCAGACTTAATTTATTCCGCACATGTTTCCAATATTTTATCATTGGAAGAGACCTTGTCAGTAAATTCTCGCTTTTGTATTATGGGTGATTTTAATCTTAAAGATGTTCTTTGGTCACAACTTTATGATAATGCTATTTTATCACCGACTAATGTAAATAAATTTCATGAAATTGAGGTTATTGATAGTTTGATTGGTTTGAATTTAATCCAAATTAATCATATTGCTAATCAATTAAACCGATTTTTGGATCTAATTTTTGTTCCTCAGGATTGTAAGTTTAAACTATACGAGAGTTTACTGCCAATATCGCAATCTAATATTCATCACCTGCCACTAGTCATTGAAATAGAATCATATGAATTTTTTAAATGCTCTCAATCTTTAAATTCTTTAAATTTCAATTTTAATTTTTGTAATTTTGATGTACTTAACTCTATTTTTAATCGAGTTGACTGGTTGGAAATCTTTTCCGGGCTATCAACATGTTATGCTCAATTTTTGGATAAAGTTTTGAGTATATGTAAAGAAAATATTCCTCTTAAAAGGGCTAAGCCTTACAAGTTGCCATGGTACACTAGTGGTCTTAAGAAACTTAAAAATCTTCGTAATAAGTTTCATAAACGTTTTAGGGAATCAGGATCTACTGATTGTAAAGATAAATTTATTCATTATCAACGTGAGTTTAATTGTTTAAATAAGTTTTTGTACAAACAGTATCTTCTTGAAAAGGAAGATGATATTAAAAATAATCCTAAATCTTTTTGGTCATTCGTAAAATCTAGAAAACAAGTATCTGATATACCATCTACTGTTAAATACGCTGATAAAATATCCCAATCCTGTACTGAATCTGTGAATATGTTTGCAGACTTTTTTAAATCTAATTTTGAGCCTTCAAATGGTAATATTTTTGGCTTTTCTAGTTCCATGTCTATGTTAGACATTGGTTATATGGTTATTTCTGAGGATGAGGTTTTTAATGGCATTTTGCTAATCAAGGATAGTTACAAATCGGATGCTGATGGCTTATGTGCTCACTTATTAAAGAAGTGTGCATCTTCTATTACTTTAGCATTGACATACATTTTTAATTTGTCTCTTAAGGAAGGTGTTTTTATTGACCGATGGAAGTTGGCAACAATTACACCGGTTTTCAAAGACGGAAAGAGGGATGATGTAACTTGTTACCGACCTATTTCTAAGTTATCCTGTGTGTCTAAGATATTTGAACATGTTCTCTATAAAAGACTTTTTTTTATTACTAAATCATGGATTTCTCCTAATCAACACGGTTTCTTTTCTGGTAGATCATCTACAACAAATTTAGCAATTTTTAATGAATACTGTATATCAGCCTTAGAACAAGGTAGCCAAGTTGAGACAGTTTATGCAGATTTTTCTAAAGCCTTTGATAAGGTATCTCATGGCATTCTTCTTGCCAAGTTACATCAAATGGGATTTCATTCTATTTTTTTGATTTGGATTAAATCATATCTATACAATAGAGTTTGTAAAGTTAGCATAGAAAACTACTTTTCTGATCCGTACATTCAAACTTCCGGTGTACCTCAAGGCAGCATCTTAGGTCCACTTCTATTTAATTTATTTATAAATGACATTTCGTCTTGTTTTCATAAAGCTAAATTTCTGTTGTATGCTGATGACTTGAAAATATTTCATAGAATCGACTCAGTTCGTGATGTTTTAGATTTGCAAGTAGATTTAAACAATCTTCTTGCATGGTGTAATTTAAACAAGCTCCATTTAAATCTCAACAAATGTTTCCACATCTCGTTTTCTAGGTCTTTAAATCCTATTTATACTACCTTTAATATAGGTGACTATAATCTGGTTTCTGTGGATTCCACAGTGGATCTGGGTGTTGTTTTTGACTCAGTGATGTCCTTTAAACAGCATGTGGACTATATTGTTCCAAAAGCTTATTCTATGTTAGCTTTCTTAAAGAGAAATTGTGCTGAGTTTTCTGATCCTATGACATTGAAGTTAATTTATACTGCCTTTGTCAGATCTAAATTAGAGTATGCAGCTGTTATATGGACTCCCCATTGTGGGAGTCCATATAACATCTTTTACGTTTGTTGATCCTATACCATCCTACAGATCTAAAAGCTTATTAATAGGTTTGGAAACCCTTGAGTTTCGTAGGTTATTGCAATCTGCTTTATTTGTTTTTGATATTATTAGTGGTGGTATTGACTGTTCAGAGTTGCTTTGTCTTATTAGATTTCATGTTCCACCTAGAAGTGTTAGGTATAACAATATTTTTAATGTACCACTACATCGTACCAATTATGGTCTTAATAGCATATTGACCCGCATGTTTATTCAACTGAATGACATTAATCATTATCAACAAATTCATTTAAAACCGCAAATAGAGTTTTGTGCATCAAAATCTGCCTTTAAGCAGTATTTATATTCTATTTTGATGGGTTTAAATTTGTAAATTAATAAAATAATGTATAAATTAATATATAGATTATTCTAAAATTGTAACATCATAGTCTGTAAGGAATTTTGTATCCATAGACTGAATAAATGAAATGAAATGAAATGGAGAACGCACAAGATTGCTTTTAGTACAGACATTGAGAAAATGTTCAGACAAATTGATGTCGATCCACAACATCGCCGGTTTCAAAAAATTTTGTGGAGGTTTAGTCCACTTGATGAAATTTCGGTATATCAATTAAATACGGTACTTATGGGACGACCTCGGCGCCTTATCTGTCTATTCGCTGGCGCTGAGTCGTTGGAAAAGGCAATTAGTTTACGGGAAAAATTATGTGACCTTGTACGAAAAGGTGGCTGTAATTTGCGAAAGTGGATCACAAATTCATCGGAATTGTTGGGGAAAATTCCTGAGGAACACAGGGAAAATGCTTTGACTTTAAAGTTTTATCGAGATAACGTGGTAAAAACGCTTGGTATCCAGTGGAACACGACTAGTGACACATTTTCCTTTAGAGCGAACATTGATGAAAATAGCTTTATTTCGAAGAGAACTATTTTATCTGAAACTGCTCGATTATATGATCCATTGGGGTGGCTAACTCCATGTACATTGGGGTGGCTAACTCCATGTACATTGGGGTGGCTAACTCCATGTATATGGTGTGGACTGGGATAGCCCAGTCCCTCACGAAATAGAGCAAAAGTGGATCGAGTACAAGTCGACTCTTTCAAAATTTTCGGATCTCCGTATTCCAAGATGGATAAACTGTTGTGATAATTTCAAATTTGAACTACACTGTTTTTGTGACGCCTCAACAGTGGCCTACGCAGCAGCAGTTTACTCTAGGGTAATTACTTCTAATGCTATTTTTGTAAATCTTTTACAGGCTAAATCTAAAGTTTCTCCGATAAAAACTGTTTCCATACCGAGGCTAGAGCTTTGTGCTGCCACCTTATTGGTAAAACTGGCCAAAAGGGTTCAAAATTCCTTTACGGATACGAAAATTGAAAATATTTTCTTTTGGAGTGATAGCTCCACAGTATTAAGTTGGATTAGAAAACCACCTTCACAGTGGACTGTTTATGTCGCCAATAGAGTGGCTGAAATTCAGGGGTTTGGCAATCCACTACAGTGGAAATATGTTCCTTCGGCCCTTAATCCTGCGGATTGTGCATCCAGGGGTATTTTACCTCGTGAACTTATGGAATGTGAAATATGGTGGCGTGGTCCAGAATTTCTATGTCAACCGCAATCATTGTGGCCCGGACTCTTTCCAATTTAGAAACTTCTGAGGAAAAATCTAGAAGATATTCCCCTGTGAATTCTGTTTCAGGAACTACGGTTACTGTGAACAATATTTCTAGTAAGGGTGATAGGGGAGATAAAACCTCTATATACCCATATTTTCTGTCAAAATTTTCTAAATTATCCACACTCTTAAGGGTAATTTCGTTTTGCTATCGATACGTGCATAACGCAAAACATAGCCGCAAGGACAGAGAACTTAGAGAAATTGGTCCTCTAAAGGCAACGAACTTGAACAGAACTCTTCATGTTTTGATTAAGATAACTCAATCTATTGATTTCTAAGATGACATCAAAATTCTCAATCTTAAAGGTGATGTGAAACAGAGTTCACTTCGAAAGCTTATGCCTTTTATTGACGATGACGGTCTTATTCGAGTCGGCGGCCGTCTTCAGAATTCAAATTTGCCTTTTAACATCAAACACCCAATTCTATTGTGTAGCACAAATCCTCTATCGAAGCTTATAATTAAAGATTCTCACGAGAGGACTTTACATGGTGGTGTCACTTTGACCATGTCTTATGTAAATAGAAGGTATTGGATAATATCCGAAAATCAATTAGCTAAAAATATTATTGGCAGCTGCATGCGCTGTTTTACTTATTCTGCTAAGGCTGCATCGCAGATAATAGGTAACTTGCCTTCTGTACTTTTAAACGTAACCAGACCATTCAAGCATAGTGGCGTCGATTATGCTGGACCAATTTTAGTGAAAAATTCCTAATAAGTGAACCAACGAATTGTTTGCAAGAAGAAAACTTGCTAGATTTCAATATTAACCATTTGACTCGATGGAAATCAATCGAAAAACTTAAACAGCATTTTTGGAGGAGATGGTATTTGGAATACCTAAACCGATTACAAGCACGTCCAAAATGGCTTAAATCCACTACTGATGCTAAAGTTGGAGATTTGGTCCTTATCGCAGATGATAGATGTGGTCCTGCGCAATGGAATTTAGGTCGAATTCAAGAGGTACACCCTGGCCTTGATGGTCGGGTGCGGGTAGTATCCATATTAACAAAAAATAAAATTATTAAAAGACCTATTTCTAAAATTTGTTTTTTACCAACAGATTCTACGCATGAAATTTCTACACCGCAATATAACTTAACAACGAAGGAAAGGATGGCGCCTGATCCGGTCGCTGTGAGTCGGAGCATAGCGAAGTCCTGTCACTGAATCAAACTACTCCCAACTATAGGCCGTCTTTTCCCACATTTCAACGATATTACAGAACTGTTGTTCTTCAGGGGGAGCATGTTGCAGAAAGGATAAATTTCTTCAACCATTTGTCTGCTATTTATTCATCAAAAATGTTAAATTATCTAACAGTTAAACTCTGTTTTTTTTCTGATATTAATACAGATTTTGTTGTAACTTTAACAATGATTTAATGATTAATAATGTTAGTATTTAGTAATATTACGATTATTAATAATGATCATTTAGTAGTTATTAATTTGTATTTGATAATATTTTCATTATTATTATAATAAGTATATATCTGTATTAATAATCATTTATGGATGCCCACCTTTTTTATTGGTACCATCGTAGGGTTAATTTATTTGCCTATTCAAAATACTCTTATACACATTTCTTATTGTTTTATTAGCTTGCTCTTGCACTAGTAAAGTGTTGGTAGCAACCTAATGATACATTAGTAATATGATGAGAATAACTGTTTCAGTTATTCTCATTATAAGAAGAAAACTAGTTTTATGTTATTCAATGTAATTCTAGGTAATTTATAGAATTATTAAAATTATTCTTCCCTTTTCATTTTGGACATTCAGCCTAAGAAGACATAGTTGGTAAAATAAATAAATAAAATAAAGAGTTGTACAACCCTTAAACACATCGTGTGTTTTATTAGTTCAAATTAATTAAATTGTCTGAGTTTAAATGAATGTTTTAATATAAAATACTTAAAAATATACTATCTAAACGGAAATACGTAAACAGTTTCCATTTGCAAAAGTTATGGCAACAAATACATTTTTTACTAAGGTTAGTATCGTACTAAAGACACTTTAGTATCTTAAAATGCTAAGATGCTACTTTAATATCTTAAAATGTCTTTAGTACGATACTAACCTTAGTAAAAAATTTATTTATTGCCATAAATTTTTCAAATGGAAACTTTTTTGCTTGAAATTTTGCAACATTGAAGCCACATTTTATAAATTTTTTCCCAGTAAATGGGAGGATTGCACTCCATTTATTCTCTAGCCTTTTTGATTATGCCTAGCATACATAACTACCCAGTCAGAAAAATACAAACGGGAAAGCGGTGGCAAAGCACTTTAACAGGTGGTACAAGTATTGGCAAAAAGTGCTTTCCCATTCCCAAAATGATAACATCATTAGACAAAAGGACCGGCTGTTCAAAAAGCGCCGGAAAAGCACTGGAGGAACAAAATTTTTAAACGTTGGCAAAACGCTGCACCCAGGAAAAAGATTGGTTGGCTTTTGATCAAAACCATTAAAATGAATTTGCCAGGACTTTATTTTATTTGGAATTACCTATAATTGAATACTACATCAAAAATATTTTACTAGGTATTAAAAATAGGGAAAATGAACTAAAAAACAATCCTTTTAACAAATTATTGGTATCTCCAATCAATTTTAAAATTAGTATCAGTTTAGTAATTCTATGCAGTAGAAGCAGCCATTTATTTAGTGAATATAGAAGAAAATTGGTGTTATCTATAACCTTTTTTAAAAAAATTTCAATATTCGAAAGTGGTAACTACAAATACGGGTATCCTAATCAAATATGACCTTAAATTCAAGTTTCTGTAGAACCAACCGAATTGTGGATTGTATTGATAACAAACACAACTATTAATTGGTATTGATATACTAATTTTATACTGTATTAATAAAACACATAAATTCAAAATTAGTCATTAAAATTATTAAGTGTTTGTGGTGTAGTGGGTGAGGAGTTGGCCTAGCACGCCGGATTTCCGGGTTCGAATCCCGGAAAAGACAAAAATTCAGATGTTTTTGTAATTAAAATAAAATATTCATATGTATAAACAGTAAATATGGCTAAGAAATTTATACTAGTTGTGGTGCAGTGGATAATAGTGTGAACTATTAACCTGAGTGGCCGGGTTCAATACCAGAAAATTCGAAAAAAGCTTTTTTAATTTCAATGAAATTTTGTGGAACATAATAATATTTATGTGGAACGTAATATTGAATTAGACAACCGAATATTGGCTTTCACTACGAAAAATATAATTTAATATAAAGATAGTTGTCGTAACCGCACGAATTCGATTGGCAACAAATTCGGTGGCCACAACTGAGACTGTTTTCTGTGTGTGGCAAAACCAATAAATAGATGGTCTGGAAATATATTTTCCAAAATAAAATTAAAAAAAAGTTCATATGTATTTTTTTGACCCTGTCGTGATTTGAACCCAGGTCGTCAGATTGGCAGACGATTGCTCTACCCACTGAGCTAACGAGACATATAATATTTAATGGCTAAACACATAAATGAGTGATAATAGCTGGACAACTACTGGCTGTGCCAAAATGCTAGTACTGGCAAACAATTTTTAGTAACTCGTATGCCAGTTTTTGGAGGGCAAAAAAAAAGTTGGTCTTGAAGGAGCTTTCCCACAAACAAAAAAATTGATTTTATATAACAAAAAAAATTTTAAATTAAAAAAAATCCAAAAAAATTTTTTTGCTTGCAACCGGATTTGAACTCGGAACCTTCCGACTACAAACATTTTTTAACGAAGCGTCAGCATTTTTATAAAATCATTGGTTTTCCAGTGAATTAATTTTTGTACGCCTGGTAGCATTGGCTAGGTAGCACTGGATAACCACTGGTTACAAACCTTGGCATTTCACTCTAAGCCAATTCTTTGCCAGTGGTTTTTTTTATAAACCACCGAAATTTTTGTAAAACAAATACAAATAAAAAAAAAAATAAACAAAAACAGTTTCCAAGGCACCAAATAGCATAAAAATTTTTTTATAAAACAGTTTTCGCAATTGGATTTCGAGTATATTTTATTTATGAAAACTTAAGAAATTTGGCCATTTGCTTTTTGATTTAAACAAAAAATAAATATTTTTTATTACATTTTTTTAAAAACTTTGTTGCTTTCGACGTATTTTGTTACGTTTCAAAATTTGTCGAATCTTGTTTCAAAATTTGTCAAATCTTGCTCGAGCCCCTAAAGAAAAAATTATTTTAGTAGAAATTAAAACAAGCGGAAATTAAGAGGTTTATACTGCGAGTTACATATTCAATTTAGCGTTCCCGTTGAAAGTGAGTACATATTTAATTAGAAAAAACAAATGCAAAGAAATATATTGAAATTTAATGTTTTTATTGTTTCTTATTGCATTTCTTACAGATTCTTCATTTGAAACAGATGCGATGAATGTTTCCAGAAATTAGAAATCATTTTATATTTATGTAAAGTTGGGACATTGAGCAGACCTGAAATAGACATTGAGCAGACCTGAATAGACTTATTTCCTTCACAAGTCACGGAAGGCACACAAAATATGTTATATTCTAAAAACGTGGCGTTTCTTTAGTATTTGTAAGGTTTTCCTTTCTTCCCATAGGAAATTTTCCAATTTCGGAAGAGTTTTTCCTAAAAACAACTCAGACTATAAATTTACCGACAGATTTCAAGTAATATTTTCCTTAAAGAACAATCAGGTTCGGCGAAATCTTGTGCCTTATCCATAGGAAAACGTCCTTAAAATATGAAATGAATAAAAATCAATAAAAATACCAATATTCCACTAAATCTTAGAAAAAATGTATCATTATCAGAGACTTATTTCTGTAGGAAATACTGTGTAGAATATAAAAGTTCCTTTATATGATAAAGTTCTTTAAATCCGAGATTCTATGGAAACTTTCCTTAAAGAGACCCCGCAGATGCTGATGACTTTTCTATAGAAAATTTTTCAGATTCGTTGACAAATTTCCTATAGAAAAATCTCTGATTTTAAGAACTTTACCGTCACGGAAGGAAGCTTAAATATACTCTTAGGAATATTTCCTATAAAAAAAAGGCAGGTTTTGAGATCTTATTCCTGTGGAAAACCCCCACAATTCATTGGACAAATAAAGCGGAAAAAATTCTCAGATTCTACGGACATTTTCCTATAGGAAAAACTTTAAGGCTCAAAATACTTTATATTTTTGAAAAATCGTCGGATTATAGTATTTTCATATTATTAAAACTTTTTCCTTTAGAAATCCTCCCTGATTCAAGTACATTTCCTATAGAAAAATTGTCGATTCTGAAGTATTTTTTCTACAGAAAACTCCTCAAATTCTAATAACTTTTTCCTAAAGAGAAAACCTCAGATTCTAAGAACTATTTCTTTATAAACGCCTTCTGATTCTAAAGTTTTTTTCTTATAAAAAGTTCCTCAGAGTCTTTTTCGTAAAACCACCTTTAAGTTTTCAATAGAATCTAAGGGTTGATTCTGATATACTTCTAATATACTCGAATTTCATTTAAATTATTTTTATAATTCCCACTATATATATGAACTTATTATTGTTATTATTTTATATGAAAGTATTAATAAGCTCTTTATTTATTATTTAAAATAAAAATGTTGTTGTAAATGCATTTCATATTTCAAATTTATTTGTCGCAATAACTTTTTTTGCACAATATTAATTTTTTTTGTTGTAACGGGGTTTACATTTCTGCAAGCAAAAGATATAACAAAAAAAAATTGCGTACGAATTTTCTTCAATTTATTAGTTTTTCGTATTTGGGTTTTCAATTTGCTTTCCAATGATATATAATTTGTGTTTATCAAATTGGCAGTTTCCCGAATAAATATACAATTCATTCCGCGAAAAAAATTTTTATTTTTTTTTTAATTTTGTATTTTTGGTCCTTTTAAATACTTTTCAAAAAAATTAAATTTTTTAAAATCCTAAGAGCGGTTGCGCAGTTACAAAATAATATATTAAAAACATAACATTTCGCGATCAAAAAATTATTAAATTGTTAATTCTTAATTTGTCAAACTAATGTCAGTAATGACTCGAAATATCGATTCAAAACCAATGAAATGCAAAATCAATCGTTTTTCGCTCCAGCAGCTTAGGGTAAAAAACTGATAACTTTTTTTGATTTGACGCAAAATTATTGGTTGAATCGTCTTTTGACGCATAAATATTAGTTGAATCACCTCTGTTTATGGTTATTTTAAAATATTTTAAACATTTATCTACATTTATTTGAATGAAATCTGATGCAAACAGTTGTGGTTACGGAGTTTACAGTTACGGAGTTTACATTTGGTTACTTTTTTCGTTTTCTTTCAGAAACGCTTTGTCAGAATTTTTTTCCGAAACAAAATCGCATGATGCCTACAAGGTGAATCCAAATATGACATTGTTTTTCTTACTCGTTAAATAGTTTGGTGTAAAAATTAGGAACGGAGTTTACAACATTTTTTCAAATCTTATTAAAGACATCCTTTTTCATCTCCAGAATGTTACATGTTGCAGAAAAGCTTCAAGTCTGTTATGCTGGATGATTACTTACAGTCCAACGATCATTTGAGTATAAATAACATTAGCCGTGTTTTCGACTTAACTATATCCGTTAACCCATAAAAAAATTTAAAGTGCATAAAAACCCGCTTAAGACGAAAATAACATATGACTTTTCGTATGCACGTTAACTTTCAACACGGGTAATTATCAACGTTGAAAACTCAACGTTTATACATTTTCACATCTAACGTAACTTATTCGTGTTACTTCCTAAAAACTTTTGCTGAGGTACGTTCGATTATAACGAAACAATTATAAACATAATGTTTTTAACATTTTTTTGTACTACAATCGGTTTAACGTAGATTTGCTTTAAATACTTAACGTTGATAGGCATGAGACAAAATACAGCTATTATTATTTTCGCAATATAAATAATAGATAACTCCAAAATTCTGGTATATGCATTTTTATCAAAAATTATGACGAAAAATCGTTACAGAGTTGAAGTCGTGATAGCTAAGATATACGAAAAAGTTTGTAAAATGTATTAATTTTTATTAAAAACGGCACTTTTCCTCTTCCTAAAAATTACAGTTAGTGTTTAGCTTTATTGGTTATTAAAATATAAGCTATTAAAGTTAAAAAACCTTATGAGTTACTTGTTACGGAGTTTACATTTGGCCTATAAAATTGGTCATGTATGTATGTATTATGTATGTATTAAATTTTATGTATTAACCAAAAATTGGTCAGATTGTTATAAATTTTGTAAAATATGTAACTCAAATGTAATCCACGCATTAGAAATTAGGTGGTTACACAGTTTTTATCACATTTTTTGATACCACCCATATACTTTATGCATATAAAACACGATTTTTACAACATTTCTTGCCCTGGTCATTACTGACGATCTACTTTCATAAGAAAGTTGAGTCAGAAATGGATAACAATTTTATTTCAAGTAAAAATGAAATTTAAAAAAAATCTGGGGTGGGCTAACCTATTTCTGGGGGGTGCTTAGCCCCCCCCCCCAGACCGACCTATCTACGCCTATGGATTCAACTGAACTTTTGTAAATACGATTAATTTGCAGAAGGCCTTTCCAGTCAAAATTTGGAAGAAGAATATAAGACGAAAAAAGGTTAATTTAAGTAGTAGTACCTTTTTAGAATTTAAGATTAAGTTACGGCAATATTTAGTGCTCTTTGGAAGAAAGTGGCATTTTTTTAGTACTCTATTCAACACAAGATACTTATTAAATATTATTTCGAACAAAGGGTGACTTAAATAGATCTTCCAAAGAATCGATAGTCCTTTTACTTCTCTTAACCCTTAAATGCATGATCTCTTCGATTTTGACCTTTTTTTATACATATATGTGACAGCGCATAGAGAAAGGGACCTAAGGGTAAAAAAATCAATTTTTTTGATGTGGACAACATCTGAGCATCGAATGAGACCGATCCCATGCCCCAAAAGTGTTCCCTCCCAGAGATATGCGCGTTTTATGAAAGTGAAGTCGACGATTCTAAGCGCAAATAGAAAGAGACAGAGTGATATTCACAATTTAAAAAAATTATAAATGAGTATTTATTATAATTCACAATTAATATTTTCAGAAAATAAAGCTGGATTCGAAAAACCGCGAGCAAAATTGATATCAAACTCATGGAAACAGCGCGCTAGGTAGAAAACAGTAAAAACCAACTACACAAAACAAGAGGTAGGGACGACCTACGCGCGTTTTCAAGGTTGACCATCACGTTCCTGACGTCATGAGATGTGTCGCTTTCAAATGAGACCAATACACCCAGGAAAAAGATTGGTTGGCTTTCGATCAAAACCATTAAAATGAATTTGCAGGTACTTTATTTTATTTGGAATTACCTATAATTGAATACTACATCAAAAATATTTTACTAGGTATTAAAAATAGGGAAAATGAACTAAAAAACAATCCTTTTAACAAATTATTGGTATCTCCAATCAATTTTAAAATTAGTATCAGTTTAGTAATTCTATGCAGTAGAAGCAGCCATTTATTTAGTGAATATAGAAGAAAATTGGTGTTATCTATAACCTTTTTTAAAAAAATTTCAATATTCGAAAGTGGTAACTACAAATACGGGTATCCTAATCAAATATGCCCTTAAATTCAAGTTTCTGTAGAACCAATCGAATTGTGGATTGTATTGATAACACACACAACTATTGTTTGGTATTGATAAACGAATTTTATACTGTATTAATAAAACACATAAATTCAAAATTAGTCATTAAAATTATTAAGTGTTTGTGGTGTAGTGAGTGAGGAGTTGGCCTAGTACGCCGGATTTCCGGGTTCGAATCCCGGAAAAAACAAAAATTTAGATGTTTTTTTTTAATTAAAATAAAATATTGATATGTATAAACAGTAAATATGGCTAAGAAATTTAAAAGTAGTTGTGGTGCAGTGGGTAAAAGTGTGAACTATTAACCTGAAGGGCCGGGTTCAATACCAGAAATTTCAAAAAAAGTTTTTAATTTTAATAAAATTTTGTAGAACATAATATTTATATGGAACATAATATTGAATTAGACAACCGAATATTGGCTTTCACGACGAAAAATATAATTTAATATAAAGATAGTTGTCGTAACCGCACGAATTCGATTGGCAACAAATTCGGTGGCCACAACTGAGACTGTTTTCTGTGTGTACCAACACGCTCAGTGATGGTACACCAAAGATACACGCACACAGAAAACAGTCTCAGTTGTGGCCACCGAATTTGTTGCCAATCGAATTCGTGCGGTTACGACAACTATCTTTATATTAAATTATATTTTTCGTCGTGAAAGCCAATATTCGGTTGTCTAATTCAATATTATGTTCCACATAAATATTATTATGTTCTACAAAATTTTATTGAAATTAAAAAACTTTTTTTGAATTTTCTGGTATTGAACCCGGCCCTTCAGGTTAATAGTTCACACTTTTACCCACTGCACCACAACTACTTTTAAATTTCTTAACCATATTTACTGTTTATACATATGAATATTTTATTTTAATTAAAAAAAACATCTAAATTTTTGTGTTTTCCGGGACTCGAACCCGGAAATCCGGCGTACTAGGCCAACTCCTCACCCACTACACCACAAACACTTAATAATTTTAATGACTAATTTTGAATTTATGTGTTTTATTAATATAGTATAAAATTCGTTTATCAATACCAATTAATAGTTGTGTGTGTTATCAACACAATCCACAATTCGGTTGGTTCTACAGAAACTTGAATTTAAGGTCATATTTGATTAGGATAACCGTACTTGTAGTTACCACTTTCGAATATTGAATTTTTTTTAAAAAAGGTTATAGATAACACCAATTTTCTTGTATATTCACTAAATAAATGGCTGCTTCTACTGCATAGAATTACTAAACTGATACTAATTTTAAAATTGATTGGAGATACCAATAATTTATTAAAAGGATTGTTTTTTAGTTCATTTTCCCTATTTTTAATACCTAGTAAAATAGTTTTGATGTAGTATTCAATTATAGGTAATTGCAAATAAAATAAAGTCCCGGCAAATTCATTTTAATGGTTTTGATCGAAAGCCAACCAATCTTTTTCCTGGGTGCGTATTTAAATCTTTAAAATGGCTCTCCTGAACAAAACCGATTTTTACCCTTAGATCCCTTTCTATTTTGCGCGTCACATATAAACATTTCAGATTGGAAGCGAATTTGTTCCATGACTAGTGTGGGCTGTGCCTTTCATTGGAGTATTACCTATAATCGGACGGTGGGTGTGCAAGTATATTTTTCTTATGATACAAGAAAATGCAACGACGTTCTTTAAATTAATCCTTATAAATTTCACATTTACATAATCCAGATACTTAAATAAACAAAATTTTGTATATAGCTTAATATTCCACTCAGTGAATCCGGAATTTTTTGACATTCTTTATCAAATTTTTTACTAAATCTGCACCCAGGAAAAAGATTGGTTGGAATTCGATCAAAACCATTAAAATGAATTTGCCAAGACTTTATTTTATTTGGAGTTACCTATAATTGAGTACTACACCAAAAATATTTCACTAGGTATTAAAAATAGGGAAAATGAACTAAAAAACAATCCTTTTAACAAATAATTGGGATCTCCCATCAATTTTAAAATGAGTATCAGTTAAGTAAATCTATGCAATAGAAGCAGTCATTTATTTAGTTATTAAAATAAAATATTCATATGTATAAATAGTAAATATGAGTAAGAAAATTAAAAGTAGTTGTGGTGCAGTGGATTAGAGTGTGGACTATTAGCCTGAATGGCAGGGTTCAATACCAGAAAATTCCAAAAACAAAAATTTTAATTTCAATAAAATTTTGTGGAACATAATAATATTTATGTGGAACATAATATTGAATTAGACAACCGAATATTGGCTTTCAGGACGAAAAATATAATTTTTTATAGTTGTTGTAACCGCACGAATTCGATTGACAACAAATTCGGTGGCCACAACTGAGACTGTTTTCTGGGTGTGGATATCCTTGAAACATACGAGTAAAAATTTTTAACTAAAATCTCTTTTTTAGCCAATTTATTACCAAGAACTCATAAACATGTATAAAAAAAATAATTTGTTAAGTTGGACCATTTACAATAAGGCCAATATTTGGCTCGCCTTAATAATATTTATAAAAAGCTAAGGGTGGCAATGGTTGGCCTTCTGTGAAACAGTTCAAGCTCAAATTCAATTTAATTAGTGTCAGGAGTAAAACTTAACAGTTTTCGTTGAAAATTCATAAAACAATTCAAAAATCTTTAAAGAAAATACATAATTTTTATGACAAAAAAATAGGGTATTAAACAGAAATCTTAAAGCAAGGATTTTTCATAAACGGTCCATTAAAAAAAAAATTTTTAAGTGATTTGAAATCACCGTGCCACAGTTTATTATAAAATATGCTTGCAAGTGAAGGTTCCTCAAACTTTAAGTTTTGTTGAATAGTATTATAAAAATAATGTTTATCACGGAACATATTTCGTACCACATCTAAAATTTTTATGTTTTATATTAAATTTCAAATAAAAAGTTATGGACAGTTTTCATTTCAATTGCAAATAACATAATTCCTGCATTTTTCACTTAATGGGAGTAAATTGGTATGGTACTTAGAGCTCATATTTCATATTTTAAAATATTCTTAAATATTGGGTCATATGATTAAAACTTAGCAATTACTTCGAAGTAATTACTTTGGGCTTAGGAGTGCCTTTTAACGCCAAATTTACCCACATACTTTTAGAACAACATGAGATATAGACGAAATTAAAAAAAAAAAAATTATAGCTTGCGAGTAGCAGACAGTGTTGCCATATAGCCAGTTTTAACTGTTTTTTACAGTTTTTTGGGATGCTTAACAGTTTTCCAGTTTTTTCATGTAAAAAACAGTTTTTTTTTTAATTTAAGGATTTTTTTACAGTTTTTACATATTAAATCGGCACATTTGTTTCATTTACAATTTTTTTTTTTTATTTTTTAACTAAAATTTAAGTTATTAAAATATAAAAGTGCTTATGCATAAGAACTTGAAAACTTTATAACACGTTTATAAATATGAATTTTGTATAAAATATTTGTTTTTAAGCCATTTATAAACTTCGAAAGTGATTATGCATATGACCCAAAAATTACAATAAAAGTTTCATATTGTAAAAAATTAGGTACAAATGGAAACATAAATTAATTTAAAAATGCGAATATAATACTACAAAATATGCCTACTGGATAAATGAACAGTTTTATAAAAAATTTAAGCAAAAATTAGCAATAAAATAAAATTGGCTAAACCATATCTTACACATCATAGATCCGACGGACATTTTTTAGCAGAATGAAGGATAATTTATAAATTTATATTTTTTTGAAAAAATTTTTAAAACAATGTCTCATCAAAAAAGGCCGAAATTTATTTTTAATTTTTCACCTTTACTATAAAAAAGAAAAAGTCGATTTTAAATCACAAAAGTCGACTATTATTTTAAATTTCTTACCATACAAAATATTTAAAATGTACCTTAAAATTCTGTTTTAAATTTGAAGTTTTCATTTGTTTTTACTTTATATTTGTTTATTGTTTTCAAATTTTGTTTACATTTATTTACAAATTTTCTTTTTATTTTTGAATATTTTGTTTTGATTTTCAATAAAAATAAACAAAATTTTTGAATGTATATGTTTGGCATTATTTTAAAAGTTCTATTTTAAATATTTTGTATGGTACGATGAAAACAAAACCTTTGCTTTAAAATAAAGTCGAATTTAACAAAAATATACCTTTGAAAAATATTGATAGTAAGGCTGTTTGTTTTTAATAAATATTTGCCAATTCTGGATAACAATTTACTATTATTTTTTCAATTATGATCAAGGAAAATTCCAAAAAAAAAGTAATTTTTTGAAACAAACAATTCCCGACATAACACAATACTCAATCAAATGAAAGGTAGTTTTATGTGGAATGCAAATCCATAAAGAATATTTTGAGTTACAACATTGACCAGTAAAGTATTCTATCCTAAGTCAGGGTTTAATAAAAATGGTTCACATCTCGGAAGGGTGATTCGATGAACTTTTTTTTAACTTCAGATTCGGGCCTAGGAGACCAAAATTCTTAAAAAAATGTTTTATTAGGAGGCTGTGCAAAAAGTCGATTAATATAAATGCCAAAGACAATTAAATTACTCAAATCTCGATATTTTGAAAATTGAGACCCTGGGATAACATTTTAATCTCAGGATACTTTCGGATCACAGAATTTCTTCTGATTTTTAAATTTTTTTCGAAAAACAGTTTTTCTATAAAGAAACAGTTTTTTTTACAGTTTTTCTAAAAAAAATATATGGTAACACTGGTAGCAGACTAGAATTGTGAAGTAATTGCTTAAAAACCCAGTATTTACCCCTATTAGTAATATCACTTTTTTATTCATACGAGCCATTATCTGAAGTTTATTCAGGTACACTCTCAGAAAAATTCCGTTGGACAACCGAATTAATTCGATTGCCGCGAGCTCGTAATACAATTCCACCAACAAAATTGAGTTGTGTCAACCGAATTAACCCCCAAATTCGTGGAGGCGACATCAACGATTCGGTTGCGAAAAAACTCGGTTTTCACAACGGGATTGTATCGAGAGTGCGTATTAATTAATAATAAATTTTTGAGGAAAAAGTTGGTTTTTGTTTTGGAAAGTCAATTTTGAAAATATTTCAAAAAGAGGAGCTAATTTAACCCTTTGACGATCAAATTTAAACAGCTGCAGATTTTTTAGCGGAACTTTTTTAAGATATGGAATTATGGCTGACAATTATTATTACGCTGCTTTTGGCGCTTTCTTTTGCCCCGTATCGGAGAAATATGGAACTAAAGCTATAATGTTAATGGACTGTCGCTCCTCAATGGGTTAACATTATTAAAAAGTTTTAATTTTCTATTTTTCTCTAAACCATGCCGAATCCATAAATAATTCTGTGTGTGTAAATTCAATTTTTAAAATTAAAAAAAAAAACTAAAAACTAAAAAAGAATTAAAAAAACAAAAATTTTAATTTTCGATTTCGAGCTAACCTTTCAATGTTATGAGCAGAGTAGGAAAATAAACTCTAACGAACCGTACGTTAGGGTTGCGTACCGCACATCCCGAACGCAGTACACAAGCATATTGGTTGCGTAGAAAATACATACGCTATTCTCCCCTATTAGTGTTTGAGTTTATACACACAACCCGAATTCGGTACGCTACGGGTGTGAATATGTGTTGAAAGTACAGTACATACACGTAGTGTTTGCGTTCGTCATTAGAGAATCGTAGTGTACCGAATTCGGTTTGTGTACAAACACATAACCGCTAAAACGATAGATAAGGAATGTGTTCCTTAGCCGTACCCTACAAGTTGTGTACAGTTTATTTACCTAATCTGGTTATGAGACTATCAGGTTAAAAGATATGGTTACAAAGCTACCCAGTCAGAAATCAACAGTGGTACAAAAATCAAGCACTGGCATACCACTGGGTAACCACGGTGTTAAAAATAAATGACTGGCAGAACGCTAATTTGGGACGCTTTGCCAGCGTTTGCAAAAATCTTTTCGCCAGTATTTGTTTTACAAAAAATTCAGTGACTTAGAGTGATATGCCAAGGTTTGCAACCAATGGTTATCCAGTACTACCTAGCCAATGCTACCAGTGGTACAAAAATCAATTCACTGGTAGACCAATGATTTTCTAAAAATGCTGACGCTTCATTAAAAAAGGTTTGTAGTCAGAAGGTTCCGAGTTCAAATCCGGTTGCAAGGAAAAAAAATTTTTTTGACTTTTTTTAATTTAAAATTTTTTTTGTTTTATAAAATCAATTTTTTGGTTTGTGGCATACATGGGACTAATTAATTAGGTGGACTAATTAATTGATGATTTCATTACCATTACATTGATATCAATTGTAATAAAATTATTTTCATTACCATTTTTTTAATTAATGGTACTGATTCTAAAATTTAATTTCATTGATTAATGACAATGATTTTAAATTTCATTACCATTGATAAATTAAAAAAAATAATTGCCATTGACAGAAAAACGTAAAAATGGAGTAAAACTCGCTGAAATCGAAGATGGAATATGCTCATTCAGGCTCATGCTCATTTGAAATTAAATATTACTTTCCATTCCATTGTTATTTGAATCCAGGTAGAGTTTAACGGAATTAAATGGATTCGCCTTAATAAATTATCTTTTATAACTTCCCTGGCCAAACCAGTTATTCGTTTTCATTTGTCTAAATTTTTTTGTAAACACATGGTTTTTAATCAATTGTAATTAGTTTTTTTATACATTAGTGTAATTTTATTACCATTAGTAATGATTTTTCTAATGAAAAATATTTCATTACCATTAAATGGTAATGGAATTTTTTTCATTGTCATTAGTATGAACTAATGGTAATGAAAATTCAATGGTAATGAAAATCCCCATGTATGGTTTGTGGGAAAGCTCCTTCAAGACCAACTTTTTTTTGCTCTCCCAACGCTGGCATATTAGTTACAAAAACTGTTTGCCAGTACTAGCATTTTGGCACAGCCAGTAGCTGTCCAGCTGTTATCACTCATTTATGTGTTTAGCCACCAAGTATTATATGTGTCGTTAGCTCAGTGGGTAGAGCAATCGTCTGCCAATCCGACGGCCTGGGTTCAAATCACGGCAGGAAATATATTTTCCAAATTTTATTTTGAAAAATATATTTCCAGACCACCTATTTATTGGTTTTGAACAGCCGGTCCTTTTGTCTATTGATGTTATCATTTTGGGAATGGGAAAGCACTTTTTTCCAGTACTTATACCACCAGTTAAAGTGCTTTGCCACCGCTTGCCCGTTTGTATTTTTTTGACAGGGTATACCCAGCAAAAATAGATATTACCGAGTAATTAAGCGGGTAAGTAGCACACGAAGGGTTTCACTACTTACCAGGCTATTTACTCGCAACATTACTTTTGTTCGCGATGTCCAAAAATTCATGGGTGGTCATTATCCTCTCGCTTACAAAAGAAGTGCGTATAACGAGTTTCCCATATATGTATATATAATTTTTTGGTTCCTAGGAGGAACGTAGGGCCGAATAAGTAAGTACCCATAGTAAAAGGATAAGTACCCTGCGGGAAATGAAGGGTCGATTGATCCAAAGTGACAAATCTCTGATAGGTGAATAGGGGACATGTTACAAAACTGATGTAAACCAAAATTTCGGTGCGTCAAAAAGTGGTAATTGCAGCAAAATATTCAACCTCGTGACTATTGAAATGGAAGCCAAACATTAACTGGTTCATTTTGGATAAATCATATAACTGGAGAAAAAGTATCATAACATCAAATTGACAAAAGTTACTGGTACCGTTACAGTTGAAGTAGTGATATAACACAGAACAGGTGCAGTATAATTATATGTGTATGAAAAAATGACAATTGGTACCGTAAAACCCTATCCCATGACTGTTACAAAGTTCACATAATATACTTAACTTTGTGGCCACAGAAATGATGACATAATATTAAACTGCGGGTAGTTCAAAAATACTGATAACGGAATTGTTCGAATACGAGAATGCATAATAGAGTGTCAATGGCAGGCAAAACCCTTTTGGATTTATTCACAAACACTTAGGGGATGTTATAGAGCAATTCCATATGAAAACGATCAAAATTGGCAAATTTTTGGACGACCCCTCTCCGATTTTAAAATAAATAGTCTCAATCGATTGCCCAGCAAAAAATAATGTACCTACATATTTTTTTTTTTTTTATAGTGACTGGTTTAGTGGTGGTGTACACCACTGTCATGTGACAAAATTGAAGAATTCTTCATAAGGGACCTCATTGAAAGTTGTTTTAATAAAAAATAGCTCGTTGGAAAGGTATTGAATCAGGCTTTAATTGAAAAATAAAATTTTCGTAATTTTTCTCAGAAATTTACCTTTTTTCCCATGAAAATTAAATTTTCCCATGAAAATTAAATTTTCCGATTTTCCACAGAAGCTCCTAAATTTTCCGGCTAATTTTTTTTTTGGATTCCTCATAATTTTTGCTTTAAGAATCAGCAATAAAAAACTGGGCCCCGACTCCTTGTTTGGACAGGATAGGAGCATTTAAGAGACCACCTTGTTCTCATTGTTTTCATATTTTTTATAATTGAATTATTTGTAATTATTTAACATTATTTTATTTTATTATTAAAAATACATTTTAAAAAGTATTTTACAGTTAAAAATACATTTATGAAGAAAAAATCAATTTTTTTTAAGAGCCCCAAGTTGAGTGTGTAGTGAATATGGTCTGCCTGCCTTCACAAGATCGGCCATAAATCCATGGATAATAGCAGCAGTGGCATGTAATGGCACACCAAACCCGACTGAGGCTACAGGTCATAAAATGTTTTGTAAATTTTTTAAATTACCAGGTAATAAATATTTCGCCTAAAATGACACGTGCAGAAACAAGTCATAAAACACGGATTTTCCATAAATATGGCGAAATATTTATTACCTGGTAATTTAAAAAATTTACAAAACATTTTATGACCTGTGGTCGGCTTATTGGCAGTAACCAATTAAGTCCCTCTTTAAAAAACATTTTATGACCAGTAGTTCACGCAAATTTTCCTATTAAAGAAAAGCAAATATCGCTTATTTTTTTTACCTATTTTTTACCAAAAAATAAATATAAATACCTCACACACTATGAGTCAAATTTTAGTTGAATACTAAACGTGAAAGTGTTAAAGTGTTTTTTTTGTAAAGTAAAGAGTGAAGCTGTAAAGACAATTTAAAGTAAAATGAATAAATTTTGCTGCAATCCGTTTAACAAGAGTGGACATCGTTCGAAAAAGATAAAAGTATTAAAATTAACTGGTGTTTCGAAGCGATACATGAATGAATTAAATATACAATACGGTGAAGAAGCAGAATTCATTTGCCCCAAGTGTAAAATCGATTTGTCTCAACAAGCAAATGTATTGAAACAAATGCAACCACAATCCGAGAGTGAAATGACAATTGAACAAAATGTTTCATCTGATAGTGAGGCAGACATTCCGATGGTCAATATGTCTTTGAGTCCTTTGAATGAGGGTATTACGACTTTAGGTGAATCGCCTATTACAAAAAGAAAGTTGCGAAGTGAAAAATACAGGAAAGAGAAAAAAGGCAAGGTTATGAGTGCAATCGCGACAATATTTGATGAAGGCTCTGATAACGAATGCAGTCAAGCAGATGACGTTGATGACGGCAAACAAATGATTGAGCAGTTGAAAAGAAAATTCAATTTAGCGACCACTTTTCCGGAGAAATATCTCATTTTATCTGTGCTGCCTCAATCATGGTCTATACGCAAGATTTCTGAACAGTTTCAAACATCTTTTTACATCGCGAGAAGAAGCAAAGAATTAGTTCGACAGAAGGGCGACTCCCACCAAGAAATTTGGCTCAAGGACCCAAGATGCCAAGACAATTGAAATTTTTAATAAATATTGTAATTAAGTATAAGCAGCAAAATAAGAAAGATTTTTTCTTCATAAATGTATTTTTAACTGTAAAATAATTTTTAAAATATATGTTTTTAATAATAAAATAAAACAATGTTAAATAATTACAAATAATTCAATTATAAAAAATATAAAAACAATGAGAACAAGGTGGTCTCTTAAATGCTCCTCTCCTGTCCAAACAAGGAGTCGGGGCCCATTTTTTTATTGCTGATTCTTAAAGCAAAAATTATGAGGAATCAAAAAAAAGAAAAATTAGCCGGAAAATTTAGGAGCTTCTGTGGAAAATCGGAAAATTTAATTTTCATGGGAAAATTTAATTTTCATGGGAAAAAAGGTAAATTTCTGAGAAAAATTAGGAAAATTTTATTTTTCAATTAAAGCCTGATTCAATACCTTTCCAACGAGCTATCACTCGTTGCGATCGCTTTAGTAGTTTTTTTTTTAAACAACTTTCAATGAGGTCCCTTATGAAGAATTCTTCAATTTTGTCACATGACAGTGGTGTACACCACCACTAAACCAGTCACTATAAAAAAAAAAAAAAATATGTAGGTACATTATTTTTTGCTGGGCAATCGATTGAGACTATTTATTTTAGAATCGGAGAGGGGTCGTCCAAAAGGTGATCGCTTTCATATGGAATTGCTCTATATCTAAAAAGTCATAACTTTTTATTGGATATTTTCATTGCCGGTTATTTTCTCTAATCGTTGGTGAAATTTGACTTAAATTCGTAAAAGTGTTAACAGGATAAATCAAAAAAGAAAATGTTTTATAATATCGATATTACCATTATAAAATAGAGGAAAGTATTTCAAAAAAAATCAGTAGAGAAGCTTGAATCACTAAGGGGTCAAAATGACCCATTCGACTAAAATAGGTACATCACATCTGTATTTGCAAAAATTAATTACAGAGAAGATTAAAATTATGTTTCTTTAAATAGATTAATGGAACAGTTTTTAAGCATGCTATTATCAATTTTATTGAAATAACTAAAAACTAGCACAAAAAGCCCAAAATGACCCGAAAACCAGTTTAGGGTTGAATTCAGGAATGGTCTTTGTAAATTTCGTACATATTTTTTTATATGTAAACTTAACAGGGCTTTACTTAAAATCTGTGCCGATAAGACGATTATCGTACACTTTTCGAAGTTTAATAACTAGCATATTACATAAAATTTTAAAAATATTGTAAAAGGTGAAAGACAGCATGTTCACATGTTGATGTGATGTGCCTTAAACATTGAGATTGTGTAAAGGGATTTTGTGTTTGAAATAGCAATGGATTTTGTGTTTTGTTTGAAAGGCCTATGAATGACATTATGTGTGGAATATGACACCGTTTAAATGAACGCCGCGGCTTCGCCAGGGAGCGCACATCCCATATGCTTAATTAAATTTGAGCAAGGGCACGGGTTGTGAAGACATCGGTTGTTTGTGACTTAATGGCATAGACATGCGACTTTATGGAGCCTCACAAGAACAAGTCTCAAGCGGTCAAACCGCACGATTTCCGTGACTAGTTCAAGTCGCTTCTGTTTGAGATAACCATGCCCTCAAATCGGTCGTACACAATGTCCAGGTCACTGCAGCTATGAGGCACGTAGCGCCGCCTGTTGGAACCACATGTCGTTCACATCCATTCATCCAATTTTGGCCAAAGAATTCATCATAATATGATAATAACCTGTGAAAAGGAGATAACGATAGGAATTTTCTAAATGAGAAATTAATTGCTCATGTATTAGTTAGTTCTGATTCTTCCAATTACAAAACATTCATTGTGTAGGTTATGATTGACAAAACTTCAATTAGCCACACTCATCGATATGTCGACCATGGTGTGTCTCATTAAGAGATGATGCAACGGGTCGTAGCCTGTGTAGAGAGTTGCCGGTTTGATTCTTGGTCATGGAATACAGAAAAAGTTTTTCATATAGAGACAATTTAACTATTAAAAATACTTTGATCAATTCACAAATAAACTTCTTTCTGCAAATGAACTATGAAAAATTGTATTTCATATTCGTAACGTATATAAAATTGTTCAGAATTTATGCAGAAATCATGAAAAGAAACTTGAAATTTTTAGGGACCGATAAACGTCATTCCATTTTGACGAAATTTGGTCC
The DNA here is from genome assembly GCA_949987735.1 of Leucophora obtusa. NCBI lineage: Eukaryota > Metazoa > Arthropoda > Insecta > Diptera > Anthomyiidae > Leucophora > Leucophora obtusa. The sequence continues at coordinate 127,646,755 of OX465295.1, read as the reverse complement.
GTATATATATACGACTTGTTGCGTGCGCACAAGGGTACATGGACAGATAGATAGACTGACGGATGGACGGACATTGCCAAATCGACTCAAAACGGGATTCTGAGTAAATTGGCACACTAATAGGTTGTTCTAGGTCCAATATTTGTTGGTATTACAAACAGCAGTATAAACTTATTTTACGCTGTCGAAGTAGTGGGGTATAGTGTAACTAGTATATCTGAACTTTTAAGTTAAAATTTATATGTATACTTTCATATATTTGTTAGAATATTGTTCTACCTCAAGTCCAAATTCGAATATGATATTTTGAAACAACAAATAAAATCTAATATTACTATATCGTATTCGAATTTGGACTTGAGGTAGAACAATATTCTAACTAAATATATGAAAATCTATTTAGAAAGTCCGAACAAACAATTTTTGTATTTTTAATGCAAAAATTAAAATAATTTATATGTATAGCTTATAAACTTAACAAAATTGAATTGTAATCATGAGTAATAAGGGTTTTCATATAAACGCGTATTCTACTCGTAAACGGTGTAAACTTGGTATGTTTATGAGTTTAATATCAAACTCCATACATGAAAAATATGTTTAAATTTATAAAAGGTTTACTTGGAATTTACGAGTTTATATTAAAACCTCTAATATTTTTGTTTATTTATTTGAAAAAAAATAAATTATTTTATTTTTGTGATGTTTTAAAAACAGATTCGGTGACTTGTCGTTTTACGTAAGTTCAGTGACTGAATTCTTCTTGGTTCTTCCAGCACCTGTACTTATTATGACACATGGTGAATAATAAGTGACATGTTACATATCAATTAGTTCCAGTTAGTCTTGTGACTTGTTAACTTAGAGCAGTATAGTGATATGTCACGAAACTATTATTTTGTACCAGTTCAGCAACAGCACACATATTGACTTATATGTGACTAGTTTTTTAACAAATATTTTTCTTTAGTTCTGTGATATGTGCACTTAAACCAGTCACGTGATATTTTATTTCGCACTAGTTTCGGTACATATCAAATAATGTCTAACATGAAACTACTTCCGTATTAGATAATTTTCACTTGTTAGATTGCATACTCTCTTAAACCAGTAGTGTGATATGTTATAATCGACAAGCTTTGCGACAAGTCACAAGTAGCTCAAAAAGTGGAAATTGACACCTCCTATGACAAGCCCATGTTAAAGTTTCCGGTTACTTTCATATAAAAAAACCGAATCGAGGACCGGTAACTCCCACAAAGTTCCAGTCACGTGACCAACTCTGTGACTGATCCATTTCCCGTAGGGTAGTTACTCACAAAGTTAGAATAAGTGGTTACTCGGTAGTTAGGAAATAAGCGGTTACCCTACATTGTGAAATAGTTGATCATATTGGAAAAATAACTTTTTACCTCGGAAAATTTTCTATTCAGTTGGAACGCATGACCGATGCATTTTTAGCGTTTAACTGTGTTTTTATTGTAATGTTAATGAAAGCATCAATAAATTCGTCAACTCAATTCATCGGTGCCATGTATGTCGGATATTAATAGATTTATTAAGAAATTGCACTTTTAACTTTTCTTTTTAAATTTATATTCGATATAACAGAATTCAATACTTTTATGTTCCTTTTAACCTAAAGGTAATGAGTGTTTTGTAATGACTAGCATTGATGAACATTAGACCGTACCGCAAAAAAAAGTTCGCCGTACACCCTCCAATATGAAGTATTTTTGCAAAGGAATTTAAAAAAAAAGGAGACCAGTGTTTTGATATAAAGGTAAAATCCAATGAAAAAAAAAATTAAAAAGGTGACCCCTACGTTCCGCAACCAAAAAATTAAAAAAATTTCTACTGGTTATATCTAAAAACTTCCTTAGCAAATTTTTTGCGAGCTTTAATTTTCTGACATTAGGGTGGTATCAACAGAGATCTGGTGGGTAACTATTAGAACGGGATACTTGAGGTCAATGGCCCTTAGAGTAAAACACTGGTCTCTTCGAAAGAAAAACATCGATGTATCATACTTTAAGATCCGACTGTAAATGCCAAAGATATAACGAAAAATGTAAAATAGCGACCCCTACGTTCGGCAAAAAAACTTTTTTTGAAACCTCGTTGCAAAAATACTTCATATCGCAGGGTGTACGGCGTACTTTTTTTTGCCTGTATGGTGGTACGGTCTAATGAACATGGCTTATAATGGGTTTTATAGTGGAAAGGTTACAAGTAAATTTTAGTTTCTTACTACAAAACTACTACCGGTAATAGAAGTATGTTACTTGATACATTATAGTAAGGAGGAAAGTGCACAACAATAAATTTTTTGAGGCACAATTTTTTATTTCTCCTCCACATGATTCCTTGAATGAAAACCCTACACACTTATTACTGTGGCAGCTCTGTAAGTGAAAAAAGAGGTTATAAACAGTTTAGTACAGTAATATGTATTACTTTGTATGTTTCTTTAATGATGATTTAGAAGATTTTAAATGAAGCATTTTGAAGACTACAATTTTCAAAAAAAGTCTTTTATTACGGTTTCCAACATTTGTATGATACAAAGTAGCTTTGAAGGACGTGTGTTATATTTTTAACTTAGATGTATGTTCGTATGAGATTTCTTCCTTTTTTTAAGAAGAACTGTATAAAGAAAAATGCTAATTAAAATGCTAATTAGACAACACTTATGCCAACCAACCAACACCTTCGCCACGAAGTACCACTACAGTAAATAACTAGATGTATAAAATGACACATCCGTTTTCGTTGGAAATGTGAAAAACAACTTTCTAAATACGATATTATTTTTATATATACGTATATCAAGTGCACTTTAATAACATATTATTATTGTACATTGGACTTGGTCGTTTTTAAACAAAATGCTTTGATAAACTTTTAGTAGTGAAAAAATTAATATGAGAAAATGCAGTGCGAATTCCTTATTGTTAAGCCCAAACCAGATAGTGGAAGTGCCAGTGAACAGTGGCAGTGCTGTCAAACTTTATTCTTGAATTTCGCGAAAACTATTGAATATGTTTAAGAACAGCTCTCGTTTATTTAGAATCTTTTCTAATTTCTCGGCAGTGACAAATCTCTATATATGGGTGAAATCAAAAAATGTGATAAATTTTTGGGCCAAATTTGTGAGAAGCAAAAAGTGTTAATATTTCGTTTTTTCTTAATGGAATCAGTAAGTTTAGTCATTATAAACCTAATTACAAAAAATCTCTTCTACAAGTTGTCGCAATAACTTTTTTTGCACAATTTTAATTTTTTTTGTTGTAACGGAGTTTACATTTCTGCAAGCAAAAAATATAACAAAAAAAATTGCGTACGAATTTTCTTCAAATTATTAGTTTTTCGTATTTTGGTTTTCAACTTGCTTTCCAATGATATATAATTTGTGTTTATCAAATTGGCGGTTTCGCGAATAAAAATACAATTCATTCCGCGAAAAAATTTGTTATTTTTTTTTTTTAATTTTGTATTTTTGGTCCTTTTAAATGCTTTTCAAAAATATAAAATTTTTCAAAATCCAAACAGCGGTTGCGCAGTTACAAAATAATATATTAAAAACATAACATTTCGCGATCAAAAAATTCTTAAATTGTGTGAAACAAATTTAATTTGTCAAACTAATGTCAGTAATGACTCGAAATATCGACTCAAAACCAATGAAATGCAAAATCAATCGTTTTTCGCTCCAGCAGCTTAGGGTAAAAAACTGATAACTTTTTTTGATTTGACGCAAAATTATTAGTTGAATCGTATTTTGACGCATAAATATTAGTTGAATCACCTCTGTTTATGGTTATTTTAAAATATTTTAAACATTTATCTACATTTATTTGAATGAAACCTGATGCAAACAATTGTGGTTACGGAGTTTACAGTTACTGAGTTTACATTTGGTTACTTTTTTCGTTTTCTTTCAGAAACGCTTTGTCAGAATTTTTTTCCGAAACAAAATCGCATGATGCCTACAAGGTGAATCCAAATATGACATTGTTTTTCTTACTCGTTAAATAGTTTGGTGTAAAAATTAGGAACGGAGTTTACAACATTTTTTCAAATCTTATTAAAGACATCCTTTTTCACCTCGAGAATGTTACATGCTGCAGAAAAGCTTCAAGTCTGTTATACTGGATGATTACTTATAGTCCAACGATCATTTGAGTATAAATAACATTATACTTTTCGCAATATAAATAATAGATAACGCCAAAATTCTGGTATATGCATTTTTATCAAAAATTATGACGAAAAATCGTTACAGAGTTGAAGTCGTGATAGCTAAGATATACGAAAAATTTTGTAAAATGTATTAATTTTTATTAAAAGCGGCACTTTTCCTATTCATAAAAATTTTTACAGTTAGTGTTTAGCTTTACTGGTTATTAAAATATAAGCTATTAAAATTAAAAAACCTTATGAGTTACTTGTTACTGAGTTTACATTTGGCCTATAAAATTGGTCAAATGTATGTATTAAATTTTATGTATTAACCAAAAATTGGTCAGATTGTTATAAATTTTGTAAAACAGGTGACAATGCGCTGATATATATCGAAATATGTAACTCAAATGTAATCCATGCATTAGAAATTAGCTGGTTACACGGTTTTTATCACATTTTTTGATATCACCCATATAAAATGATGACTCAACATCGCCCAGCCCAAACCGCTGAAGCTAGGAAGTTGAAATTTGGTATGTAGGTTCCTCTTTCGGCGTAGATGTCCGCTAAGACGGGATTTTTGGAAATTCATACCGGAACGGGAAAAAAGGGGGAAGTCTCCCTCTTGACGGCCTGCCAAAACCCCTTTGGCTAGAAAGCTGAAATTTTAGATATGTGTTCCTTGGAGTAGGGGCTAACTTTTCTAGAAAGTACTTTCAAGAATTTTGGACAGGGACGTTGTGAAAATGGGGGTTAAAAAGGGGAAAAGAGCCCCCCTTGACGGCCTGCCCAAACCGCTGGAGGGAGGAAGTTGAAATTTGGTATAAAGGTTCCTCCACTGTCGTAGACATCCACCAAGACGGAATTTTTTTGAAATTTTTACAGGGAGGGGCAAAAAGGGGAAAAAGTCTCCCCCTTGACGGCCTGCTCAAACTGCTGGAGCTATGAAGTTGAAATTTGGTATGTAGGTTCCTCGACCGGTGTAGACGTCCTTTAAGACGGAATTTTTGGAAATTCTTATCGGGAGGGGCAGAAAGGGGACAAAAAAGTAACTTTTTCCAAAAAACTACCTTTTCCAAAAAAAGAACCTTTTTCCAAAAAAAGTACCTTTTTCCAAAAAAGTGTTTTTTCCAAAAAAGCACCTTTTTCATAAAACTACATTTTTCAAAACAAAGTACCTTTTTCCACAAATAGTACCTTTTCCACAAAAAGTACCTTTTTCCAAAAAAAAGTACCTTTTTCAGTGTTCCAATGCAACTCCTTCCAAGATTCCATTTCGTTCACCATTCCATTGCATTTCGTTCCCATTATCTGTTATTCCAATTCCACTCGTTCCCCGTTTGATTCCATTTCGTTCCTACTGTCTTGTGTATCGATATTAATATCAGTCGCTTCTCTTTCCATTCCATTTCTTTGCCCTTGCTCCGTTCCACTCCTCTTTTAACTGCAGTGTTTCAATTCCACTTGTTCCCCATTCTATGCCTTCTCGCTCCTCATTCCATTTCGTTTTATAGTCCATTCCTTTTCGTTCCCTCTTCCAATCCATTTCCATTGTCTATAATTTCAATTCCACTCGTTCAACGTTTATATCCATATCGTTCCACTTGTGTAGTGTTTCAATTCCACTCGTTTCCTATTTAGTTTCTTAATTTTAGTGTTCCATATACACTCGTTCTTTAAATTTTAGGTTTTTAGCTAAAGACGCAGATGTTCAGGTAGACAGGCAATTTTGCCCTTTTTAGCCACCATTTTTACCACGTTCCTGTCCAAAGTCCTAAAAATGCCTTGTCGATAAGTTAGCCGATACTCCAAGGAAAACATATTATAGATTACGGGTTTCTAGCCGAAGGGTTCAGATAGGCCATCAAGGGGGAGAATTATTGTGTTTTTACCCCTCCCGGTAGGGATTTCCAAAAATTCCGAGAACGTCTGCGTTGGAGGAGGAACCTACTACATACATAATTTTAGGTCTCTATATCCAGCAGTTTGCCCAACTCGGCAAGGGGGAAGTTTTTTCACTTTTTACCCCTCCCGGTATGAGTTTCCAAAAATACCGTCTTAGGGGACGTCTACGTTGGAGATGGAACCCAAATACCGAATTTAACCTCCCTAGTTCCAGCAGTTTGGCCAGGCCGTTAAGGGGGAGACTTTTCCTATTTTTGACCCTACCTGTGGAAATTTCTAAAAATCTCATCTTAGCGGATGTCTACAATAGAGGAGGAACTTTAATACCAAATTTACACTTCCTACCTCCAGCAGTTTGGGCAGGCCTTTAAGCGGCACATTTCGCTTCATTAATCCCCATTTTTGCAATGTTCCTGTCCAAAATTCCACAAAGCACCTTCCCGATAAGTGAGCCCATAATCCAAGGAACATATGTTTTACATTTCAGGTTTCTAGCCAACTTTTACTATTTGTGCCCCTCTGGGTAGGAATTTCCGAAAATCCATCGACAGGGAATTTCAGCTTCCTAGTTCCAGCAGTTTAAGCTGGCTGTCAAATGGGACACTTTTTCTTTTTTTGTCCCTCCCGGTTAGAATTAGGTTGGAAGAGGAACCTAAGTACCGAATTTCAGCTTCCTAGTTCCAGCAGTTTGGACAGGTCGTTAAGGGGCCACTTTCCCTTTTTGAGCCCCTATTTTATAACGACCCTGTCCAAAATTCAAAATAGTATCTTTCTAATAAGTTAGCCCTTACTCCAGCGACCCACATTTTAAATTTCAGGTTTCTAGCCGAAGGGGTTTTTACAGGCCACCAAGGGGAGGTTTTCTTCATTTTGCCCCTCCCTTTAGGAATTTACAAAAATTCCATCTTCGCGGCTGTCTGCGACGGATGAGGAACATTCATACCAAATTTCAACTTTATTGCCTCAGCGGTTTGGGCAGCCCGTTATTGGGGACATTTTTCCCTTTCAACCCCCATTTTTACTATGTTCCTGTTCCAAAATAGAAAAATTACGTTGCCGGTGAGTTAGCCCTACTCCAAGGAATACATATTTAAAATTTTAGGTTGGCCAGAATGGATTGGGCAGGCCATCAAGGAGAATACTTTTGCCCTTATCTCCCTCCCGATAGGAATTTCAAAAATTCCTACAGAAGGAGGAACGCCTACACAGAAGGAGGAACTCACATACCGAATTTCGGCTACATAGTTTCAGCAGTTTGGGCAGGCCGTCAAGGGGGAAACATCCCCCTTTTGGTATATACTGTAGGGAATTCCAAAAATGCAAACTTAGTCGATGTCTACTACAGTGGAGGAACCTTTATGCCAAATTTCAACTTCTTATCTCCAGTGGTTTGGGCAGGCAGTTAAGTGGGACATTTTTCGAATGTGTGGAAATTCCGGATGGATAGGAATGATATATTCGTCTATGCCGACTATCAAGAAACCTTGTTTTAGTGGAGATATCCGTGGGGGTGGAAAAAAAGTACTTTTTGTGAAATTATATTTTTTTAAATGGAATTTTTTGTAAAAAGCGAAATTTTTTGGAAAAAAATACTTTATTTTTACAAAGTACTGTATTGGAAGAAGGTACTTTTTTTGAAAAAGTTATTTTTATGAAAAATTTATTTTTTTTGGAAAAAGGTCATTTTTTAAGGAAAAGGTCCTTTTTTGTATAAAGGTATTTTTTTTTTGGAAAAATGTATTTTTTTTTGGATAAGGTACTTTTTTATAATAAAAACCTTCACTCACCCAGCCACCACAAATAAATAATTCTGACACAACAATAATTCTTGACAATATACGTGTGTATGTCAAGATAATTTGGTAAAGTGCGCAAATAGGTAGATGGACCCGTAAATAGTTTTGTTCATTTGTGTTTTGAATGAAAATAAAAAAAACATTTAAAGCAGGGTTGGTAAGCGCTTTATAATATAAAAGATAGTGGGCCAAGCCCGCTACGTTGTTGCCTTAAAGTTTAGAATTAAATTTCTTTTAGATAAAATAAAACACAATATTTGTTATTAAGATAAAATAATTGTTAAGGTAAATTTATTGTAATGTTTAAGTACAAACACTATTTTTTGCCTCTTCATTTTTATATAAATAAATCATTTAGTATACCAACACGTGAGCATGTAACAACTAATTGTCTATTGTTCAAGCCATCGGCGTAGATAGGTCGTATTCGTGGTTGGGTGGGTAAATTCGCTTTGTTTAATTAAAGTACAGTTTTTATAATAAAAGCCTTCACCCAGCCACCACAAATAAATAATTCTGACACAACAATGGGTTTAAAATAAATAAATATTTGATCACTTTTTCTCATGAAAGTGGATTGTTAGTAATGAATCCATTACAAATTGCAATATACGTGTGTATGTCAAGATAATTTGGTAAAGTGCGAACTTAGGTAGATAGACACGTAAGTAGTTTTATTCATTTGTGTTTTGAATGAAAATAAATAACGTAAAGCAGGGTTGGCAAGCGGCAAAGCTACATAACTACGTTGTTAGCGTGCATTGAAGTTTTTTTTAATTCCAGTTTATGTAAAGGTAGACCTGGCAATTCAAGTAAATTCACAAATTCAGTTGGAAAATTTACTGCGTCGGTTTCTTCCACCGGTGCTTCGTTACCTGCAGTTTAAATATCAGAATATATAAGTTCCATTCTTTTTCTAAGGTTTTTTCTCTTTTAGAAAATTAGTTTAACTTTTTGGAGAGTATGTTTCAATGCTACATAAGTTTCATATTCCGTGGATAGTGTTTGAATAGGTAATTAAAAGGGGTTCTTCACCCCTTTTTGTTCCTCCCAGTAAAAATCCCAAATATATATAATCTGCCTCAATCGCATGCGAAATTTCAAGTACCAAACTCCGGCAGTTTGAGTCATTCAAATTCCATTCCATTTTGATTAACAATTTCAGTGTTGCAATGCAACTCCTTCCAAGATTCCATTTCGCTCACCATTCCATTGCATTTCGTTCCCATTATCTGTTATTCCAATTCCACTCGTTCCCCGTTTGATTCCATTTCATTCCTACTGTCTTTTGTATCGATATTGATATCAGTCGCTTCTCTTTCCATTCCATTTCTTTGCACTTGCTCCGTTCCATTCCTCTTTTAACTGCAGTGTTTCAATTCCACTTGTTCCGCATTCTATGCCATCTCGCTCCTCATTCCATTTCGTTCTATAGTCCATTCCTTTTCGTTCCCTCTTCCAATCCATTTCCATTGTCTATAATTTCAATTCCACTCGTTCAATGTTTATATCCATTTCGTTCCACTTGTGTAGTATTTCAATTCCACTCGTTTCCTATTTAGTTTCTTAATTTTAGTGTTCCATATACACTCGTTCTTTAAATTTTAGGAAGCTGTTAGTGTTTTTGTTGATAAAAAGTTTAGGAAATACATTAATTTTGTTTTAAACGATTAATCGATTAATTGCCAATTTTCTCGAATAACCGACCCGAATAACCGGTTAATCAGTTTTAGTGATTTTTCGAATAATGCAATAACCGGTTAACCGCCTATGTCGAATAATTGGAAACAGTACACCCAGAAAACAGTCTCAGTTGTGGCCACCGAATTTGTTGCCAATTGAATTTATGCGGTTACGACAACTATCTTTATATAAATTATATTTTTCATCCTGAAAGCCAATATTCGGTTGTCTAATTCAATATTATGTTCCACATAAATATTATTATGTTCCAAAAAATTTTATTGAAATTAAAAAACTTTTTTTGAATTTTCTGGTATTGAACCCGGCTATTCAGGTTAATAGTCCACACACTTACCCACTGCACCACAACTACTTTTAATTATGTATGAAGCTTATTTCGTTGGCACCAAATCTGCATTTTTGAAAGCAACATGAAAGAATTTCAAAAAACGAAAATTCGGATCACTTTTGAACACACTAACACTTGTGGGATAGATTTTGATGATATAATTTAACTGTTCTTTTCTTTATTTCAGGTACTATTATCCCTGAAGGATATGAAGTTATATACAGAACTGCCAAGCCTCTTTCTTTAAATACCATGGAGAGAAAGTAAGCTGCTTTTAGTACCAAATTACTTTAAGTAAATATAAATTTTTTAAATGTTACCTGTTTTGTGCTTTTGCGAGAGCACTAAAAAACAAGCCTTTATTTAGAAAGCTTTGAAGATATATTGAAAATACCTTTTTTTCTAAGACAATCTGGTTTTCGGTAGAATATCTTTCATTCCAAAAAATGTAACTAATTTTTACCTCTTTGAGAAAATGCTAATTTTTAGTAATCATTATCATTAGTACTTTTTGGGTAAATGAATGTTATTTTAGTTTGACTCTAGATCATAAATTAATATCATTTTCTGTTTAAATTATTTTCAAATCAAAGAAAGATGATACAATTTTTACAAGTAAATTACAAAGGATAAAAATTTTTTGAAAGAATTCGATAAGCCCACACCCAGGAAAAAGATTGGTTGGAATTCGATCAGAACTATTAAAATTAATTTGCCAGGACGTTATTATATTTGGAGTTAAACCCAGAAAACAGTCTCAGTTGTGGCCACCGAATTTGTTGCCAATCGAATTAGTGCGGTTACGACAACTATCTTTATATTAAATTATATTTTTCGTCGTGAAAGCCAATATTCGGTTGTCTTGTTCAATATTATGTTCCACATAAATATTATTATGTTGCACAAAATTTTATTGAAATTAAAAAACTTTTTTTGAAATTTCTGGTATTGAACCCGGCCATTCAGGCTAATAGTTCACACTCTTACCCACTGCACCACAACTACTTTTAAGTTTCTTAGCCATATTTACTGTTTATACATATGAATATTTTAATAAAAAAAAAAAAAAAAAAATTTTTTGTCTTTTCCGGGATTTGAACTAGAAAATCCGGCGTATTAAGCCAACTCACTACCGACTACACCACAAACAATTATTAATTTTGAAGTCTAATTTTGAATTTATATGTTTTGCTTGGAAAACAAATATAGTAAAAAATTCGTTTACCAATACCAATGAATAGTTGTGTGTGTTATCAATACAATCCACAATTCGGTTGGTTCTTCAGAAACTCGACTTTATGGTCATATTTGATTAGGATACCTGTATTTGTAGTCACCACTTTCGAATGTTGAAATTTTTTTAATAAAGGTTATCGGTAAAACCAATTTTCTTGCATATACACTAAATAAATAGCTGCTTCTACTACATAGAATTACTAAACTGATACTAATTTTAAAATTGATTGGAGACACCAATAATTTGTTAAAAGGATTGTTTTTTAATTAATTTTCCTTATTTTTAATACCTAGTAAAATATTTATGGTGTAGTATTAACTTAGAGGCAACTTCAAATAAAATAACGTCTTGGCAAATTCATTTTAATGGTTTTGATCGAATTCCAACCAATCTTTTTCCTGGGTGTATATAAAAATATTGCTATACTTAAAATTTAAAATAAAATATACAACAGTTAACCTCGGTGAGTTGAATATGTTTTACCAGTAATTCTAACAATAATTTTAGTTTATGTTTACTAAATCAGAATGCAAAAGCAAACTTGGAAAAATATTGAATTTTTTATTTTTGGTAGAGTTTAAATTCCTCTACTTGAGTTAAGCTATGTACTTGATTTTAATAAATTTATAAACTTGAATCCATTAACTTTAACTAAAATTTAACACAGAAAATTATGATGAACTAAATTCAACGGAATAAACTATTCAGAAGCTAAAATTATTTTCAACAAATGAGTACAATATATTTAATAGAATAACAATTTAACTAATTTTTGGTAAAATAATTTGAGTAAAATTTTGAATTTTCAATGAATTTTTCTGGAGTTCATTTTGAACTATAGTTTAGTCAATGGCCTTGCAACTCTCTCAATATTTTTTATTTGAAAATATATCTTGCGGCTTGGAACAGGAACGAACTCCGACTGGTTAATCAGGGATGGAAAAGGCTCACTTAATCGGGCTCTTATACCAAAAAATGTTAGATCGCTCTTACATATTTAAAAATGTAAGTAACTAAAAAATAGCTTCCTATTTGGCTCGTTAAAAAAATTTAAATAAATAAATATTTAGATATTAGCACAAATTGCGAAAAAAAAATATTTGCAAAAAGCGAAATTTTTGCATTTTTAATTCATTTTCTGTACCATAAAGCTTTTTTCGAATTCCGCCGTTATTTCGAAACTTTTTAAGTGCGGTTTTTTTAAATATATAACCTAGGAATTAAATTTTTGTACCATAAAATCTTTTTTCAAATTCCGCTATTATTTTGCAATTCTTTACGTGCGATTTTTTTTAATTTATAATTTAGGGGCTATAATACACATTTCATACAACAAAGTTTGGTGGCTAGTTGCAAAAAAAATCGCGAAAAATAAAATTTGCAAAAAAGGAAAATTTTTGCATCAATATATTTGTTTGCAGAATCTAAATCGCTGATTACGTTTCCTAATTAATTTTTTGTACCACAAAGTCTTTTTTCGCGTTCCGCTTTTATTTTGCAATTTTTTAAGTATGTTTCTTTTTAATTTATAATCTAGGGACTATAATACACATTTCATACAACAAAGTTTGGTGGCTAGCTGCAAAAAAAAATCGCGAAAAATAAAATTTGCAAAAAGGAAAAATTTTTTCATCAATATATTTGTTTGCAGAATGTAAATCGCTGATTAAGTTTTTTAATTAATTTTTTGTACCATAAAGCTTTTTTTCGCTTTCCGCGATTATTTTGCAACTTTTTAAGTGTGGTTTTTTTAAATTTATAATCTAGGGTCTATAGTACCAATTTTATACACAAAAGTTTGGTGCTTAATTTGCAAAAAAAAAAAAAATAAATAAATCGCGAAAAAAATATTTGCAAAAAGGAAAATTTTTGCGGCATTGTATTCATTTGCAGATTGTTAATCGCTGATTGAGTTTTTAATTATTTTTTTTCTACCACAAAGTCTTTTTTCGCGTTCCTCTATTATTTTGCAATTTTTTAAGTGGGGTTTTTTAAATTTATAATCTACGGAGTATAATGCCCATTTCATAAAACAAAGTTTGGTGGTTACTTGCAAAAAAAGAAAATTTTGGAATCGTTTGCAGAATGTAAATCTTTTAATTAATTTTTTGAACCCCAAAGCCTTTTTTCGCATTCCGATATTATTTTGCAATTTTTTACGTATGGTTTTTTAAAATTCATAATCTAGGGCTATAATACTGTTGGAATAGTATAATTCCATAGTATAGTTCCATTCTTGATTTTTATAACTAAATTATGATTTTCCATCCCTGGTTACAATCGATGTTTGAGTCATACAAAGAGCGCACATAATGACCCTGCAAACATTTAAAAGATACATTCCAAGAAGACTGTCATTTGAATGAAAATAATCAAGTAGTATTTACTTTGAAATTGTCTTCGTTTTATCACTTGGAAGATAATTCGGCGATATTTGGAAAAAAATAATTCAAAAATTTTATCTTTTGTCATAACTTTTTTGACAATATTGCGGCAATATCACCTTTGTATCATTTGGAAGATAAAGCAAATTTGTTTGAAATCTTTTATCAATTTGGAAAAAATTAAAACTAAATTTGTACAAAAACAATCGAAAGATATATAGGAAATAAACTCGTGAAAAGTTAAGATTAATTGCGCGGGAAAAATCGGCTAAGATGAAATCAAGATAATTTATAAGTTGGTCAATGGATTATGTATGTAGATATTGTTTTTCAAACTTAAATTTAATTATGAAAAAATTAAATCGTTTTTTTTATTGTACCGGGAGTTTATTTAGCGATATCCCTTTTATCTTCCATATGAGTTATTGCTTTCATATTGCCTGGAAGTATTATTTTAGTGTAACAGTTGTTTCCGACGGAGGAAACTTCCGGAATACGAAATTGATATTGCCGGCAATAAATGTTTTCTTCCTGGTGATATGTTCGGAGAATCTTCTTCGTATTGCCATGTTTGCTGGGTGATATTGGTTTGAGTATGATCCTGTTCCAAGGCACATAATAGAACAAATGCTTTCTCAGTGATAGAGAGTCCCCCAATCTCTTTATTATGTATACTCTTTGGTTTAGTTCACTTTAGTTCAAACTTTTTTCTGAGTGTACAAAAACGTTTTTGCAAATATTTCTTAAATTATAGCTAACTTTAAAATTTTAGGGCCATATTCGTGATCTGCCTTCCAAAGTCCATTACAAATGATGTATCGCAATCCCGATGCATCAATTTTTTCTTATTTTGTTGTACTGTGTTATAAATAATGAAAACTGGATTAATTTTATAAATGAACTAGCGGGCGAAGCACGCTACGTTTTTAGCGTGCCTTAAAGTTTAGAATTAAATTTCTTTTAGATAAAATAAAACACATTATTTTTTGATTAATAACGAAACACTAAAGGAGGAAGACTCCTTTTGTTATCTTGGGGCTCTTATTACCAATACTGGAGGTTCAAGCGCAGACATCTCAAGTCGAATTAAAAAGGCAACTCAATCTTTTGGGCAGCTCACTAGGGTGTGCAAAACGTCTTCTATCTCGCGTCGTGTTAAATTGAACATATTCAACTCCCATGTGAAGTCGACATTGCTATACGGTTGTGAGTCCTGGAATGCTAACTCTAAAGATATCCAGTCACTACAAGTGTTTGCAAACAAATGTCTTCGTAGAATACTACGTGTTTTTGGCCACAAACCATCTCGAATAAAAACTTGTGGCTTAAAACTCGACAAACACCAATAGCCATAGAAATTCGAAAACGAAAGTGGAACTGGATTGGGCACACCATCCGTAAAGGACCATCAGATATTGCTAGAAATGCTATCGAATGGAACCCACAGGGAAGCCGCAGACAAGGTCTACCAGCTCATACATGGCGCAGACAAATCCAAACCGAAGCTAGTAAAATGCGAAAAACCTGGCCCGAAATCAAAAGCATTGCGATGGACAGATCCGAATGGAAGAAATTTGTTGAGGCCGTATGCTCCTTATAGGAACGATGGGAATATATATATATATATAAAATAATTGTTAAGGTAAATTTATTGTAATGTTTAACTACAAACACTATTTTTTGCCTCTTAATTTTTATATAAATAAATCATTTAGTATACCAACACGTGAGCATGTAACAACTAATTGTCTGTTGTTCAACCATCGGCGTAGACAGGTCATATTTGTGGTTGGGTGGGGGGGGGGCTGTACCCCCCACAATTGTTTAAATGCGCTTTTTTATTTAAAGTAGGTACAGTTTTTATAATAAAAGCCTTCACCCAGCCACCACAAATAAATAATTCTGACACAACAATGGGCTTAAAATAAATAAATATTTGATCACTTTTTCTCATGAAAGTGGATTGTTAGTAATGAATCCATTATAAATTGCAATATACTATTATAAATTGCAATATATTATAAATTGCAATAGTCTATTTTCTGCTTTCAAACGGACTACTCGTTTGCAATGTCAGCTTGGAAGATAATTTGCTCTAACTGTTTTAAAAACATTCAAACTAACTGTGAAGTTGTTTGTAAAATTTGCCAATGCAAGTTTCACAAAATTTGTGCTAATATGGAGAATGAGAGTGCGGTCAATGCCCTGCTGAGTTTTAAAAATATTGTATACAATTGTGATAATTGTTTAGAATCGTCATATGATTTAATTAAAAAAATTAGCTTACTAACCAGGGATGATAAATGGGATTTTCAAAATAGTAACAACTTGCTTAAAAAATACTACTTTTTCGACCTCCTAGTACCAAAATATATTTTTTGTATTCTACACCACTCCTTGGGTGTATTGAGTTGGTGCTTATGATGTCGGTTCGACTGTCCGTACAAAATGAACGGTCGAGCCTTATAATCAAACTACAGGTCGCATTTTAAAAGATAATTTGATGAAATTTGGTACATACATTTCTACTGCATCGATTACTACCGCTATTGAGAAAGGTTAGAATCGGTCCATGGTTTGACTTAGCAATCATGAAGAGGTCCTATCTTATATTGAATATATTGGTATTTAATGGTATATCCCAATCAAAGCCATTTTATTTGATTTCTTTTACCGGACCTATTTAATTTTATTCGTTAGTGAGATACACTAATAAAAAAAATCCCGTACAAATAGGTCAAAATTGTGCTGGCGCAGAATTTTTACCATTTGTACGGGTTTTTTTAGTGAAAAAAAAACAGACAAATTAGTTCAATTTAATCAGAACGCATTTAACAGACTTTTGTACCAACTTTTTCTTATGAGTGTAGGGATCATTCCGGGCAAAGACCAAACATCAAATTTGGCTCAGTTCCTCCCGGCTCTTTTTTACAGCGTTTTGTGCTCGGAAAAGTCCGAAAAATTACCAATCTTTTATTTCTTTTCATGTTTTTTTTTTTTTTAATAAAAACCCGAAAAAATCAAGATAATTGTTTTGGTTTTATCTCGCTTACTGTCGAGTCGATATTTACAACTCGGAAACTAGAATATTAAACGTAATATTAGAATTATTTAGTATGGGATATAATAACTTTATGCTGAAGTTTGCATCCGATTTTTGTTAGAATGAAGTCCCTGAAAGTTGTATTCAATTTCGTTGGAAGGTTAAAATTATTTTAAAGAGATTTAATCAATTCAGCTTATTTGATTTATTCAACAATTAAATTAAGTACCACCTCAATTAACATAATCCTCAATGAACGCAACTTCTTGGTTATCACAACAATTTAAAGTTACGATTATTAAGGATCTGTTTGAATCAAAAATACTAAATTATAGAAAAATTTTAATTCACCTTATTTTTAACATTTTTGTGTGCATATTTTAATAATTTGTTTCATTGAATTATTTACGTATTTTAAACTCCGAAAGTTAATTTGTTCATTTTTAAATACAATATTTGGTATGAATATTAAAAAAAAAATAAAACATGAAAATTTGTAAATAGTACTAAATGAGTCATGGGAGTACCAAGTACTTTTGTGGTTCTAATAGTACCATAAAAAGTACTATAGTACTTTTATCATTCCTGTTACTACTTGACCAAAAGTTGAATTAACTGCACACAGAAAACAGTCTCAGTTGTGGCCACCGAATTTGTTGCCAATCGAATTCGTGCGGTTACGACAACTATCTTTATATTAAATTATATTTTTCGTCGTGAAAGCCAATATTCGGTTGTCTAATTCAATATTATGTTCCACAGAAATATTATTATGTTCCACAAAATTTTATTGAAATTAAAAAACTTTTTTTGAAATTTCTGGTATTGAACCCGGCCATTCAGGTTAATAGTTCACACTCTTACCCACTGCACCACAACTACTTTTAATTTTCTTAGCCATATTTACTGTTTATACATATTAATATTTTATTTTAATTAAAAAAAACATAAATTTTTGTCTTGTCCGTGATTTGAACTCGGAAATCCGGCGTGCTAGGCCAACTCTCTACCGACTACACCACAAACACTTAATAATTTTAATGACTAATTTTGAATTTATGTGTTTTATTAATACAGTATAAAATTCGTTTATCAATACCAATTAATAGTTGTGTGTGTTATCAATACAATCCACAATTCGGTTGGTTCTACAGAAACTTGAATTTAAGGTCATATTTGGTTAGGATACCCGTATTTGTAGTTACCACTTTCGAATATTGAAATTTTTTTAAAAAAGGTTATAGATAACACCAATTTTCTTGTATATTCACTAAATAAATGGCTGCTTCTACTGCATTGAATTACTAAACTGATACTAATTTTAAAATTGATTGGAGATACCAATAATTTGTTAAAAGGATTGTTTTTTAGTTCATTTTCCCTATTTTTAATACCTAGTCAAATATTTTTGATGTAGTATTCAATTATAGGTAATTCCAAATAAAATAAAGTCCTGGCAAATTCATTTTAATGGTTTTGATCGAAAGCCAACCAATCTTTTTCCTGGGTGTGGAGTTGAATGAATTCCTTGTCCAAAAGTTGAACTAGAATTGAATGAATTCCTTGACCAAAAGCTGAATTAACTAGAATTGAATGAATTCCTTGTCCAAAAGTTGAATTAACTAGAATGAATTCATTAAATTTTATGAAGGCATTAGAAAAAAATTAATGAATCCCTTTAAGATAAATCGAATGAAAAAAAGGAATTCATTCAATTCCTTAAGTTTGGTCAGGGAATTCATTCCCAAAATATAAATTCAGTTCAAAAAAAGAGAATTATGGAATTAATTCTTCGCAGCTCTGATTATGTTCCGCACAATTTTATTGAAATTAAAAAACTTTTTTTGAATTTTCTGGTATTGAACCCGGCCATTCAGGTTAATAGTTCACACTCTTAACCCTCTAACCGGCAAGCCCGCCTCCAGGCGGGGTATATTAAATTGACCAGAAATGCGCCAAAGGAGTATTTTGTAATAAGAAATTATGCTTTTTCAACAGAAAATAAAATTTATTAAATTTTTTGTGAAGAATTTGTTTGCATACAATAAACGGTTTGGAAGCGAGAAAGTGTCAAAGATAAAATTTCGTAAAATTTAAAAAATTAAATATTTTAAAACAACCATAATTTTCAAAAATCTTAAAAACATATTTAAATTGACTAAAACAATTGATAGTGACCATGAAGTAAGATTGGAGCTTAAGCTATTCAAAAAGTTCCTTACTTTGGTTCAACGACGCACAGGATCCCATAAGGATACCTTTAAAGCACATCGCCTTAACTTCAAAACGAATGGAGGGATTTTTCTGAAATTTAGCAAAAAGAATATATTTGGCATAGGTCTCAAAGTTTATAAATTTGAATAATATATATTGAAGTTTTGGTGCGTTTTCGCTCAATTTCGCGTTTTTCGAAAAACGAAAATCGCTACATCCTCTTTAGTAACAGCACAAAATATGTAATTTTTTTATTGCAATTACATCTTGGTAAGAGAAGTAATTTGTGCCTAAACCTAGTAATTTTTATGCGCTAGATTTCGAGATTCACCCTGAAACTATTTTGGCCCATATCGCCTAAAGTAGGCAACGAAAAAAAATTTTGTAGAAGAACTTATTGTTTATTTTTCGTGAGGAAAACATGGTATAAATTTCATTGCAAAAAAGCTTAGGCCGGTTAGAGGGTTAACCACTGCACCATATTTATTATTTATACATATGAATATTTTATTTTAATTAAAAAAAAACATATCAATTTTTTTCTTTTCCGGGATTCGAACTCGGAAATCCGGCGTACTAGGCCAACTCTCCACCGACTACACCACAAACACTTATTAATTTTGAAGTCTAATTTTGAATTTATATGTTTTGCTTGGAAAACAAATATAGTACAAAATTCGCTTACCAATACCAATCAATAGTTGTGTGTGGTATCAATACAATCCACAATTCGGTTGGTTCTACAGAAACTCGACTTTAAGGTCATATTTGATTAGGATACCCGTATTTGTAGTTACCACTTTCGAATCTTGAGGTTATAGATAACACCAATTTTCTTGTATATTCACTAAATAAATGGCTGCTTCTACTGCATAGAATTAGTAAACTGATCCTAATTTTAACATTGATTAGAAATACCAATAATTTGTTAAAAGGATTGTTTTAGTTCATTTTCCATATTTTTAATACCTACACCCAGAAAACATTCTCAATTGTGACCACCGAATTTGTTGCCAATCGAATTCGTGCGGTTACGACATTTATCTTTAAGCTGCCTACACACTAGGGAACATACTTAAAAAAAGAGAGCATTTTTTGTGAATGTGTGAGTGCGTTTGTGTGTGTGTGAGTGTTGAGAGCGTGCATTTCGTGTTTACAAAATTTTTTGATATTTTTTGTTCCCTCAACCATGTTCCCTAGTGTGTAGGCAGCTTTATATTAAATTATGTTTTTCGTTGTGAAAGCCAATACTCGGTTGCCTAATTCAATATTATGTTCCACATAAATATTATTATGTTCCACAAAATTTTATTGAAATTAAAAAACTTTTTTTGAATTTTCCGGTATTGAAACCGGCCCTTCAGGTTAATAGTTCACACTTTTACCCACTGCACCACAACTACTTTTAAATTTCTTAGCCATATTTACTGTTTATGCATATGAATATTTTATTTTAATTTAAAAAAACAAACATATAAATTTTTGTCTTTTCCGGGATTTGAACTCGGAAATCTGGCGTACTAGCCCAACTCTCTACCGACTACACCACAAACACTTATTAATTTTCAAGTCTAATATTGAATTTATATGTTTTTCTTGGAAAACAAATATAGTATAAACTTCGGTTATCAATACCAATTAATAGTTGTGTGTGTTATAATTAAAATCCACAATTCGGTTGGTTCTACAGAAACTCGACTTCAAGGTCACATTTGATTAGGATACCCGTATTTGTAGTTACCACTTTCGAATATTGAAATTTTTTTAATAAAGATTATAGGTAACACCAATCTTCTTGTATATTCACTAAATAAATGGCTGCTTCTACTGCATAGAATTACTAAACTGATACTAATTTTAAAATTGATTGGAGATACCAATAATTTGTTAAAAGGATTCTTTTTTAGTTCATTTTCCCTATTTTTAATGTCTAGTAAAATATTTTTGGTGTAGTATTCAATTATAGGCAACTCCAAATAAAATAACGTCCTGGCAAATTCATTTTAATGGTTTTGATCGAATTCCAACCAATCTTTTTCCTGGGTTTAGTGAAATATTTTTAGTGTAGTATTCAATTATTGGTAACTCCAAATAAAATAACGTCCTGTCAAATGCATTTTAATGGCTTTGATCGAATTCCAACCAATCTTTTCCTATAGAAACCGATGATAAGGAAGATCTTTTTCACTTCTTTTTATTTTAATTTAATAAAAAAAAATCATCATGCATCGTGTGGGGTTTGAACCCACACTCGTTGGCATTTCAAGCAGACGCTCTGCACCCTATGCTATCCCTTGTTATAACTGATACCTGACTTTTAGCAGTCTTGTTCAGTAAATTGTTTTTATCTTCATTTCTTTAATTTGTTATTAACAAAAATATATAAAGCGGCGAATACATTAAGGAACATTGAGTAGGGAACACAAAATATCAAAAAATTTGTAAACACGAATTGCACGAATGTCAACACGAATAATAACATACACAAATCAACATTCGTAATAAAATGGCCATTTTTTTATTAATGTTCCTTAGTATATTCCCCGCTTAACATATTGGAAAATATATAAAGTTGTTTTTTTTTTAACTGTTTTTATTTATAAAAAATAATACACTCATATAAAGAAATAAAGCTGTAAAAATAGGAGAAAAAGATACTAAAAATTATGTAATTAAAAATGACCTTGCAAAAAACTGCTGATATTGCACATTGTTTTTTGCTAAATACTAGTAAGATAAGAAGGAAAAATAAAACTGTTAAATTTACAAAATTTTGGTTTTATTTAAGTTAACTTTTAGTTAATTAAAAATAACGAATTACCTAGGATCCGGAAAAAATTTTGCAGCATATTAAGTAGTAGATAAAAAATATTTTTTTCTGCAAGGTAATTTTTAACTTATATTTACTAGTTCTAACTAAAATGTTTACAGGATTTTTCTATTTCTGTTATATTTAATATATTTAGTAAAAATTTGATAAAAATGAATTTTTTAAATTACAATTTTTTAAATACAAACAAAATTGTAGTATTTACCTTTTTGGTATTTTAACAAAAAATATTTGCAGAATTACATATTTATTTAGAACTTTTATATTTCCATAAAATTTCATTAAAAATTAATAGAAAATTAAAAAAAAATTTAAATCATTTCAAAAATTAATTTTTGAGTGTACAAAATAGAAAAAAATAAAAATTTTACAGTGAAAACTACAAAAAATTAGTGATTGTGTAAAAAAATTTCTCCCCTCTGATTTCTGTGCCAGCACGTTCCTATGCAACCCCCATACAATTAGGCTGTTCACAAGGGGTGTGCTATCTGTTGTATCGTCCTAACAAAAAACAGAGTTGTTAAAATTTTTATTTGAGTTTAACAACGATTTTCTATTCGGTTTTCTATCTGTTAGCACACTCAAACATAGGACACTAAACATACGTAAAAATGTTGTATCGTGCTATTCTCAAATGTTGTATTTATTCAATTTAATTTTTAACAACTCTGTTTTTTGTTAGGACGATACAACGATACAACAAATAGCACACCCCTTGTGAAAAATCTTATTATATTAACTTCTTATCACCCGTGAAAAACAACTTCTGACTAGGATATATTGCAGCATTAGATGTTGTTTAAAACCCATTCTTAAGGGAGTAATTCTTTGTGATGTAATGAAGGAAGTGATTCATTTAGAAGTCATTCCTATTATTTTTGCTGGGTATATACTATTATATTAAAACCACTTATAACAGCCCAAGTAAAAAAGTTTTGATACAGTCATATATTATCATATGAAATTTTGTATAATTATATATTGGAACATATATACCAAGACATAATTACATAAAATTATATGAAATAGGTAAGGAGTCACATGGATGGATATCCCCTTGTCAAAATAATAGGTTTTGTAATATAAAAGTAACCCGACTATTAACAAAAACTTACAAATATTTCATTTCCAAAATGTTTTGTTAATTTTAACATGTTACTCATTAAGGAGTGACCCCGATGGACATGTCCTTATTAAAATAATAAGAGAAATGTAATAGAAAAGTAAGGGGTACCTACCATTATTTCTTATTACAAAATTCATTACCGCCCTACGGGAAATTTTAACAAACTGTCACCGAATTGGCCTCTTTATATGAAATATACTAGTCACTTTTACATAGCGTTGTGATAGGAGGGGGAAATTGACCCCTTGTGACATGTCACAAAACAAATCCTACACACAGAAAACAGATTCGTAGTTACAACAGAATTTTTCGCCAACCGAATTTTTGTAGTTCCAGGTACAATCACTTTTATTTATTTTTAATACCATTGTAACTACCGAAATTTATTTACAATTTTTGAATTTTTGTTGTGTTAATAGCAGGCACCCGATATTAATACTTTTAAAACGTTTTATTTTGTTTTTTCCTCAATAAAAAAAAATCACTTGTGTACAAATGAATTTATTTTTCTTGATGGATATTTTGTTTTCATCAATTTTTTTATTTTTTGTTTTCTTTTCGAAAACAAAATTTTAAAAATATCCGTACTGATATTTTCAGGAAAGTTGAGAATTATTTTTATTTTGTACTGAGGAAAAAACAAAAAAAAAAAACGTTTTTTTTGTATTGAGGAAAAAACAAAATAAAACGTTTTAAAACGTTTTTTTTAGTTTTTTCTGATTACAATTACATATAAATTTTGTAAAAATTCTTAAAACAACATTCATATAGACATATTTCTGCATCCAATGATATAAACCTTTGCGTTATTAAAAAGTAATAAAAATTTCCGCCGAAAAGACTTCTACAAAGCATGATAATCAGCGATTAACATTCTGCAAGCAAATATATTGATGCAAAACTATTCCTTTTTGCAAATTTTTTTGTCGTGATTTTTTGTTTTTGCAATCTAACTAGCTAATTTTGGTATAGGATATATGTATTATAGTCCCTAGATTATGGATTTTAAAGAACCCCACTTAAAAAATTGCAAACCAATGGCGGAACGCGAAAAAAAACTTTATGGTACAAAAAATGAATTAAAAATTGTTATCAGAAATTTACATTCTGCAAAGAAATACACTGATGCAAAAAATTTTCGCAAACTAACCACCAAACTTTTATATGAGAATATTGGTATTATAGTCCCAAGATTATGAATTTTAAAAATCCGCACTTAAAAAATTGCAAAAAAAAATCGCGGAACGCGAAAAAAAGCTTTTTGGTACAAAAAATAAATTTAAAAACTCAGTCAGCGATTTACATTCTGCAAACGAATATGTTGATGCAGAAATTTTCCTTTTTGCAAAACTTATTTTTCGCGAAATTTTTTGCGTACGAACTACCAAACTTTGGCATAAGATATGGGTATCATAGTCCCAAATTTATGAATTTTAAAAAACCGCATTCAAAATTTTTTAAACTTAATCAGCGATTAACATTCTGCTATACATATGTTACATACATATACATATGTATATTGATGCAAAACTATTCCTTTTTGGAAAATTGTTTTTCCCAATTTTTTTTGTTTTTGCAGTCTAACCAGATAATTTTGGTATAGGATATAGGTATTATAGTCCCTAGGTTGTGAGTTAAAAAAAACCGCTCTTAAAAATTTGCAAAATAATGGCGGAACGCGAAAAAAAGCTTTATGGTACAAAAAATAAATTAAAAAACTCAGTCAGCGATTTACATTCTTCAAAAGAATATGTTGATGGAAAAATGTTCCTTTTTGCTAAATTTTTTTTCGCGAAACTTTTTGCATACTAACCACCAAACTTCGGCATAAGATATGGGAATTATTGTCCTAAGGTTAAAAATTTCAAAAAATTGCAAAATATTGGCGGAATGCGAAAAAAGCCTTTATGATACAAAAAAATATTTAAGAAACCTAATCAGCAATTTATATTCTGCAAAAGAATACATTAATGGAAAAAAATTTTTTTTTGCAAATTTTTTTTGGCAATTTTTTTTTCGCGAACTAATTACCAAACTTTGGTATGAGATATGGGTATTATGGTCCCTAGGTTATAAATTTTAAAAATCTGCACTTAAAAAATTACGAATTAATGGCGGAATGCGAAAAAGGTTTCTTGGTGCAAAAATTTAATTAGAAAACTTATACAGCGATTTCATTCCGAAAATGAATAATATTAGTGCAAAATGCTGGTCAATTGGCAAACATTTTAGCAAAAAAAAAAAAATATTTGCAATATATGTTTGTATGTATATACCGCTCAACAGTTCACTCTAGGATATTATATGATTTTCTACAGATTTGAAACCAAAAACCATAATAATCTCCACCATAAAAATAAAACAAAAATTTTAAAATTCTATTCATATTTTTGTACTTAGTACAAAGATGAAAAACAAAAAAAAACGTTTTTTAAAACGTTTTAAAAAGTTTTATTTTTTTATCAATTTTTTTATCTTTGATATTTATACCTAAAGATATTTTTCGAATTTCAACTTGAGGGATATTTTTGTTTTAAAGTACATTTGAAATTTTTTGTTTTCGATTGAGAAATAAAAACATTTTGAACTTTAGTGATATTTATTTTTGATAAAAACAAAAAAAAAACGTTTTCTGGTGCCTGGTTAATAGATTACTTTAATGTTTGTGGATTATAAATTCTATAAATAGAAAAACACGTTCCACAAAATTTATTTAAAAATTAAAATTTTTTTTGTCGCTAACTGGGATCAAACCTCCGACCCTCCGCTTGTTAGCACATTGCTTTCCCTCTAAGCTAAGCTCTATTTAAATTCTTTCAGTCAAATTTCTAATTTGAATTTCTTCAGGTTTGAATATTTTGGCTATAAATAAAATTATATCAACAACAAAAAAACAGTTGAGTCTCTTAATTTGAATAAAAAAAAAATTTTAAAAAAATTTATATCGCGAACTGGGATTGAACCGGCGACCCTCCGTTTGTCAGCCAATTGCTTTTCCTCTAGGCTAAACTCGACATAAATTTTTTTTGTCAAATTTCAAATTTGAATTTCTTCAGGTTGAAAATTTGAATATTTTGTTTTTGAATAAAATTATATTCACAACAGAAAATCAATTGTGTATTTTAATGTGAATCAATAAAAAAATTATTTAAAAAAAAAGAGTAATGCCTTGGTTGAGGTTTGAACTCAAATCTCTAAGGCTATAAGGCTGTGTCTCTACCTCCTGCGCCACAGATACTTACGTTTAGTTGTTGTCTAACTTAGAATTTAAACACGCATATGTATGAAACGAAAAAATATGATATATTCCAAAATTTTATTATGATAAATAAAATTTCTGTTCCTTGTCTCAATATATTATTACAATTACCAAAATAATGGAAATTAATGGTTAAAGATACTAAAGTTAAAAAAAATTTTAAATTGATTGGAAAAACTAATACTTTGAATAGAGTGATCGATTTTATTGAAACACAACTGATACTAAATTGTTGCTGCCGATATTTTATTCAAATGACTAACTCTTCCATAAATTGGTGGTTGTTGGTATTGAAGGTAATGTGGAAGTTAGTAATTTTTCAATATTGGTTAGAAAAGCCAATATTTTGGATAATGTGACAGTGTTTTGGTTCATCATATATATTTTCTGTTCACAAATAAATATAGCTTTCCTGATAATGAATTTTAAATAACTGCAATTAAAATTATTGAATGATTAAAATATTTCGTTGGTTCCGATAGAATTCCAACCAATTTATTTTCTGTGTGTAGGACAGGTCCTTGAACTTTGTTTTTTATGAGAGTTCAGTAACCTGTCCTAGGATTTGTCTTGTGATATGTCACAAGGGGTCAATTTCCCCCTCCTATGACAACGCCATGTAAAAGTGACCACTATATTTCATATAAAGGGGCCAGTTCGGTGACAGTTTGTTAAAATTCGCGTAGGGCGGGTATTAGAAGGTTTTATTATTAATTAAAAATTACTGAATTCATAATATCAATTAATATTTTAATTTAGTTTGCAAATATCACTCAAATGATGGATTTAATTACTAAAAATGTTGTAATATTGATTAAAACAGTTATGTTAACAAATTGTGCATCTGTTGAAGAATCATAATATGTGCAAAGTTATCTATACCAAATACAATAATGGCTAACAACCCAGTGTAGAAAATCATTACCAGATATGTGGTTATGTAACTACATACTTGGTAATGGTAACTAGTTACTTTTGTTATTACATTTCTTATTACCTTTATATGGCGATGTCGCGAAAAATAATGAGTTATGGTTACACACCAGCATACGAAAAATCAAAAAGTATATCGTTACCTATGTGCTTACCAGTACTGACAAAAATAATGAGTAAAAGTAGATTTTCAAAAAAATTAATTATATAAAAAAAAATATTTTTTATGGTATTTTTTTTTTTTTTTTAATAAAATTTCCTGGTACAGGAATCGAACCTGGGTCTACAGATTGCCAGTCAATAGCTCTACCATCTGAGCTATATCGACATATAATATTTAATAGATAAAAACATACTTGACCTCCTGCACACAAGTAAGCTTACTCGCCAACATACAAAAAATTAAAAAATATGTGGTTACATATATCCTTACCAGTGTTTTTTTTTTTTTTTTTTTTTTTTTTTTTGATGGACCAACACTCAGGGGATGCCCCCCTATTAACGCAGTGCGTTGTGTTGGTATTAGGAAAATAGGTTATGAGGAGGAGGAAAGAGGGAGTAGTGTTTGTGAATATTTGATTTAAATTTCTCAACATTGTAAGTAACAGGGAAGACCTCTGCGGGAAGTTTATTCCACATACGGCTAGTGCGACTGATAAACGAATTCTCTCTATAATGCGTCGTGCGATCCACTGGACAATCGACTACAAATGGATGCGCTCTACCTCATAAGCGAGTATTACGAATAAAAACTTGGGCTTTGGGGACAAGTTCACTTATCTCAGCTGAGCACCTCCCATGATAATATCGATAGAACAGGGTCACACAATCCACATTCCGACGATGCTCTAATGAGTCAATAGAGCTGGATACCCTATTGTCATTGATAAGCGCCGACGCCCTCCTTTGCACACGGTCCAGAAGCTCCAAAATAGACTTCGAAGCTCCTGCCCATATATGGGAGTTGTATTCCATCTTCGGTCGGATATAGGTGGTATAAATAGTGAGTAAATCGGATGGAGTGAAGTACTTCTTGCACCGACGTAAAAAACCTAGATACTTGAATGCTTCCTTCGACACTTGAAAAACATGTTTATTCCAACGGACATCACACTGAATTTTCATGCCCAGAACATCAAGAGTATCCGATTCCTCAATATCAATATCACCCATATGTACAGATGACAGTGCTGACCTCACAGCCCTATGGGTCAACATACAACATTGGGTCTTGCGTGCATTAAAGTCGACCTTATTCGCACGACCCCACTCAGAGATTGTAGAAAGGTCACGATTCAGTGTGTCATTCATAATCTGCCTTTTGCCCCCAATCTCCTCAGGGCTTGGCCTACGATCGAAGGAAAATGAATGACAAATGTTGCTGTCATCTGCGAAAGAGTAGATAGCGTTGAAAGTTCGACCAAGAAGACCATTGAGAAAGATAAGAAATAGGGAAGGAGAAAGAACAGAACCCTGCGGTACGCCTGAATTCAGCTGAAACACGTCGGATGAGACCCCATCTATAACAACACGAATAGTGCGATCTCTGAGAAAGCTCGAAATAAAACGAGCGAAGTCATTACCTACACCAAACGCAATAAGCTTCGAAATAAGCGCCCCGTGCCATACACGATCAAAGGCCTTTGAAATATCCAGAGCAACCAATATTGAGTCTAAAAATAGATTTCAAAAAATTTTCAAAAAAATCTAGAAAATTATTTTCTATTTGAAATAATGATAAAAATAAGTCATTATCAGTAGCTCATTATTATATGTTTTAAAATAATTCAGTAGGTAAGTGGGTGTCATTACTGGTAGTCCAAAAAATAATGATATGTCATTACCGTTTCTACACTGGGAAGTGAAGTCTCCCGATGCTGACCCGAGCTTCGGATATAAATATTGTAGCACAGAAAATATTTAAAGGATATATATTTTTTTACTTGCTCAATCTAATAATTAGGTGTTAACCCTTTGAGGACCATACATTTTCTGCCGAAGCGATTTTGAAAATTTTGCGATTTTCATAATCTCTGGCTTGATAAGAGTTATGCCAAGAAAAATTGGCTCCGTCGAACCCCTTCTTACCCCTCATTTCGCTTGCCAAAAATATTTGCGATTTGACGACCCTGCCGTCCCGGATGAAGCGAGTTATATTTTCGTGATCTGGAACTTAATTATGGATATGTTACAAAAAATTTGCCTCATAGACCCGTTGCTTGCCCTTCGTTTCGCTTGTCAAAGTTTGTGCTTTTTACCCCTTAAATGAAGAATTCTAAATAACCAATTTCGAGGGCTCGGAAGGGGAAAGTGGGACTAGGTAGGGATTTGCCGCCTACTACATTTTTGTTCCCAAATTTCTCCTTTACAAATTACCTTAGGAAATATTTACTCTATCTTTTCCCTGGGCAATTATAAATGCGAAAAACCCTTGGGCAAGCATACTTGCCTATAGTCGTCAAAGGGTTAAAAATGGGGTTAAATGGTTATTTATTTAGTTTCTTTTATACTTATTCAAAAGTAACTATAGGACAATTTGTTGTCAAATGAATGGTAGTTGAGAGGCCTATTTACTGGTGTATAGTATTTCAGTATTTAAACTACATGGCATGGAAGAAATATTTTAAGCTACCTGCGAGTAAAATTTCGTCTGGTTCGGTTGCGTAGAACACCAATAAAAATCAAGCAAACCAGTTTTTGCGTTAAGGGCTGCAGGTTGTGCACAGGCAATTGTTAAAATTTTCGTTCATTTTCAAGTGTGCTCTTGAGTTATAAAGTTGATTTTGTGCGTAAGTATCGAAGCCTACGGTCAATACCGGTATCCCGGGAATACCGGTATTCACACACACAGCAAAAAGATTGGTTGGAATTCGATCAAAACCATTAAAATGAATTTGCCAGGATGTTATTTTATTTCGAGTTGCCTATAATTGAATAATACACCAAAAATATTTTACTACACATTAAAAATAGGGAAAATGAACTAAAAAAGAATCCTTTTAACAAATTATTGGTATCTCTAATCAACTTTAAAATTAGTATCAGTTTAGTAATTCTATGCAGTAGAAGCAGCCATTTATTTAGTGAATATACAAGAAAATTGGTGTTACCTATAATCTTTATTAAAAAAATTTCAATATTCGAAAGTGGTAACTACAAATACGGGTATCCTATTCAAATGTGACCTTGAAGTCGAGTTTCTGTAGAACCAACCGAATTGTGGATTTTAATTATAACACACACAACTCTTGATTGGTATTGGTAAACGAATTTTTTACTATATTTGTTTTCCAAGCAAAACATATAAATTCAAAATTAGACTTAATAAGTGTTTGTGGTGTAGTCGGTAGAGAGTTGGCCTAGTACGCCGGATTTCCGAGTTCGAATCCCGGAAAAAACAAAAATTTATGTTTTTTTTAAATTAAAATAAAGTATTCATATTTATAAACAGTAAATATGGCTAAGAACATTAAAAGTAGTTGTGGTGCAGTGGGTAAGAGTGTGAACTATTAACCTGAATGGCCGGGTTCAATACCAGAAAATTCAAAAATAGTTTTTTTTTAATTTCAATAAAATTTGTGGAACATAATAATATTTATGTGGAACATAATATTGAATTAGGCAACCGAATATTGGCTTTCACAAAAAAAAATATAATTTAATATAAAGATAAATGTCGTAACCGCACGAATTCGATTGGCAACAAATTCGGTGGTCACAACTGAGACTGTTTTCTGGGTGCAGTTCTCGGTATTCCTGGGAAAAGGTATCTTGTTTAATTCCTGGTACCTGAAGTGTTCCCGGTTCAAACGGTATTCCCGGTTCTTGCGGTATACCCGGGAAAACCGGTTATCAAATTACGAATTTTATTTATTTTTCAGTGAATCTTTATATAAAGTATTATATTAGTAAAATAAGACATACAGTTGCGAGCATAAAAAATGCAACGGTACGCTAAATCATCTAAGTATGCTTCGATTTCTTCCAATGGTTTTTTATTTGAACTTATCTTTTGTTATTATATTCGTTGATGTGTAGGTTCATATTTGAAACCGTTTAATTTGCATTTATTTATGTGAATTAGTTTTTACGAACTTTTTTAAAAACTAGTGCCTAATTTGTGCGAACAAAAAAATGCAACTTTTATGTATTTTACATTTAATGGAATGTATTTGTTAAAAAATTCAGCATATTAATTAGGTTTTTATTATTTAGTGGAACAGCCATTATTTCTAATTACTCCTTTCATTTTTGAAGGCATAGAATCCACGTGCGCAACCAATTTTTTGAAGATATGCCTTGCTAAACCTGCACCCAGGAAAAAGATTGGTTGGAATTCGATCAAAACCATTAAAATGAATTTACCAGGACGTTATTTTATTTGCAGTTGCCTATAAGTGAATACTACACCAGAAATATTTTACTAGGTATTAAAAATAGGGAAAATGAATTAAAAAACAATCCTTTTAACAAATTATTGGTATCTCCAATCAATTTTAAAATTAGTATCAGTTTAGTAATTTTATGCAGTAGAAGCAGCAATTTATTTAGTGCATATACAAGAAAATTGGTGTTACCGATAACCTTTATTAAAAAAATTTCAATATTCGAAAGTGGTAACTACAAATACGGGTATCCTAATCAAATATGACCATAAAGTTGAGTTTCTGTAGAACCAACCGAATTGTGGATTGTACTGATAACACACACAACTATTGATTGGTATTGGTAAACGAATTTTTTATTATATTTGTTTTCCAAGCAAAACATATAAATTCAAAATTTGACTTCAAAACTAATAAGTGTTTGTGGTGTAGTCAGTAGGGAGTTGGCCTAGTACGCCGGGTTTCCGAGTTCAAATCCCGGACAAGACAAAAATTTATGATTTTTTTTTTAATTAAAATAAAATACTCATATGTATAAACAGTAAATATGGCTAAGAAAATTAAAAGTAGTTGTGGTGCAGTGGATAAGAGTGTGAACTATTAACCTGAAAGGCCGGGTTCAATACCAGAAAATTCAAAAAAAGTTTTTTAATTTCAATAAAATTTTGTGGAACATGATAATATTTATGTGGAACATAATATTGAATAAGACAACCGAATATTGGCTTTCACGACGAAAAATATTATTTAATATAAAGATAGTTATCGTAACCGCACGAATTCGATTGGCAACAAATTCGGTGGCCACAACTGAGATTGTTTTCTGGGTGTGTTTGGCTACAATTTCGAAACCCCTTAAATTTTAACGCTTTTTCTTTCGTATTTCGATGTCTACAAGCTCCCATAGATTCTCTATGGGGTTTAAATCGGGTGACTGTACTGGCCACTATAAAACTTCCACACCGATGTTACACTCAAAAAAATAAGTTAGTAGAAAAATTAGTAAACGTCTTGTATATCAAGTTTACTAGTTTTCAGCAATTTTTTTTACTGAAATTCCGTTTTCAGCAAAAGTTTTAGTTATATTTTTTTAGCACTAAACTAATTTTGAACTAATGTTCTACTAATTTATTTTGCTACAAAAATTGTGCTGATGACCGCAATTATAGCGTGGACGACAACCAGATAAACAAATGTCGCAGCTTGTCTGGATGTAACTAGTACACACAACGGAAATGATTAAAAAGCAAAACAACTCTACACAATTTCTATATTTAAATTTTCAGCAAATAAATTAACTAAAGTAAAATGTTGCTACAAGTTTTTTGAGTTTTTTTTTTAGTCTACTAATATTCATCAAAAAGTTTGGTGATTTTAGCAAGGATTTTTTTCATTTGCCTTCGACTAAGTGTTAGCAAAACTTTTGCTGAAGATTACTATTTTTTTTGCTAAAATTACCAACTTTTTTGAAAGCACGCTCCAGACTAAACATTTGCTGACAAAGCAAATTTTTTGCTAACTTTACTGACTTTTTTTTGAGTGTACTTAGAAATTGCCTAGCTAAGCGACTGGTGTGCTTAAGGTCATTGTCGTATTGTAATATGCTTCCAGCAGCCATTTTTTCCTGCATGTGAAGGAAAAATGTGCTCTTGTAGCATGTGCTCTTGTGGTAACCCTCTGCGTTTATTTTGTCATCAATTTTGACTCCTGGTCCAAAACCATGACGGGAGAACGTACCTCAAAATAAAAATGTAAACTAGTGTGTTATATTTAAGACAATGATTTCAAACCCGACATCGTAAGGGATCCTCCGCCGTGTTTAACGCGTTGTTTCTAGTATCTAGGAGAGACTGTCTATTTAGTGGTCTGCGGATGAACTTCAATCAATGGGATCCAAATAAATTTGATTTTGTTTCGTCACTAAATAAAACCTTTGCCTATTGTTCTTTTGCCCAGTGCCTATGACGCTTTCCAAAATCGAGACGCTTCTTTTTATTCACTTTAATTATGAAGGATTTTTTCTCTGGACGTCTTGCTAATAAGTTTGCTTCCTTTAAGTGCATATGTGCGATATGAACTCCGACGGTTGCGCCCAAATATTCTGAAGCATACTGCATAATATCTACGGCGGTCTTATTGGGGTCGCTTTATCGATAGAGATCATATTTCTATCCTGTCTTTTAATTGTTTTTCGGGGTCTTCCACTTCCTATTTTCCTAAGAGTATAACCGCGAGCCTAATGCCGAGTTGAAAATCGTGACACAGTGGACTTGTTTCCTTGAAACATAGTTCCGCTTTCAAGTAAAGGTTTGCCTACCCAAAACGCTGTAATAATAGCAATACGGCTATCACTTGATATTTGTTTTTTGTAAAGAATAAACAATTTAGTTAATTTTGGTTTCGCACAAAATGGGAACTAGTTTCAAAAAAAGTTCGTAAAAACTAATTCATATAAATAAGTGCAAATGAAACGACTTAAAATATGAAAATACATCATTGAATATATTAAAAAAAGATAAGGGCAAATAAAAAACCATTAGAAGAAATCAAAGCATACTTAGATGATCTAGCGTACCGTTACATTTTTTATGCTCGCAAATGTGTATATAAATGCATATAATTTTTTAAAATTTATTTCATGTTTTTATACATATCCCAGTGAAGAAAATCATTACCAGATATGTGGTTATGTAACTACATACTTGGTAATGGTAACTAGTTACTTTTGTTATTACATTTCTTATTACCTTTATATGGCGATGTCGCGAAAAATAATGAGTTGTCGTTACACACCAGCATACGAAAAATCAAAAAATATATCGTTACCTATGTGCTTACCAGTACTGACAAAAATAATGAGTCTAAAAAGAGATTTTCTAAAAAATAAATTATATAAAAAAATACTTTTTATTGTATTTTTTTTTTTAATAAAATTTGCTGGTGCGGGAATCGAACCTGGGTCTACAGATTGCCAGTCAACAGCTCTAACATCTGAGCTATATCGACATGTAATATTTAATAGATAAAAACACAATTGACCTGCTGCACACAAGTAAGCTTACTCGCCAACATAAAAAAATCAAAAATATGTGGTTACATATATAAATCGTCTTGTTATTGAGTCTAAAAATAGATTTCAAAAAAATCTAAAAAATTATTTTCTATTTGAAATAATGATAAAAATAAGTAATTATCAGTAACTCATTATTATATGTTTTAAAATAATACAGAAGGTAAGTGGGTGTCATTACCGGTAGTCCAAAAAATAATGATATGTCATTACCGTTTCTACACTGGGATGTATATGCATAATTTTTTATAGAGACACCGGGACGCAATTTTCATATCTCAGCTCCAAATTAGTCAATATTTCGTACACTTATTAATTACAAATGCGTATGAAATTGTTTGTGCGATATTTCAGTTCGCTTGGTTGAACGATGTGGAATTGTAGGTCCGGTATCGGAAAAAATTTATAATTTTATTTAAAAAAAAACTTCGGTACCGGACTCGTATTTCCACATTGTATATCGGAATAAGTCCATATTTGGTGCAATTATATTTGCAGCTAGATTTAATAGCGCCAAATTTCAGTTCATTTGGTTCCACGATGTGAATTCTGGGTCCGATACCGGAAAATTTAATAATTTTATTTAAAAAAAACCTAGGTACCGGACTCGTGTTTCGACATGGTACTATCCATATATGGTACAGTTATTACAGGTATAGCTAGGATTATTCGCGCCAAATTTCAGTTCATTTCGATAAACACTGTGGAATTTGATTTGAAGATTGATCGTTTTATTTAAAAAAACCTTTGGTACCGGGCTCGTATTTCCACATGGTAAATCCGAATGAGTCTATATTTGGTGCAGTTATTACATATGCAGCTAAAATTACTTGCGGCAAATTTCAGTTCATTCCGTTCAACGATGTGGAAGTTTTCGTCCGGTACCGGAAAAAATAAATAATTTTATTTAACAAAAATTTGGCACCGGGCTCGTATTTCCACACGGTAGATCCAAATAAGTCCATATTTGGAACAGTTATTATATATGCAGATAGGATAATTCGCTCCAAAGTTCCGTGCATTCGGTTAAACGATGTGGAATTTTTGGTCCGCTACCGGAATGAATTAATAATTTTATTAAAAAAAAACTTTGATACCGGGCTCGTATTTCCACATGGTGGATCCGAATAATATATTTGGTACAGTTATTATATATGGAGGTAGGATTATTCGCGCCAAAGTCCATTGCATTCGGTTCGACGATGTAAAATTCTTTGTATGGTATCGGAAAAAATTAATAATTTTATTTAAAAAAAAACTTTGGTACCGGACTCGTGTTTCCACATAGTAGATCCGATTGAGTCCAACTTTGGTGCACTAACATACGCAGCTGGGATTATTCACACCAAATTTCAGTTTATTCGGTTCAGTGATGTGGAATTTTTGGTCCGGTGCCAGAAAAATTAATAATTTTATTTAAAAGAACATTTGGTACCGGGCTCGTATTTTCATATGGTAGATCCGAATGAGTCCATAGTTAGTGCAGTTATTACATATGCAGATATAATTATTTGTGCCAAATTTCAGTTCATTCGGTTCAACGATGTGGAAGTTTTAGTCCGGTACCCGAAAAAATTAATCTTTTTATTTAACCCTGCTTAGATAACGTACGTCTGCCAGACGTACTCTTTTTAAATTTTGTGCTCTCTCTACATGGATTGTTAACAGAGAAAGTTTTAACTTTCTGTTATCCCAGTCGTCAGTAGTAGCTTGCCGATAATAGTTGTTTTTGTGCGAAAATTTTTTTTTTTTCTGAGAAATGGATACATCGTACGTCTGAGCGACGTATCGTTATCTTTTGTGTAACTTTTTCATTTTTTTGCATTAGCGTTTTATTTAATTTTTCTGTTGAATTTATAAGTCTTTTACAACTTTTTATACACCCAGGAAAAAGATTGGTTGGTTTTCGATCAAAACCATTAAAATGAATTTGCCAGGATGTTATTTTATTTGGAAATACCTATAATTGAATACTACATCAAAAATATTTTACTAGGTATTAAAAATAGGGAAAATGAACTAAAAAACAATCCTTTTAACAACCCGAGTAAAAAAAATTATATATAATCATATGTGGCATATATTACAATGTATAATTAGACATGTGGTTATGTATATCCATATATAATTATATGACGGTTTTTCCGAAAAATTTTCCTTATATTATGCCATATATAATTCCATCTAATTAGATATCGGCCTTCATAATATTAGATATGGCATATATAATTATATATTACATAACATGGTTGATCTTATTGCATATATAGTTATATATAGAACTATATCTTAATATATATGGTGGCATTTTAGCAATATATAATTATATATGGTATCATTAAAACAATATATAATTATATATGGTGACAGTTAAACTAGATATTATCATATATGGTGCCATTTAAACAATATATGGTCATATATGGTACCTCATAAACCAAATCTTTAATTCAGTTCCAGATATGATAATATATGGTACTATATATAGTGCGATATATATTTATATATGGTGTTATTTAAGCTATATATTATCATATATGGTGCCATTCAAACCATATATTATCATATATGGTGCCATTCAAACCATATATATCATATATGGTGCAATTTCAACAATATATGCTCATATATGGTACCTCATGAATAATATTTTTAATACAGTTCCACATATGATAATATATGCTACCATATTCAGTGCCATATATATTTATATATGGTGTTATTTAAGCAATATATTACCATATATGGTGCCATTTAAACCATATATTGTCATATATGGTGCCATTTCAACAATATATGCTCATATATGGTACCTGATGAACGACATTTTTAATACAGATGCATTTTGAATACAATTCCATATATGGTTTAATTTGAATAATGTAAAACTATGTATGGCGCTATAAAAAATATTATCAGATATGTTACTTCATTAACAATATTTATAATACAGTGTCATATATTGTAATATATGTATATCATTCAATATATATTGATGTATGGTAATGGTACAATAATTCCAATATCAGTTGAGATACAATTTGTGGGTCCATATCAACAATTTGTTCACGTACATTTAACATATATATATGTACATTTAAGTTATAATTTATAAACACTTTATAAAGTTAAATAGTTCCATAAACCTCGTCTAACTGTATAGAATGTTTATGAATATACGATTTAATATATAATAATTACAACTACAAATTGGTGCCATTATCTAAAATTCAATTTAATGTTAACTTATAATAAAATAAAAATGTATTTCCTAAAAATAAAAATATAGTGTTAATTAATGTTAATATACAATGCTGGCAAACCGTTGGCGATGGTCGGTTATGCGTTGCCAGAACGTTGCATTAACTATCTTGGCAAAAAAATAGATTTCAAAAAACATCTTTCAAAAAATTCAGAAAACTTTTTTAATATTTGCTTTTAAAAACATGAAATTTAACCCAGTCCACCAGATTGTCAGCCAAGACCTCTACACTCTACACTCTAATCTAACGAGACTTGTTATAGATGTGTGATAGCTACAAATTAAATGAATGATAAAAGCATTTCGAGCTAACTTATAAGCATCGAAAAAAGGTATTCCAGAAATTATTAAATGTATTTTAGAAAATTTTAATTGTATATCACAAAATATTATTTGCACTTCAGAAACTACAATATTACGCAAATTTAATTATTTATTTATTTAGTTGTGTCCAGAAATAATGAAATCTTTTTCAGAATTTCATAGCTAATAGAGAAAAATTTCTCAAATACATTTCATAATTTCGGAAATACCATTGATAATTTCTGAAATACAGTTTAATAATTTCTGAAATACAGTTGTGAATTTCGGAAATACAATTAATAATTTCTGAAACACAATTGATAAAACTGAACTTCAATTGACTAGTTCTGAAATACAATGTGAAAAATAATTGATGAGTTCTGAAACACAATTGATAAAACTGAAATGCAATTGATTATTTCTGAAATACAATTGATAAATCTTAAAACAATTAATACAATTGGAAATGGTGTAGAGCGTCAAAAAGATGTAAATAAAATTATTTTATTCAAAGATTTCAATTTAATAAAAAAACAAATATATAATTTTATAAAAAAATTTATAGAAAAAAAAATTTTAATTTTATAAAAAGAAATTCATTTTGTAAAAGAAATGCATATTGAACTCGTTACCTTCTGAGTTTAAACCTTATTTTAACAAAATATTGTAATTTTTATACAATCAGTGCTCTGCCAGTCTATTATTTTTTGAACAGTTGGCAATATATGTCTGGGATCTTATTTAAACCCAAATAAATGGAGATCTTACGTAGTACCCAAATATAATGCGGCATCTAATTTTATCTGTCATTTTTATGGATACTTTTAGATGTCAATCCCCAAATATATTGCTGTTTCTAATTCGATCTGCCATTTTAATATTTTTCTGATAAATTTAGATCCAAGTTTATCCCCAAATATATTGCTGGATCTAATTTGATCTGCCATTTTTCAGATCAATTTATATCTAAGTTTATCCACAAATATATTGCTGGATCTAAATCGATGTGCCATTTTTCGGATCAAATTAGATCTAAGTTTATCCCCAAATATATAGCTAGATCTAATTCGATCTGCCACTTTTTCGGATCAAATTAGATATACGTTTATCCACAAATATATTGCGGGATCTAATTTGATCTGCCAAAATTGAGATCAAATTAGATCTAAGTTTATCCCCAAATATATAGCTGGATCTAATTGGATCCGCCATTTTTCGGATCAAATTAGATCTAAAAATATCCGCAAATGTATAGCTGGATCCGCCAATTTTCGGATCAAAATAGATCTAGGTTTATCCCCAAAGATATCACTGGACCTCCCAATTTTGAGATATAACTTGATCTTAGTTTATCCCCATATATACAATGGGATCTAATACGATATGATTGGATACACCCAATTTTGAGATCTAATTGGATCAGCTAGATATTACAGCAGATCTTAAACAATATCAAATTGGATATAATTAGATATTGCGCGAGATCAATTTTTTTTACTCGGGAAATTATTGGTATTTCCAATCAATTTTAAAATTAGTATCAGTTTAGTAATTCTATGCGGTAGAAGCAGCCATTTATTTAGTGAATATACAAGAAAATTGGTGTTATCTATAACCCTTTTTAAAAAAAATTCAATATTCGAAAGTGGTAACTACAAATACGGGTATCCTAATCAAATATGACCTTAAATTCAAGTTTCTGTAGAACCAACCGAATTGTGGATTGTATTGATAACACACACAACTATTAATTGGTATTGATAAACGACTTTTATACTGTATTAATAAAACACATAAATTCAAAATTAGTCATTAAAATTATTAAGTGTTTGTGGTGTAGTGGGTGAGGAGTTGGCCTAGTACGCCGGGTTTCCGGGTTCAAATCCCGGAAAAGACAAAAATTTAGATGTTTTTTTTTTTAATTAAAATAAAATATTCATATGTATAAACAGTAAATATGGCTAAGAAATTTAAAAGTAGTTGTGGTGCAGTGGGTAAAAGTGTGAACTATTAACCTGAAGGGCCGGGATCAATACCAGAAAATTCAAAAAAAAAGATTTTAAATTTCAATAAAATTTTGTAGAACATAATAATATTTATGTGGAACATAATATTGAATTAGACAACTGAATATTGGCTTTCACGACGAAAAATATAATTTAATATAAAGATAGTTGTCGTAACCGCACGAATTCGATTGGCAACAAATTCGGTGGCCACAACTGAGACTGTTTTCTGTGGGTACCCTATACACTACGTGGATACACCCAGGAAAAAGATTGGTTGGCTTTCGATCAAAACCATTAAAATGAATTTGCCAGGACTTTATTTTATTTGGAATTACCTATAATTGAATACTACATCAAAAATATTTTACTAGGTATTAAAAATAGGGAAAATGAACTAAAAAACAATCCTTTTAACAAATTATTGGTATCTCCAATCAATTTTAAAATTAGTATCAGTTTAGTAATTCTATGCAGTAGAAGCAGCCATTTATTTAGTGAATGTACAAGAAAATTGGTGTTATCTATAACCTTTTTTAAAAAAATTTCAATATTCGAAAGCGGTAACTACAAATACGGGTATCCTAATCAAATATGACCTTAAATTCAAGTTTCTGTAGAACCAACCGAATTGTGGATTGTATTGATAACACACACAACTATTGTTTGGTATTGATAAACGAATTTTATACTGTATTAATAAAACACATAAATTCAAAATTAGTCATTAAAATTATTAAGTGTTTGTGGTGTAGTGGGTGAGGAGTTGGCCTAGTACGCCGGATTTCCGGGTTCGAATCCCGGAAAAGGCAAAAATTTAGATGTTTTTTATTTAATTAAAATAAAATATTCATATGTATAAACAGTAAATATGGCTAAGCAATTTAAAAGTAGTTGTGGTGCAGTGGGTAAAAGTGTGAACTATTAATCTGAAGGGCCGGGTTCAATACCAGAAAATTCAAAAAAAGTTTTTTAATTTCAATAAAATTTTTTAGAACATAATAATATTTATGTGGAACATAATATTGAATTAGATAACCGAATATTGGCTTTCACGACGAAAAATATAATTTAATATAAAGATAGTGGTCGTAACCGCACGAATCCGATTGGCAACAAATTCGGTGGCCACAACTGAGACTGTTTTCTGTGTGTACCTATATAGAATTGGACTGATTTGTGTAGAATCAACAAATATTGGAACTAATTAAAACCCACTCAGAATCACTTTTTTAATCGATTTAGCGATACATGTTTGTCTGCGTGTACATTCTTTTGCGCACGCTAAAGGTCATAAATATTAAGATATTTTGATGAAATTTGGTATACCGACTTTAATTCTGGTCAAAATCGGGCCATGTTTGGACCTAGTTCCCATATAGAGGGACGCCAAAAATTGGCCCTTTGTTTGCACGTTACAGGTCGCAAATATAAATATATTTTAATGAAATATGGTCCGCTGACTCACATTGGGCCAGTGACAAAGTTTATTGATTTTGATAGAATTAGTCCACCCAGGAAAAAGATTGGTTGGCTTTCGATCAAAACCATTAAAATGAATTTGCCAGGATGTTATTTTATTTGGAATTACCTTTAATTGAATACATCAAAAATATTTTACTAGGTATTAAAAATAGGGAAAATGAACTAAAAAACAATCCTTTTAACAAATTATTGGTATCTCCAATAAATTTTAAAATTAGTATCAGTTCAGTAATTCTATGCGGTAGAAGCAGCCATTTATTTAGTGAATATACAAGAAAATTGGTGTTATCTATAACCTTTTTTAAAAAAATTTCAATATTCGAAAGCGGTAACTACAAATACGGGTATCCTAATCAAATATGACCTTAAATTCAAGTTTCTGTAGAACCAACCGAATTGTGGATTGTATTGATAACACACACAACTATTACTTGGTATTGATAAACGAATTTTATACTGTATTAATAAAACACATAAATTCAA
The DNA here is from genome assembly GCA_949987735.1 of Leucophora obtusa. Classification (NCBI taxonomy): domain Eukaryota; kingdom Metazoa; phylum Arthropoda; class Insecta; order Diptera; family Anthomyiidae; genus Leucophora; species Leucophora obtusa. The sequence continues at coordinate 127,604,817 of OX465295.1, read as the reverse complement.
AATTAGTCATTAAAATTATTAAGTGTTTGTGGTGTAGTGGGTGAGGAGTTGGCCTAGTACGCCGGATTTCCGGGTTCGAATCCCGGAAAAGACAAAAATTTAGATGTTTTTTTTAAATTAAAATAAAATATTCATATGTATAAACAGTAAATATGGCTAAGAAATTTAAAAGTAGTTGTGGTGCAGTGGGTAAAAGTGTGAACTATTAACCTGAAGGACCGGGTTCAATACCAGAAAATTCAAAAAAAGTTTTTTAATTTCAATAAAATTTTGTACAACATAATAATATTTATGTGGAATATAATATTGAATTAGACAACCGAATATTGGCTTTCACGACGAAAAATATAATTTAATATAAAGATAGTTGTTGTAACCTATTACACTGCTAATACTTATTGCGTTGCTGTTAGGGGTGGTTGTTTTGAAGGAAGATATTTTTGTTTTTATGGGAGATAATGGAGGTCCAGTTGGAAGCTCCAAGGACATGACAATGAATATGGTAAGGATATTTGGCAAACAGAGACATGGTGTTACAATCGCTCACATAAACGCTCAAAGTTTAAACAACAAGATCGATGAGTTCAGACTGGTTTTCGAAAACTCAAATGTGTATATCGTTTGTGTTTCCGAGACCTGGTTTTCGGATAAAACGCCGGACATTCTTTTTTGTCTAAATGGCTACAAAGTTTTTAGAACTGACAGAGATGGTCATGCGGGTGAAGTTGCCATTTTCGTAAAAGATAATATATCTTGTAAAATTTGCTTTTAGTCGCGTAGAGAGGAAAAGGTTGAGTTTATTTTTGTTGAACTTGTATCTTTTGGTAGAAAAAGACTTATTGGCTGCGTCTACAGGCCACACAAGAGAATATCTTTTTCTGATTTTGTGTTAAAATTGGAAAACTTAACCGTTGCCTATGACGATATTGTAATATCTGGTGACTTCAATTCCAATATACTAACGGAATCAAACTTTACTGATGAAATGTCATCACTTGGACTCATGCCCGTTAATGTAACTGTTCCAACACACTATACAACCTCAAATAATTCACTGATAGATCTTTTTTTTTGTTGCCAAAATATCAAATGTACTATTCTACGACCAGGTTTCGGTTTCATGTTTCTCAAAACATGATTTGATATTTTTAACGTATAATTTTGAAATTCAACCGGCAGATCAGATTTGTTACTATCGCACACAGAAAATAGATTCGTAGTTCCAACCGAATTTTTCGCCAACCGAATTTTTGTAGTTCCAGGTACAATCACTTTTATTTATTTTTAATACCATTGTAACTACCGAAATTTATTTACAATTTTTGAATTTTTGTTGTGTTAACAGATTACTTTAATGTTTGTGGATTATAAATTCTATAAATAGAAAAACACGTTCCACAAAATTTATTTAAAAATTAAAATGTTTTTATGTCGCTAACTGGGATCGAACCGGCGACCCTCCGCTTGTCAGCCCATTGCTTTCCCTCTAAGCTAGGCTCTATTTAAATTTTTTTAGTCAAATTTCAAATTTGAATTTCTTCAGGTTTGAAAATTTTGTCTATAAATAAAATTATATCAACAACAGAAAATCAGTTGTGTCTTTTAATTTGAATAAAAAAAAAATCAAAAAAAAATTTATATCGCGAACCGGGATTGAACCGGCGACCTTCCGTTTGTCCCCAAGAAAAATTTTTACAATCGGTAGCCAACCACACCCATTCTTCAACTGGTTCCACTGCAACCGATTCCATGGAACTGGTTCCGGAACCAGTTCCTGGGATCCTATATGGAAGGTATGGGTGACATAGAATCAATTCCAGAACTAGTTCCAGAACTGATTATGGAGCAACCGGTTCCACTTTGGAGCTATAGAAGGGGTTGCTTTTGGGACAATTTCAAACAAAAAGAATCGGTGTTAGAATCGACAGTAGAAGGGGTTGTGAATGAAAAGTAGCTATTGTACAACCGATTCTTTGGAACAGAAAATTTTCCAGGGTCAGCCCATTGCTTTTCCTCTAGGCTAAACTCGGCATAAATTTTGTTTGTCAAATTTCAAATTTGAATTTCTTTAGGATGAAAATTTGAATATTTTGTTTTTGAATAAAATTATATTCACAACAGAAAATCAATTGTGTGTTTTAATTTGAATCAATAAAAAAATTATTTAAAAAATGAGTAATGCCTTGGTTGAGGTTTGAACTCAAATCTCTAAGGCTATAAGGCTGCGTCTCTACCTTCTGCGCCACAGATACTTACGTTTAGTTGCTGTCTAACTTAAAATTTAAACACGCATATATATGAAATGAAAAAATATGATAGATTCCAAAATTTTATTATGATAAATAAAATTTCTGTTCCTTGTCTCAACATATTATTACAATTACCAAAATAATGGAAATTAATGGTTAAAGCTACTAAAGTTGAAAAAAATTTTTAAATTGATTGGAAAAACAAATACTTTGGATAGAGTGATCGATTTTATTGAAATACAATTGATACTAGATTTTTGCTGCCGATATTTTATTCAAATGACTAAATCTTCGATAAATAGGTGGTTGTTGGTATTGAAGGTAATGTGGAAGTTATTATTTTTTCAATATTGGTTAGAAAAGCCAATATTTTGGATAATGTGGCAGTGTTTTGGTTCATCATATATGTATATTTTCTGTTCACAAATAAATATAACTTTCCTGATGATGAATTTTAAATAACTGCAATTAAAATTATTGAATAATGAAAAAATTTCGTTGGTTCCGATTGAATTCCAACCAATTTATTTTCTGTGTGCGGGACTTCAAGTGTATAAATTATAATTTGTTATATGAAGAATTTTTAAGAATTGACTGGGAAAGTATGTATTTTATGTCTTCCGTGGATGAGCAATTATCGTTTTTTGAAAATAGTATTCAGCGACTATATAATGATGCTGTTCCACTAAAATCTAGGAACATTTTGGGAAAATCAAAACCATGGTTTACATTAGCTATTAAACAATTAATTCAAAAGAGAGATGTTGCTTATTCAAGTTGGAAGAGATTTAAAACTCCTGAGTTGAAAGTTCAATATCGTACTGCTAGGAGGGAGGTTAATAATAAAATCAGAATTTCAAAAAGAGAATATTATTCTAAACGCTTTGGTTCTGCTCTCGAATCGAAGAAAACTTGGAAAACCATTCATGAAATCGGAATTGGCAGGGCAGATAAAACGAACTGCGATGTTGATGCTAATGACTTAAACAGTATTTTTACAAACCTACCAACAGTCCAAATTAACGACAACTTTTACAACTTCCCATCAGGTAATAACAACTCTACTCTTGATGATATTAATACATTTGAGTTTTCTTGCATAACCCAGTTTGATATCATATCAACTTTTTCATTAATAAAATCAGAAGCAGTAGGTTACGATAATATACATCCGAAATTTTTAAAGATAATGTTGCCATTACTTCTGCCCTATTTAGCTCACCTTTTCAATACAATCATTACGACAAGCACTTTTCCGTTAAAATGGAAGCACGCCAAAATTGTACCACTCCCGAAGACAAATACTGAGTTTCGACCAATTGCCATTTTGTGTTTCCTTTCAAAAGTTCTGGAAAAGATTCTACACCGTCAAATGAATGAGTATATTAGGGATAAATGTCTGCTGTCTGATAAACAATCTGGGTTACGTTCTAATCATAGCTGTGTTACAGCTCTGATTGATGTATCGGAAAATATACGACGTGAACTCGATAATGTCAAGGTTAATTTCTTGATACTCCTTGACCACTCTAAGGCGTTCGACACGGTTGACCACTATACGTTATGTATGAAACTTAGACAATTCTTTAAATTTTCTTCATCATCAACACAGCTTTTATTTTCTTATCTAAATAATCGCACACAATCTGTCTACGTTAATAATAAATGGTCTAATTTGCTGACACTTACTAGGGGAGTGCCCCAAGGTTCTGTTCTTGGGCCTCTGCTTTTTTCCATATATGCAAATGATTTGCCGATTCAGCTCTCATACTGCAGACTACATATGTATGCGGATGATGTCCAATTGTATTTAAGCAGTCCTGTACACTCAATTCAAGAAGCTATTACGAAAATTAATTTTGATTTAAATAGAATATATATATGGGCTACAGCAAACGGGCTTTGTCTCAATCCGCAGAAATCCAAATGTGTTGTAATTCACAAGCAACGAACTGTGCCAATTATCGAAAATGAAATACATACACCCAGGAAAAAGATTGGTTGGAATTCGATCAAAACCATTAAAATGAATTTGCCAGGACGTTATTTTATTTGGAGTTGCCTATAATTGAATACTACACCAAAAATATTTTACTAGGTATTAAAAATAGGGAAAATTAACTAAAAAACAATCCTTTTAACAAATTATTGGTATCTCCAATCAATTTTAAAATTAGTATCAGTTTAGTAATTCTATGCAATAGAAGCAGCCATTTATTTAGTGAATATACAAGAAAATTGGTGTTACCTATAACCTTTATTAAAAAAATTTCAATATTCGAAAGTGGTAACTACAAATACGGGTATCCTAATTAAATATGACCTTAAAGTCGAGTTTCTGTAGAACCAACCGAATTGTGGATATTGATAACACACACAACTATTGTTTGGTATTGGTAAACGAATTGTTTACTATAATTGTTTTCCAAGCAAAACATATAAATTCAAAATTAAACTTCAAAATTAATAAGTGTTTGTGGTGTAGTCGGTAGAGAGTTGGCCTAGTACGCCGGATTTCCGAGTTCAAATCCCGGAAAAGACAAAAATTTATATGTTTTTTTTAAATTAAAATAAAATACTCATATGTATAAACAGTAAATATGGCTAAAGCCCAAATTAGTTTGGAAGTATCGTAAAAAAAAGTAACGTATCATTCTCATAATGAATAAAAAGAGTATAAAAAATAAAAATATTGTATTTTTTGTCTTTTTCTTGTGAATAGAATTAAATGTCAAGTAATAAAATAGAAAATTTCTATTTTCAACAGAACTTTTTTACGATTTTACTTGACAACAGTTTCAATGCATAGAAAAAAGATAAAAATATATTTCTATATTATTTTATCACATTGAATTGATTACAGATACGTTTTTTTACTTTACGATTAGACTAATGAAGCCTTAAGAAAATTAAAAGTAGTTGTGGTGCAGTGGGTAAGAGTGTGAACTATTAACCTGAATGGTCGGGTTCCATACCAGAAAATCCAAAAAACGGTTTTTTAATTTCAATGAAATTTTGTGGAACATAATAATATTTATGTGGAACATAATATTGAATTAGACAACCGAATATTGGCTTTCACGACGAAAAATATAATTTAATATAAATATAGTTGTCGTAACCGCACGAATTCGATTGGCAACAAATTCGGTGGCCACAACTGGGAATGTTTTCTGGGTGTATAAATGGAGGAAAAATTGAGATCGCAGAAGCGGCCAAAAACCTTGGTATCATTTTTAACAAACATTTAACATGGACAAATCATATTAACTCTTGGTCAAACCTACGCTAAGTTAAGGCCTCTTTGGTCAACACAGTTTTTTACTCCTTTGAAAGTGCACCCAGGAAAAAGATTGGTTGGAATTCGATCAAAACCATTAAAATGAATTTGCCAGGACGTTATTTTATTTGCAGTTGCCTATAAGTGAATACTACACCAACAATATTTTACTAGGTATTAAAAATAGGGAAAATGAATTAAAAAACAATACTTTTAACAAATTATTGGTATCTCCAATCAATTTTAAAATTAGTATCAGTTCAGTAATTCTATGCAGTAGAAGCAGCCATTTATTTAGTGTATATACAAGAAAATTGGTGTTACCTATAACCTTTATTAAAAAAATTTTAATATTCGAAAGTGGTAACTACAAATACGGGTATCCTAATCAAATATGACCTTAAAGTCGAGTTTCTGTAGAACCAACCGAATTGTGGATTGTGTTGATAACACACACAACTATTGATTGCTATTGGTAAATGAATTTTTTACTATATTTGTTTTCCAAGCAAGACATATAAATTCAAAATTAGACTTCAAAATTAATAAGTGTTTGTGGTGTAGTCGGTAGAGCGTTGGCCTAGTACGCCGGATTTCCGAGTTCAAATCCCGGACAAGACAAAAATTTATATGTTTTTTTTAAATTAAAATAAAATATTCATATGTATAAACAGTAAATATGGTTAAGAAAATTAAAAGTAGTTGTGGTGCAGTGGGTAAGAGTGTGAACTATTAACCTGAATGGCCAGGTTCAATACCAGAAATTTCAAAAAAAGTTTTTTAATTTCAATAAAATTTTGTGGAACATAATAATATTTATGTGGAACATAATATTGAATAAGACAACCGAATATTGGCTTTCACGACGAAAAATATAATTTAATATAACGACAGTTGTCGTAACCGCACGAATTCGATTGGCAACAAATTCGGTGGCCACAACTGAGACTGTTTTCTGGGTGTGAGAATACTGCTCGCAAAGTCTTACCTAATCCCCGGTTTAATATATGGTTGTGAACTTTTTGGGAATTGCGATAGTACTAGTACACACAGAAAACAGTCTCAGTTGTGGCCACCGAATTTGTTGCCAATCGAATTCGTGCGGTTACGACAACTATCTTTATATTAAATTATATTTTTCGTCGTGAAAGCCAATATTCGGTTGTCTAATTCAATATTATGTTCCACATAAATATTATTATGTTCCACAAAATTTTATTGAAATTAAAAAACTTTTTTTGAAATTTCTGGTATTGAACCCGGCCATTCAGGTTAATAGTTCACACTCTTACCCACTGCACCACAACTACTTTTAATTTTCTTAGCCATATTTACTGTTTATACATATTAATATTTTATTTTAATTAAAAAAAAAACATAAATTTTTGTCTTGTCCGGGATTTGAACTCGGAAATCCGGCTTGCTAGGCCAACTCTCTACCGACTACACCACAAACACTTAATAATTTTAATGACTAATTTTGAATTTATGTGTTTTATTAATACAGTATAAAATTCTTTTATCAATACCAATTAATAGTTGTGTGTGTTATCAATACAATCCACAATTCGGTTGGTTCTACAGAAACTTGAGTTTAAAGTCATATTTGATTAGGATACCCGTATTTGTAGTTACCACTTTCGAATATTGAAATTTTTTTAAAAAAGGTTATAGATAACACCAATTTTCTTGTATATTCACTAAATAAATGGCTGCTTCTACTGCATTGAATTACTAAATTGATACTAATTTTAAAATTGATTGGAGATACCAATAATTTGTTAAAAGGATTGTTTTTTAGTTCATTTTCCTTATTTTTAATACCTAGTCAAATATTTTTGATGTAGTATTCAATTATAGGTAATTCCAAATAAAATAAAGTCCTGGCAAATTCATTTTAATGGTTTTGATCGAAAGCCAACCAATCTTTTTCCTGGTTGTAAGCGCAAGTTAACCGTTTTATACAACAATATCATCAGATATGTTTATGGCTTGAGAAGGATTGATCATGTGTCATTATTTGCCACAAAACTCTATGGTGTATCTTTCGAGAGCCTTCTTAAGATACGAGTACTTTTAGATTATCATAAAATAATTTATACAAAGAATCCTCCGTATCTTTATGCCCTTATACAGTTTGCCATATCACAAAGGGGAAGAGGGACAATAATACCTATGCACCGATATCATGTATCTGAATGGCATTTTTACATAAATGCTGCACGTCTTTGGAGAGATCTTCCAGCAAACCAGCAGCTCAACAGCAACGCAAACAGCTTTAGGCATTTTCTTTTCAATTTTTTTGCCTAATTTTAATTAAATTTTTGTTTCTTACAAAGTTGACTGTTTGACAGACATATTAAATTAAATTATTGTTAATATTTATTTTTTCTTTGTGATATTATAAAATTTTTTACTTATATATTAGAATACGGTTTAATTTTTATTATTATTTTTTTACAATTTGCAATATATGTTTTCCACAAACTGCTTTCCTGTACTTTAATTATAAGATTTACTCTTGTTGTACAGGATATATCAAAATAAATAAATAAATAAACATCGGAAAAAACCGCACAAATTCGATTGGCAACAAATTCGGTGGCCACAACTGAGACTGTTTTCTGTGTCCATATTGGGACCTACCGCCCATCTGATCGTTTGCGATGCATTTTGGCTAACTCAAATTCATCGGAAGATGTGAGCGAATTGAAATACCGGAGGATGATGTGAGAAGTGACAACAAGTGGAGATCAGCCTGTCGCAAAAGATAGACGGCACTCTGGTTTCTATCCATTTAAATGTAATACTCTTGAATGTAATTATCACAAAAATTTAGTTTCGAATTAATTTCTTGTTGTTTATATAACAGGTATGAGCACATAAATGGCTTGAAGGGCCAAATTTGGGATTTCACAAACTTACTGAGGGCCGTACCAATTAATACATTGATCGACAAAAATTATTTTTTTGTACAGCCTTCTGCTAAAACCTTTTTTTTGAGTATTTTGGTTTCCTAAGCCCGGATCTAAAGTCAAAAAGTCCACTGAATAGCCTTTCTTTTTTATTTCTTTTCTTATTCCCTCACCCAGGGAAATACTTTATGGGTCAATATTGCGGAGAAGTACATCAAAATCTTTTACATTTTTATGATTTTGGATCCAAATATATTGCCTTTCTTAATACGAATCTGGAGGGTAACCGCATAACTCGATTCGAAAAAAATTTTCGAATTCGTAAATCTTGCAAATATTGTTAAAAATAGAATTCTGTATAAAAATTCAACTTTTTAATTTATTTTTATCCTAAAACTTTTACACTACACATAAAAATTCAAAAAGTAAGATTTTTGCTTAAACTTTTCTTTTTACGAAAGGTACAAAATTGACGAATTCGAAAAGTTATATTCGAATCGAGTTACGCGGTAACCCCCCTGATGTCAAAAAACCTTGTCGAATTAATCTTCGAAAATATAGTTTTCGTTATTTAAAAAAAGGTTTTCACCAATTTTTAAATATTTTTAAATTTACTTAATGGATTTTGATCCCTTGTTTTATTTATTGGAATGTGTAACATGAATTAAGTGGCAAACATAATTTTGATACAAAACGTGGAAAAATATAATTTAGATCGAAAATGTGAATGTAAATGAAATTTAAAACTCATAGATCAACAACATCTTCGTATCGAAAATGTATAACCAATATTAAACCTCTCAGGCTGTGATTGCATTAAATTAAGGCCTTGTCTAAAGGATAGAAATTGACAATTACTTTCGACAAAATTACATGGGAAACAAAAACAAAATTTTGTTATTTTGCTTTCGTTTAGAACATTTTCATGAAAAATAAACCAGGGCTAATTCTTAAATTTTAAAATTTCAATCACAAGACTCATAACCTAGCCTAAAAATTTGGATACTTTTATGAGGGTTCTTATTCTGTAAATCAACAATTATTCAAAAAAGCACATATTTTTTAAATTTTAAACTTGTTTGTGAAAAATTGCTCGTTCGTCAGTCTTAGTAAAATGAATCATAAAAAGCACAAACATTTGAGGCAAATTTTTAAATCCAAAGGTGATTCAGAAACGACTCAAAAATGTAAATTAATTTGAACATTTTGTGAGCAATTCAAAAATGACTCAAAAAAATTAATTTTTTAGCCTAAGAATTTTTTTAAATATTTCTTTGAGTAATTTTTTAATAAAAAAGCTCTTCTTAATGCAGCACTTTCATACAAGTGAAAGTTTAATAATATATTTTGAGCACTTTCCTAATTCCTTTTTGGACTCGTTTGCTGGCTGGGAACTGACTCGTTTGCTGGCTGGGAACTGTAGAAAAAATAAATTATGAAAACTTTATTCAAAAGTTGAATAACATATTAAAAAATTGGGATAAGGCGGATTTGTTTGATTTAAAAACAGGATAAAAATTCAAGGCTGCCACCTGCAAGCCTTTAGAAAGCGGTATAATCCCGTCAAAAGTGGATTGGTTGGTCAAGTTAAGTGCACTAAGTAATACACTCACAATATATTTTCCATAACCGATTGAGGTTTATTTAAAAAGTAATAGGAAAAGTTTGTTTTCAATTGAAGAATCAATTAAAATACATTGAAATATATTGTTTAACTTTTTTTGTCAACCAATAAAACACAAACCAGAAAAAAATATGTATCGTCTGTAGGAGTCGTTATTTTCAGTCAAATATTCTATTTTTAGATTTCTATTTGTAGAAAAAATTATTTAAATAATTTCGTTGTTTTCTGTTTTAAAACAAAAAATTCAAATATTTTCGGTTTTCTTTTTTGTTAAAATAGTTTGTTTATATACAAAATTATTTCAATTCAAATTACAAGAAATATTCTTTACTCATACACACAAACATAGCCAATAAAAATATGAACGTGTCTGTTGTGTATGGTGTAGCGTTTTGAAAATCGAAACAAAAAAAAACTTTCAAATATGAAAAAACAAACCACAAAATCGTTTTTTTTTACATTTTGTCAGTTAAAAAATTGATGATTGTTTTAATAGACTTTTCAATTATTTTTATTTCTTTTATTTTTAAGGATAAAATATTGTGAGTGTAGAAAAAAGCCTGTAAAAAGTTTTGCTAAAGCTGCTAAAAATTAGTTAAAAATTACTTAGCATAAAAAACTGCAGAAAGAAGCAGATTTTCTTTGCTAAATATTAATGAGATAAAAATAGCAAAAATAAAGCTGTTAAATATACAGAATTTTAGTTACACCCAGGAAAAAGATTGGTTGGAATTCCATCAAAACGTTATTTTATTTGCAGTTGCCTATAAGTGAATACTACACCAAAAATATTTTACTAGGTATTAAAAATAGGGAAAATGAATTAAAAAACAATACTTTTAACAAATTATTGGTATCTCCAATCAATTTTAAAATTAGTATCAGTTTAGTAATTCTATGCAGTAGAAGCAGCCATTTATTTAGTGTATATACAAGAAAATTGGTGTTACCTATAATCTTTATTAAAAAAATTTTAATATTCGAAAGTGGTAACTACAAATACGGGTATCCTAATCAAATATGACCTTAAAGTCGAGTTTCTGTAGAACCAACCGAATTGTGGATTGTGTTGATAACACACACAACTATTGATTGGTATTGGTAAATGAATTTTTTACTATATTTGTTTTCCAAGCAAGACATATAAATGCAAAATTAGACTTCAAAATTAATAAGTGTTTGTGGTGTAGTCGGTAGAGCGTTGGCCTAGTACGTCGGATTTCCGAGTTCGAATCCCGGAAAAAACAAAAATTTATGTTTTTTTTAAATTAAAATAAAGTATTCATATGTATAAACAGTAAATATGGCTAAGAAACTTAAAAGTAGTTGTGGTGCAGTGGGTAAGAGTTTGAACTATTAACCTGAATGGCCGGGTTCAATACCAGAAATTTCAAAAAAAGAACATAATAATATTTATGTGGAACATAATATTGAATAAGACAACCGGAATATTGGCTTTCACGACGAAAAATATAATTTAATATAACGATAGTTGTCGTAACCGCACGAATTCGATTGGCAACAAATTCGGTGGCCACAACTGAGACTGTTTTCTGGGTGTATATTTCAGCTAAATTTTAGTTAATTAAAATAAAAAAATTACTCTGCTAGAATCATTAACAAATTTTGCTGTATATTTATATAATTATCAAATTAAAAAAAAATTTTAATTGTTGAATTGGTTTTTAATTTTTAATTTAAAAAATTGACGTAGCAATCAATCGAATTCGTGCGGTTACAACAACTAGCTTTATATAAAATTACATTTTTCGTCCTGAAAGCCAATATTTACTATTTATACATATGAAAAAATTAAAAAAAAAAACATCAAAATTTTTGTATTTTTCGAGATTCGAACATGGAAATCCGGCGTACTTGGCGAACTCCTCACCTGCTACACCACAAACACTTATTAATTTTAATGTCTAATTTTGAATTTATATCCTTTATTTGGAAAACAAATACAGTCTAAAATTCGTTTACCAATACCAATTAATAGCTGTGTGTGTTATCATTACAATCCACAATTCGGTTGGTTCTACAGAAACTCGACTTTAAGGTCATATTTGATTACGATACTCGTATTTGTAGTTACGACTTTCGAATATTGAAATTTTTTTAATAGAGATTATATACATATAACACCAGTTTTCTTGTATATTCACTAAATAAATAGCTGCTTCTACTGCATAGTATTATGAAACTGATACTAATTTTAAAATTGATTGGAGATACCAATAATTTGTTAACAGGATTGTTTTTTAGTTAATTTTACCTATTTTTAATACCTATTGAAATATTTTTGCTGTAGTACTCAATTATAGGTAACTCCAAATAAAATAACGTCTTGGCAAATTCATTTTAATGGTTTTGATTGAATTCCAACCAATCTTTTTCCTGGGTGTAGGAGGCGAAAATACTCTAAAAAGTAGGAAGTTGTGCAAAATGGCCGATATTTGTTGACCGGTGAAATTTTTCTAAAGCTCCATTTAATGTTTATTTTGCTATCGCTGTTTTCTATATTCTGTATTTTTTTGTTAAATTCTGATTCTATTTTTTTTTTATTTAATTTAATTATTTTTTAATTTTGTTTAAAATTAAAAAAAAAAAAATTTGATTGCTTTAAAATTAGTGAAGGGCCGCACGAAATTTGTTGACGGGCCGCATGCCGCATGTTAATAAATAACATTTTAACGGGTCGCGGTATATCAACAATCTTTCTACACCCAGAAAACAGTCTCAGTTGTAGCCACCGAATTTGTTGCCAATCGAATTCGTGCGGTTACGATAACTATCTTTATATTAAATAATATTTTTCGTCGTGAAAGCCAATATTCGGTTGTCTTATTCAATATTATGTTCCACATAAATATTATTATGTTCCACAAAATTTTATTGAAATTAAAAAACTTTTTTTGAATTTTCTGGTACTGAACCCGGCTATTCAGGTTAATAGTTCACACATTTAGCCTCTGCACCACAACTACTTTTAATTTTCTTATCCATATTTACTGTTTATACATATGAGTATTTTATTTTAATTAAAAAAAAAAAAATATAAATTTTTGTCTTGTCCAAAATTTGAAGCCGGAAATCTGGCGTACTAGGCCAACTCCCTACCGACTACACCACAAACACTTATCAATTTCGAAGTCAAATTTTGAATTTATATGTTTTGCTTGGAAAACAAATGTAATAAAAATTCGTTTACCAATACCAATCAATAGTTGTGTGTGTTATCAGTACAATCCACAATTCGGTTGGTTCTACAGAAACTCGACTTTATGGTCATATTTGATTAGGATACCCGTATTTGTAGTTACCACTTTCGAATATTGAATTTTTTTAATAAAGGTTATCGGTAACACCAATTTTCTTGTATATACACTAAATAAATGGCTGCTTCTACTGCATAAAATTACTAAACTGATACTAATTTTAAAATTGATTGGAGATACCAATAATTTGTTTAAAGGATTGTTTTTTAATTCATTTTCCCTATTTTTAATACCTAGTAAAATAGTTCTGGTGTAGTATTCACTTATAGGCAACTTCAAATAAAATAACGTCCTGGTAAATTCATTTTAATGGTTTTGATCGAATTCCAACCAATCTTTTTCCTGGGTGTACCAATGTTCTCAGCAGGGAATACGTTTTCTTTGTGTGTAATAAAAAACTAAATTTTTTGAAAATTTTGAAAAAAGCAGATTTTCAAACCACTCTAATGCAGTGTGGCCAAGTTGGGGGTTTTCCCCCTAAATTTAGGGGGTTTTCAACCGCTACCAATTTGTTAGGGGAAAATTTGGGGGGTAAGAAAATCATTTTAGGGGTAGTTTTGACTTAAAAAGGAATTAAATTTTAGAGTTCGATGATTGGTTTTGCCAAATTTATGATAGTTTTTCACATAAATTTTTATTTTTTTTAGTCTACATATTTTTGAAGTTGAAAAATTTTAGACTGTGACTAGGAGCGAAAAGAAAACCAGCTAAACTATAACGAAGTTTTTTATTTAAGGAACAAAATAATCAATTATTTGCATTTATTAAAAATAATTTGAAATAAAAACTTATAAAATTTTTGAATTTTGGGAAAAATTATTTTAGGGGGAAGTTTTTAGCGGTAGAGCAAATTTAGGGGGTTTTTGGACAACTTAGGGGGATGTGTAAAAAAAGACTTGTCAACACTGCTCTAATGGCTATCTGGTGTATTTTGAATATGCAAAAAAAAGTTTTCTATATTAATTTTTGCTGTGGAATCGAATGGTACACACAGGAAAAAGATTGGTTGGGTTTCGATCAAAATCATTAAAATTACTTTGCCAGGACGTTATTTTATTTAGAGTGACCTATAATTGAATACTACACCAAAAATATTTTACTAGGTATTAAAAATAGGGAAAACTAACTAAAAAACAATCCTTTTAACAAATTATTGGTATCTACAATCAATTTTAAAATTAGTATCAGTTTAATAATTCTATGCAGTAGAAGCAGCCATTTATTTAGTGAATATACAAGAAAATTGGTGTTATCTATAACCCTTATTAAAAAAATTTCAATATTCGAAAGTGGTAACTACAAATACGGGTATCCTAATCAAATATGACTTCAAAATCAAGTTTCTGTAGAACCAACCGAATTGTGGATTGTATTGATAACACACTCAACTATTAATTGGTATTGGTAAATGAATTTTATTACGTATTTGTTTTCCAAATAAAACACATAAATTCAAAATTAGTCATTAAAATTAATAAGTGTTTGTGGCATAGTAGGTAAGGAGTTGGCCTTGTACGCCGGATTTCCGGGTTCGAATCCCGGAGAAGAGAAAAATTTAGATGTTTTTTTTTAATTAAAATAAAATATTCATATGTATAAACAGTAAATAGCGCTAAGAAAATTAAAAGTAGTTGTGGTGCAGTGGGTAAGAGTGTGAACTATTAACCTGAATGGCCGGGTTCAATACCAGAAAATTCAAAAATAGTTTTTTAATTTCAATAAAATTTTGTGGAACATAATAATATTTATGTGGAACATAATATTGAATTAGACAACCGAATATTGGCTTTCACGACGAAAAATATAATTTAGTATAATGATAGTTGTCGTAACCGCACGAATTCGATTGGCAACAAATTCGGTGGCTACAACTTAGACTGTTTTCTGGGTGTAAAGTCAGATTTCCCAGAAATGCAGCCGTTTTTGCTCTGCAGAAAATGGGTCTCCAAATCAGCATTTTTGGCCGACTTGCGCCAGCGGAAAGAGTTGAAATAAAAAAATCGCCATTCTGTTTTTTTGATGCAAAAACTTTTTAAAAAATTATGATCCCAAAATCAAAGAAATTTTATATATTTCAGACGAACTCCCATTCGGTGGAAGTTTTGGTCCGGTACTTGAAAAAATTAATAATTTTATTTAAAAAATCCTTGGATACAGGGAACGTATTTCCACATGGTAGATCCGACTGTGTCATATGTGGTGCAGGCATTATATATGCAGCTGGAATTATTCGCGGCAGATTTCAGTTCATTCGATTCAACGAAATGGAAGTTTTGGTCCGGCACTGGAAAAAAATAATTATTTTAACTAAAAAAAACTTCCGTAGCGGACCCGCATTTCCGCATGGTGGATCCGAATGAGTCCAACTTTGGTGCAGTTGTTACATATACAGCTAGGATTATTCGGTTGAAGGATGTGTAAGTTTTGATCCGGTACATGAAAAAAGTAATACTTTTATTTAAAAAAAACTTCGGTGACGGACCCGCATTGTAGCTCCGAATGAGTCCATGTTTGGTACAGTTATTACATATGCAGCTGGGATTATTCACGCCAAATTTCAGTGCATTCGGTTGAATGATGCGGCATTTTTCGTCTGGTGCCAGTATAAGATGTAAATCAAATATACAAAATAATTTTATAATTACAATGAAAACTAATGCTGACAAAGAGGAGTACGTCCAAAGAGTTTTTGACGACATTTTAGACGACGAAATATATTTGGACACTGAAGCTATCGAAGCAGAACAAGGAGAAATCGCAACCGAAGTTGCAGTTTCGGATATTGAAGAAACAGAGGAGAATATCTTTTATAACGATGCTCTCCATAAAGAGGAAGATGACGATGAGGAAATCGACGCTGAAGTTAATTCTTTGCAAATGAATTTGGGTGCAGCTAAATTCGTTTACACGTGATGGAGCACGCAACCAAAGCTACCACACCACACCAAACAACAAAATATTTTGAGACATCGAAGTGGCCCGGCAAAATCTACAGCTAAAATGCCCATCGGAAATATATTCAAGTGTTATATGAGCGCGGAAATGGTGAATATAATAACACGTCACACAAACAAAAAAGTGGAGGCGATATATACAGTAAACAACGTCAAACATACGGAGGCGAAACCAAAAGCTTGGGAGCATGTCATTGAGCGAAATATATGCGTTCATAGGAGTGCTTATTATGACTGGCGCCAACCGTAGTAGAGGTGAAAGTGTGCCGGACTTGTGGTGGATAGAAAATTGTCCACTTTATCGTGCTGCAATGGGAATCAATCGATTCCAAGCAATATTTCGATTTATAAGGTTTGATGATTCTCCTTCGCCAACAAACTGACAAAGCTGCACCAATTTCGGAGTTATGGACAATGATGAATTACAATTTTGTACATTTGTACAAACCTAGTGAAAACCTTACCGTGGACGAGCAGTTGTTTCCTTATCGTGGCCGTACCCGCTTCATGCAATACATTCCATCCAAACCGGCAAAGTATGGCTTCAAAGTGTGGTGGTTATGTGATGTAAAAAACTCTTACCCACTGAATGGGCAAATATATATGTGATGCCAAAAACTCTTACCCACTGAATGGGCAAATATATAGTGGCAAAGCTGTTACGGGAGGGGAAACTAATCATGATGAACGAGTGGTTAAGGATTTGGTAAACCGCTTTCATGAAAGCGGACGTAAAAAACAATAGGCAATTTTTTACAAGCCTCAATTTACTTCAAAACTTGTGGTCGAAGAATTTCACGGTGCACAGAGGAGTATTTCGATCGAAAAGCTGCAAAAAGTGATGTAGATACTCGTTACTTCTTCGATTTTGAGTACAATTCATTATATTCCTTCCTGCGAGCTCAAACATTAGATGAACAATAGATATATCTTCGTAGATCTCACTGTCTTCCATTTTTTTTTTAGAATTTCTATATTAAAAAAAAAATTAAACAAAAAACTTTATGTTTAAAAACAATCGCCATGATAATCTAGTTTTAACTGATTCCCGTTTTGGACAAAACTGTCCTTATATTCATTATTAGGGCAAGGAATTTCATGCACTTAAAAATAGAAAATATGAGCAAAAAAATGCGGCTAAAAAAGACAAATATGCATTAAAAGTATAAAAAATATGCACTAAAAACAATTATTTTTTCAAAAATAATGCACCTAAATATATTTAAGTTATTTATTTTCTATAGGAACCAACGAAATTTTTTCGTTATTCAATAATTTTAATTGGGGTTAATTATAATTCATCATCAGAAAAGTTAAATTTAATGCTGAACAGAAAATATATACGGTAAACCAAAACACAGTCACATTATCCAAAATATTGGTTTTTCTAATCAATATTGAAATAATACTAACTTCTACATTACCTTCGAAGATTTAGTCATTTGAATAAAATATCGACAGCAAAAATCTAATATCAGTTGTGTTCAATAAAATCGATCACTCTATCCAAAGTATTAGTTTTTCCAACCAATTTAAAATTTGTTTTGTCAACTTTAGTGGCATCAACCGTTAATTTCCATTATATTGGTAATTATAATAATATAATGATACTAGGAACAGAAATTTTATTTGGCATAGTAAAATTTTGGAATATATCATATCTTTTCGTTTCATACATACTCCTCGAAATGGAGCAATAATCTTGTGTGTCCTGCTGTACCTTTACCAACAAACGCAAAATTCATTTGTTAACTTTTGTTGTTTCAGATATTTTATGAAATAAAAAATTCTAAAATTTCAAATATTTTTATGACAAATATTTTTATTTACATTTGAAAGAGAAAAGCCAAGAATTTTTAAGACTTGGTAGCATTTTTATAACTACTTAATTTTTAAGAAGCTAAATTTATACCTACTTAAAAGTTTTATAAAAGCTTAAATTTGTATGGAATATTTATACAAAATTCGAAAAAAACAAACCTACTATATTTTGTTCCATGTTATCAATGATTTTGAACTAGTTTTAAATTTAGTAATTACTAGGGATTGGCGCGTGACACGAAATGTTCGTGAGTCACGTTATTCACACGTGATCGTGAGTAATAATTACTATACTTAAGTGATTCGTGCGTGAGCGTGAGTAAGAACAACCCATGCATGATTCGTGTGTGAGTTTATTTTTTGCATCATATGTTTTTAGTAATTTTTACTATTTTGCGTGAGAATTTTCTGAATGTAAGTTTTTAATATACTCATGTGTGGTGAGTAAGAAACGAAATGCTCGTGCGTGAGTAATTTGTTTTTGTTTAGAAGCATGAGTCAAAAATGGCTTACGCACCCATAACTTCAACAACACTGAAGCTTTAATACGAAATTCTTATATTTTGACAGTTTTTTAACGTATTCCGGCTTTCTACTGTCAAAATTGTTCGAGATATCATTGATAGGAATGCCGCACAAACGCAGCTACTATAACGTAAACTTGACTGATTTCTTATTTCTTGGTTGAATATCATAATCCTATTACCTTTAAAATTTCAGTGTTGTTAACTTTATTTTAAAATTACTAAATTAAAAGAACATTTTTTTCATGTTTTTTGCACTGTCATGATAAATGTGGATAAAAGTAATGGAAGATTTATCGAAATTATAAGATCTCCAGCAGACCTGGGGTTAATCATTACATTTTGTAATTAATTACACGCTGAAAAAAATCGCCCTGCAGAAAACATATTTGCTGGTTTGGAAGAACTGTCAAAATATATTTGCCGTGTTTTTAATATAATATGTTTGCCAGCAAATATAATATTTTTGCCTGTAAACATATGTATTTTTGAATCATATGAAATACATCTACTCGCAAATATATAAATGTTTGCTGGCAAAAATATATATGTTTATCATTATTATATTTACACTCCACAAACATAATAATGATAAAATAAAAATGAAAATATATTTTTGTTTAAGTGGGAACATATGACTACCCAGTCAGAAATCGCCAGTGGTACAAAAAATCAAGCACTGGCATACCACTGGGTAACCACGGTATTAAAAATAAATGACTGGCAGAACACTCATTTGGGACGCTTTGCCAGCGTTTGCGAAAAGCGTTTTACCAGTATTTGTTTTACAAAAATTTCGGTGGTTTATAAAAAAAACCACTGGCAAAGAATTGGCTTAGAGTGAAATGCCAAGGTTTGTAACCAGTGGTTATCCAGTGCTACCTAGCCAATGCTACCAGGCGTACAAAAATTAATTCACTGGAAAACCAATGATTTTATAAAAATGCTGACGCTTCGTTAAAAAATGTTTGTAGTCGGAAGGTTCCGAGTTCAAATCCGGTTGCAAGCAAAAAAATTTTTTTGGATTTTTTTTAATTTAAAATTTTTTTTGTTATATAAAATCAATTTTTTTGTTTGTGGGAAAGCTCCTTCAAGACCAACTTTTTTTTTGCCCTCCAAACACTGGCATACGAGTTACTAAAAATTGTTTGCCAGTACTAGCATTTTGGCACAGCCAGTAGTTGTCCAGCTATTATCACTCATTTATGTGTTTAGCCATTAAATATTATATGTCTCGTTAGCGCAGTGGGTAGAGCAATCGTCTGCCAATCTGACGGCCTGCGTTCAAATCACGACAGGGTCAAAAAAATACATATGAACTTTTTTTTAATTTTATTTTGGAAAATATATTTCCAGACCACCTATTTATTGGTTTTGCCAGCGTTTTGCCAACGTTTAAAAATTTTGTTCCTCCAGTGCTTTTCCGGCGCTTTTTGAACAGCCGGTCCTTTTGTCTAATGATGTTATCATTTTGGGAATGGGAAAGCACTTTTTGCCAGTACTTGTACCACCTGTTAAAGTGCTTTGCCACCGCTTTCCCGTTTGTATTTTTCTGACTGGGTAACATTCAAACATTACAGTGTTTGCCTGGAGACATACGTATTATAACGATAAAAATAAAATAATTGGAAACACACCTCAAACATAAGTATAGTAGTTTATAAACATATATGTAATTGCCTGTAAATATATCCAACAATCTCTTTTTTCTGCGTGTACACATGCAATTACACAATTACATGTCATTTTAATTGAAAAAAAACTCATCTACAATTACATATTATTTGTAATTGCAATTCAAAAAAGAACAATTACAAGTAATTAAAAATTTTTTTTTATTTAAAAAAATTATTTTTGTATATTTTAGATATGGTCCTATATAATATGATAAAAAGTATAAGGTTAATATTTAGATATAATTGTATCAAACTATCTCCACTTTTATAACATTTATATAATTTTATACAAAAAGATATAATTTGATGTAATTGGATGAGGACAAAATTCGGATTCAATTGTATCGAATTGCATAAAATTGTATCAAATTGTACCAAATTGTATACAATTGTATACAATTCGATACAATATGATACACTAAGACGTTCTCATTTTTCGAATAAATTTATATCTAATTACGTAAAAGATTATATATAATTAAATATAACTTCATATGGCTCCATATCATTTTTTTTACTTGGGTATTTTTAAATAAATGTTTTCATTGATTCAAATTGAAAGACACAACTGATTTTCTGTTGTTGATATAATTTTATTCAAAATACAAAATATTTAAATTTTCAACCTGAAAAAATTCAAATTTTAAATAATACTAAAAAAATTTAAATCGAATTTGGCCTAGAGGTAAAGCAATGGGCAGACAAACGGAAGGTCGCCTGTTCTATCCCAGTTCGCGACATAATTTTTTTTTTTATAATTTTTTTATAGTGTATTAAATTATTAGAAGACACAATTGATTTTATGTTGTTGATATAATTTTATTAATAAACAAAGTATACAAATTTCCAATATAAAGAAATTTAAATTTGAAATTTTACTAGAAAAATTTAAATAGAGTTTAGCCTAGAGCAAAAGCAATGGACTAACAAGCGGAAGGTCGCCGGTTCTATCCAAGTTCGCGACATAAAAAATTTTAAATTTTTAAATAAATTATGTGGAACGTATTGTTCTATTTATAGAATTTATAATCCACAAACATTAAAGTAATTAATCAATACAACAAAAATTCAAAAATTGTAAATAAATTTCGGTAATTACAACAATAATAAAAATTAATAAAAGTGATTGTACCTAAAACTACAAAAATTCGGTTGGAACTTCGAATCTGTTTTCTGTGTGCAGAACTCCAAGCTTTTCCATAGATCAATAAGGTTTTTAAGAATGTTTATTTTTAAAAATAGTGAGAAAAAACAAATATTTTGATTGAATCAATATATGAAAATGCATCAATTTCTTGTATTTTTCTACAAAATAAAATACTACCAAAAATTAAAAATATGCACAAATATTCATTCAAAAGCATAAAATATGCATTTGAAATCAAAATATGCAAAAACATGCATTTTTGTCAAATTATGCAAAAATATGAAACTACAAATCGATGCCACTTTGTTCTAAATTTCATGATTCGGATAAATATTTAGTCCATATTAGTTTTGGACTATCGAGAAAAAAATTAAATTTGCATGGAATTCCTTGCCCTCTTCATTATATTCTATCCATTAAAGAATTAAATTTATCTGATACTATACATTTAAACAGGTAACCTAGATACCAGAAAAGTATCCAGTATAAATTATTTTCTGAAGATTTAGAATTTTACTTCCAAATATTTTGTAATGGACAACGCAGGTCTCAAAATGAAGGGTTAATCAGTGTAGCCAATTTAGCATATTTAATGCTAGATTTAGCATTTTTTTAAATCATTTAGCATAAAAAATGTATCTAGCATATAGCACTTTTTTCAACATTTTTCCAAAAAAAAATTTAGCATATTTTTAGCATTTTTTATAGTTTTATTTAAATTTTTGGTTTAAAAATATTATTGATGTAGTTTCCGATATAAAAACGCAACAAACAATATTAAATCTACCTTTTTTCACGGTTCTCGTTTAACAACAGAACTGGGATTTTATAGTTTTGTAATAATATGTTAAAAGTGCTACTTTTAATTATTTTTATTTTTTTTAAATATTTCAATTAAAATTTTGCACGAAAAAAAATAGCGAAAAATTGTATTTAACAGAGTTCGATTGATTGAAATTAAAAAATGATCCCAAAAGTATGAAAATATCGTTTTATGGTACTTTAATATTGAAATTTTAAATCGCGAATACGAGCGCTAACTTTGTAAAACGACTAGCACCATTGAATTTAGCGTACTTAAATTGGCTTTACCAGTAGGGTTCCCAGCTTGTTAAAAAGAGTGTCCAATTCGAGGACAGTGTTATTAACGTATGACATAAAACATGAAGTTTTAAGGTTAATCGTTAATTTTCAGTAAGACAAATAATAAAAATGGTGTTTATACCCTACATCACTAAATGGGCAGGGTATAATAAGTTTGTGCTGATGTTTGTAACACCAACAAATATTGGACCTAGGAACATCTTTTAGAATATCAATCGCCTCAGAATCACTTTTTGTTTCGATTTAACGATGTCCGTCTGTCCATCCGTCCGCTCGTCAAAAATATTAGATGTTTTGATAAAAGTTGGTACACTGACGACAAATTTCGGCTCTAGGACGAAATAAGTCGTCACCTGTTGATTTTGGTTAATATCGGTCCATGATGAGACCTAGTCCCCATATAAAGGTCCCCCCAAAATTATATTGCTCGCACGCTACAGGTCGCAAATACGAAGATATTTTAATGAAATTTGGTACACGGATTTACATCACAATCACATTAGCTGGCTTCCAACCAGACTGGTTTAGAGTATCGTTTTTTATTTTTTTATTCATATGGTGAAGAAGTGATTTTGCCCAAAAATACTCCAATTTTTGATAAAAAAAATAATTAAAGAATAGAGTTTAAAATAGAATTAATAGAATTGCAAAATGTTGATAAGGTTAATTTTTAATCTTTCCAATTTTAAATAATTTTTTTAGGTTTGGTTCATAGAGTGGAATATGGATAGCGTTTGTGATAAATAGCGTTTTCCTATCTTTTAAGAATTTCTGTGAAATTTGATTTTTTTACTGTAATACCTGTACACTTTTTCATTTAATCATACCAAAAATATTACAATGTAAACCAACACCACAAAAAGTATTAAACCTGACGCGAAGATTATTTTTTTACGAACTTCATGCAGATAATCCCAAAGATGCAGAAATTTAAAAACAGAGAACAGAGCATTCAATAAAAACCATTAAATTAATTTTGAGTAGATAAATTAAGGCAGAATGGGAAATACATATTATCCGCCAAAGTATTCCACATTACCTCCTATTTTAGAAATAAAACATTTTAGGGTACTTTCGCTTATCCGCCTGTAACTTTTTGAGACAACATATTTTCGGTGACACAGTTGGGAAATCAAATAATAATAATAAACTTATTTTAAAGGATTTTTGAAATATTTGAGTTGTTTTTAATTTATCTTTTATATAAATTTTAGTTAATAAATGAGCTGAATTCGTAATTATAGATGACTTATTTTCAGTTAAATTGTAAAAAGTCACAAAAATACTTTTTTTTTTAGCAAATTAAAACATTTTTTATATAAACTTTTTTTCAGCATATTTTTTTTAGCATATTTTTGTAGTTTTTAGCATTTTTATTCAAAAAATCTAGCATTTTTTCCTATATAAGTTTTGGCAACACTGGGGTTAATAGATAAATAATTAATGTGTTACCTACTTATAATGAATGTAATAATAAGGGCAAGGAATTTCATGCACTTAAAAATGGAGAATATGCGCCTTAAATATGCGCTTAAAAAAGAAAAATATGCATTAAAAATACAAGAAATATGCACTAAAAACTATTATTTTTGCAAAAATAATGCACTTAAAAATGTATTTAAGTTAGTTATTTTGCAAACAGACACAGAACTCGAAGATTTTCCACAGGTCAATAGGGTTTTAAGAATGTTTATTTTGATTGAATCAAAATATGAAAACGTATCAATTTTTTATTTTTTTTTTGACAAAATATAAAATGCTCCTAAAAATTAAAAATATGTATTAAAAAGCACAAAATATGCATTAAAAAAGCACCAAATATGCATTTAAAGTCAAAATATGCAAAAACATGCATTTATGACAAAATATGAAAAAATATGCAACTACAAACTGATGCCATTTTGTTCTAAATTTAATGATTCGGATAAATATTTAGACCATATTAGTTTTGGACTATAGAGAAAAAACATGCATTTGCATTAAATTCCTTGCCCTAGTAATAATAGTTAATGTAATTTTCCTAATTCATTAAGTAGGTATATGGAAAGGGCATGGGGTTGATTTCAAAAACTAATAAAACTTTCACCAATTGTAAAATTCATTAAATACATTTTGCAAAAAAGTGAGAGAAATTGTTCTGTTGAGTTTTTGTCCATAATATAAATTTTTGATTATGCAATAAAAACTTTATTATTAATTAATATTTTTATTAAAGTTTCACAACTATGTATATAGATTTTTAATGCTTAATACAAACCAACTAAAATTTTTAGAAAAGTTTCAAAAGGAATCCCACTATTCTTAATAAACTTCTGAAAATCCCCAAAAATGAGTTTTTTAGTTTTAGGGAATATTTGTCCTACCAATTACAAGATTTCCTTTACACAATTAGTAGGAACAGGTTGGACCATTCAAAAATTAAAATTTTTGATTCTAGCTTTGCGTTTGGAGTAAATATGGCATAAATTAGAAATTTGCAAAAGATATATTTCAGAAGGTACTGCAACCCACAGTGATTGAAAGTTGCCAACATTTTTTACATAGCAATATTAAACATGAAGTAGCCTTTCAAAAAAGAAATTAGCTATTTGTTTTTAAAAATTATTTGTGAGGCACCTAAATTAGGTGTTTATTTTGTAACTTGGCTATATTTTTGGAGTTTTGTTTATATACGTGTGAAAAAATAATTTATAAAATGTTTCGGGAAAGGCAGCAAAGAAACTGTTTTGTAGGACTCCTCACAAAAAAGTTTTTCGACAAATACCTATTTTCTTAGGCGCAGCGACGATACATATGTTACTTAACAATTTTTTATAAATAAAAAAGAATAAAAATACTTTTTATATAAAAAATAGCAAAAAATTTAGAATTTTAACTTTAAATGCATATAACTTTTCAATTACAAAAGATTTAGAGTTCTTTCTGCAGAATATTAACTAATTTATTGGCAAATCATAAAAAATATTTCAAAAAAATCGGAAGAAATTTGAATCTTATATTTGCAAAATACTAGACCAATCCGACTTTAATTTTCAAAGTCAGATATTTCGTAAACAAAGAGATAAACAAAGTATGTCGCTAACTTTTTTGTAGAACTTGACAACTATATTCCACCGATGATTTTTTTTTTTAATTGGGACAAAATTAAGAATTCTGGATCGTTTTTAATTTTTGTAATATCCGAGGTGCCTGAGTTTGGGGACCTATGACATCGCTCCTGATAGGTCCATAGACCCCAAATTTAAAACTTAAACTCTAATACAAGTCCCTAATTGCCAACTGAAATTTTATTCAATATTACAGAATCCAGAATTATTTCCATTTTTTTTCCAAAATCACCCACTGTGCGTTGTTGTGTGCAAACGCGGCACTCATTTCGAAAACAGCTTTCTCATAAGCAAATGTTCATGCAAAATAAAGCCGACACGTTTCTTCGATATCCTTAAGGTTTCAACTATCTCCTGCAACTTCACTTTGTGGTCTGCCAAACCGATTTTGTGAACTTTTTTGATGTTTTCCGGTATCACCACCTCTTTTGGGCGACCAGAGCGTTCGGCGTCATCGGTGTTTGTACGACCACGTTTAAAGCCAGCAAACCACTTTTCTACCATTTGTCTCGATGGAGCAGAGTCCGAATAACACTTATCAAGCCAACCTTTGGCTTGAACGGTGTTTTTTCCCATTAAAAAGCAATAATAAATCAAATCACGAAATTGTTTTGAACACATTGTTCTCAAAATCGCAAAAGTAGCGTCACTTAAACAGCTGTAACTTGGTCACTAATGAAGGAATTATCAGAAAGCTTAGGTCTTTTCCTTTAAGGTAGTTTTGGTCGCTTAGTGGGATGCGAGTGGCATATGTATAAAAAAAAAAATAATTTCTAACTCAAGACGAGCGTTTTTTCAATGTTTAGCATATGTGACGCGCAAAATAGAAAGGGACCTAAGGTCAGGAGAGCATGGGATCGGTCTCATTAGATGCTCAGATGTTGTCCACAAAAACAAAAAAAAAATTGATTTTTTACCCTTAGGTCCCTCTTTCTCTATGCGCTGTCACATATGCACTATTTTGAATTTTTTTTCTATTTGTTTGTAAGTGTTTCTACACCCAGAAAACAGTCTCAGTTGTGGCCACCGAATTTGTCGCCAATCGAATTCGTGCGGTTACGACAACTAAATATTATTATGTTCCACAAAATTTTATTGAAATTAAAAAACTTTTTTTGAAATTTCTGGTATTGAACCCGGCCATTCAGGTTAATAGTCCACACTCTTACCCACTGCACCACAACTACTTTTAAGTTTCTTAGCCATATTTACTGTTTATACATACACTCACAATATATTTTCCATAACCGATTGAGGTTTATTTGAAAAGTAATAGGTAAAGTTTGTTTTCAATTGAAGAATCAATTAAAATACATTGAAACATATTGTTTAACTTTTTATATTCGTCAATAAAAAACAAACTACAAGAAATATTTATCGTCTGTAGGAGTTGATATTTTCAGTCAAATAATCTATTTTTAGATTTCTATTTTTAGAAAAAATAATTTAAATAATTTCGTTGTTTTCTATTTTAAAACAAAAAATTCAAATATTTTCGGTTTTCAGTTAAAAATTGACGATTGTTTTAACAGACTTTTCAATTATCCTTTCATTTTTTAATTGTGTTTTCAATTAATTTAATATGTATTTTAGGTGGTTTTTAATGACAAAATAATTTAAGTGTATACATAGTTATAGAAAAAATAAAAAAAAAAATTTTTTTTTGGGATGAGATTTGAACCACCACCCTCAAAAATTGAAATTTTGTCAATGCCTGACCTTCCAGACATCTACACCACAACCGATTTAAAAACTGTATAAATTAAATTTGAATTTAAAATATTTTTAAATATTTATTTATACAACAAAAAGAAATTTAAACAAACAAATGTACCCAACACACAATTTGAATTTATAAAAATAATTTGAATCTATCGCACGACTAGAAAAACTGAACTTCGTTTTATATCTAAATTCTTTTGTTTGTTTTAACTTAAAATAGTTGAATATTAAATAATATGAATTCAATCAGTGTTTACGATAACGAAATTATCGAAATTGATTGCCAAAATTATTTGAATTGTTAGTAAAAATGGTTAAATTGATTTGATAATCACTGGGTTGCCGGGTTGTAAAAATGTGAAGAAATCTCGATGATGTCAGCTGCTAGCAATAGGGTCGGCTTATACGACTAAAATATTTACCATACAAATCGTTTTAAATGTTCACCATACAAATCGTTATAAAAACTAAAAATATAAAATACTAAAATAAATATTAAAAACAAGCTTTTTTTATAATGCCCTTTGAGGGGAATTTTTTACAGAGTTTTTATTTTTAATTTTGCGTGGAAGTAAAAACGAAAGATTTTATATTAAATAAATACAGGGTTATAAATTTTATTCAAATGAAAATTTAACTTAAAAAATCAAAAAAAGTAAATATAACGCAAGTTCTTCTTAATTAAAATTAAATTTTATAACTGAAGTTAAACACTAAATTCTAGGGACTTTGATTTATGTAAATTGGTATTTCTAGTCATTCGACTAATCTTATTCTCATCTAATTCAGAGAGTTTGTCACTTTTAAGATAATTGTCGTCAAAGAGGATGATTTTAAAATATTAAATAATTTTATGATAAAAATATTTTTGTGCAATTTCGCTCCAAAGCTTAATATCGATGGCTTAATAAAGAAAGACGCTACACAGAGAGAATTTTGCTGGACGAGTTTTAGTGAAATTTTTCAGTAAACTGTTGAAGTTTTCTTTACAATATAAATGAAAAATTTGTGAAATTCGATGAAAAAGCTTCGTATATTTTATGAATATAGTTTTAGTGAAACTTTTTCATGGAGCGTATGAAACTTTAAGCAAATAAATTGAAATTTTTGATAATATTTTATGAAAAATTCCATTAATTCAATGAAAAGTATCAATGGACGAGTTCCCGTGAAACTTTATCGATTTTATGCAAAAATTCATTAATATCATGCAGATAATTCTCTCAGTGTATCTTTATTCTTAATTTCTATAGAGGGGAAGGCAATAAAAATATAAAAGCGTTGGAAATATTGTTTCTCAGAATGAAACTTTATATTAATACAAAAACAATAAAATAAAAAGTATAAACTAAGTTTTTCAGATTTCCATTTCCTCTAATGGAATATTAATTCCAGTTAGGGCCTTTCTGCATTAAGCATTAAATTTATATACCAAAAATTTGAAAAGAGCAGCATGTTCGTTGTTACATTTAGGGCATTTCTTTTAACTTTTATATTTATGTGTGATGGGTAATTTGAAATTTAAAAATATAGATTCAAATAAAATAAAAACAATTTGAATTATAAAAAAATGTTTATGAAACTATTTGTATCAATATAGTTTGGCTCAAGGGGTAAGGCGATGAACTTCTAAACCAAAGGTCGTTCGTTCGAGTCGTGTCTGGTGTTGGAACAAAACAAAATTGCTTTGAATTTAAAACGAAAGAAAAATTAAATTAAAGAGAAATTAAATAAACAAAGAACGTGTATGTTATGTGTCCAGTATTTGAAAATTGAAACAAAAAAAAAAAACACTTTCGAATATGAAAAAACAAACCAAAAAATCGTTTTTCTTTACGTTTGGTCAGTTAAAAATTGATGATTGTTTTAACAGACTTTTCAATTATTTTTATTTCTTTTATGAATTGTTTAAACAATGTTTGAAAATAAATAGCAAAATGGTTTCAATATAATGAAAAATCAGTAGTCCTTTTTTTAATTGTGTTCTCAATTAATTTGATATGTATTTTAGGTTGTTTTTAACGATAAAATATTGTGAGTGCACTCACAATATATTTTCCATAACCGATTGGGGTTTATTTAAAAAGTAATAGGTAAAGTTTGTTTTCAATTGAAGAATCAATTAAAATACATTGAAACATATTGTTTAACTTTTTTTGTCAACCAATAAAAAACAAACCAGAAAAGAATATGTGTCGTCTGTAGGAGTTGTTATTTTCAGTCAAATATTCTATTTTTAGATTTCTATTTGTAGAAAAAATTATTTAAATAATTTCGTTGTTTTCTGTTTTAAAACAAAAAATTTAAATATTTTCGGTTTTCTTTTTTGTTAAAATAGTTTGTTTATATACAAAATTATTTCAATTCAAATTACAAGAAATATTCTTTACTCATACACACAAACATAGCCAATAAAAATATGAACGCGTCTGTTGTGTATGGTGTAGTGTTTTGAAAATCGAAACAAAAAAAAACTTTCAAATATGAAAAAACAAACCACAAAATCGTTTTTTTTTACGTTTTGTCAGTATATTTTACAAAAAAATTTTCATATTTTACAAAAACTTTGTAAAACTAACTTAAAAATTATGTAGTTGTATAATTACATAGCTCTTAGTTAATATTCCCCCTGTTTTTTTCTGCGTTTATGTTTGCCTTAAGAGTTTGTTTCTTATATTTAAAAAAAAAAAAACAAAACTTAGACAAATAGGGTATCAAATTAAAGGAAGACGAACGTCCAAGCATGTCCAATACTATCTGTTTTGAAAAAAAATGTTGCCGAATAGCACATTTGTATATGAAATTGTTGTTGTATTGAATTCAAATTTACATAAGATTATGGAATTCACAGTTCGTACTACTTTAAGTAGTAAATTAGCATTTGTCGTAAATTTGACAACTTGGGAACATCGGTATAGCTTCCTTGTGAGTACTGCAGAATTAAATACTTAATATGGATTTCAATCGTGAGATTCTTCAAATTATGGTAGAATAATTTTGAAATCGTATTAAGAATCAGTGACTCGAAATTTACTAACTTCCAAACCTCAATTAAAAATAAGTATATATGTATCTATGCATTATTTGTGTTTAAGAAATATGAAATTAAAGTATTTCTGTGCACAAAACGCCAAATTTTAAACTCATAAAAAAAATCCCATATTCCCACCAGCTTCAGCCGGTTAGCCGTTTGCAGCCGATAATGACCGGCGGCGGCGCGGCTGAGGGAAGTGATCGGCGGCTGATCGACTGACCGGCGAAAATTGGATGGCTTACATCACTGGTCTAGTGGCAATTAAAAGCAACTTAATAATTTTGCAGTAACAAATAAATAGCAAGTTTTGTATTTCCAATGGCTTCAGGTACTACCTTTCAAAAAGCCATTGATTTAGAATCAAAGCGCCAGAAGAGGATCGCAATTAAAATTATGCTGAGGCTTTACGTTTGTAAGAACATGGTGGTGGGTATTTTTTACATGGCATTAAATATGAGGCTCAAGGAGAAAAAGCTAAAGATTCAATAAGAGCCAAGTGCTTGCAGTATTTAGATCGTGCCGAAAAACTTAAGGAATATTTGAAAAAGGGTAAGAAGCTAGTCTAGGAAGGTGAATCTACTTCCAAAGCCGACAAAGATAAAAAAGTGATAGTGACTCAGATGGTGAAGATCCGCAAAAGAAAAAAATACGAAGTAAACTTAAGGGGGCCATTATTATTGAAAAACCAAAAGTAAAAAGGTCAGATGTTGCTGGTTTAGATGCTGCCAAGGGAATTTTATTTTTCGGTCCTCCTGGTACCGGTAAATCATATTTAGCCAAAGCTGTGGCCACCGAAGCTAACAATTCCATTTTCTTCTCAGTTTCCAGTTCAGTTCTCATATCTAAATGGTTGGGTGAATCTGAGAAATTAGTAAAGAATCTTTTTGAATTGGCTCATAAATAGGGTTTATGTCCCGGGAATTCCCGGGACGGGAATTCCCGGGACAATCCCGCAATCCCGGGAATATTGTGCGGGATTTCCCGGGTTTTTTTTATTCTTTTACAGAAGTTTTAACTATTATATATTGCAATTTTGGAAGCTAAATAAATTTAAATTTAAAGCATTGATTGAAATTAATTTAAATAAGAAATATTTAAAATTAAAAATGCGATTTAAAATTTAATAAACTGAATTATTATAAAAAAAAGTATTATTTATAAAAAAAATATTATTTAGGTTCCAAATACCTCCGAAAAACAACTAGGCATTAAAAAATTTGTAATATTTTCGTATTTTCAATTGAGTATTTTAAGGTTTTTTCACTTCAAATAATTTTATTTAAATTTCAACTGCTATTCCTTTATTTCAATTGTATTTTCTTAATTTTGTGCCGATTCTTTTTTAAATTATTTTGGATTTCTTTGAGTCCTGCTACAAACCCATCCTCAATATTCTATGCCTTTATGGGTTAATAATTGATGATGATCTATTTATATTTAATTGAAACAAATAAGCAATTTGAAACAATTCAATTAGACTAGCATCAACAAAATTCTAACAATGTTATTTTTATCCAGCTGCTTCCTATGGAATTCAACTCTGATCGACAAATTATGAACCACATATATATGAACGACATTATTTTAAACGCATATTTTAATTATTTTTTAACCTACAACATAAATTCATGTTGATAGTAAACAATTAGGCATACGTATTAAATTATATTTTTCACTATATCTAGTGTGTTAAGATGAATAAAATATTATTTAATAATATTCTAGTGTCGATTTTTATTTAAATCTTTAAGAGAATTCGCCTAATAATTTGTATGAAGAATACTCACTTTTAAACTTTTTTACAAAATACTTCTATACGAATACTTCTTAAAATCTGCATAGAAACAAAATCTTTAGAAATACAAATTTTTGGATTCCATATTTAAGAAATACTAAAGCAAAAAATGTATCTTAGTTCTGACTATAAAACTGGTCCGACACAAGTTTGCTCCCATTAACAATTCCAATATATCCTGAAAGAAGGGAAGAAATTAAAATACCCGTGTCTTTCAATTTTTCTATATCAATTCGTTTAACCGTTCCAACCGCGAATTAATATTTAGTTAATATATTTCATTTTAAAATGAAGACGGCCTTTCATATAAATTTGTTACCTAAATAGTAATTCGCGATTTAAATTGTTAAAAGAATTGATATAGAAAAGTGGAAGTCATGCATATTTTGTATTTAGCCCTCCTTTTAGAATATTTTAAATAGATTTTATCATGGGTACAACCAAAAGATGAACTTTGTCGGACTGTGTTTTAATAGAAATCGAGTTTTTCAAGTACAGCATATGTCGGATTTATTTATTTTCTAACGAGCGGGAAATCCCGGGATCCCGGGAAATTCAGAAAAAATTCCCGCTCTCCCGGGAAATGAAAAAGTCCGGGAAAAGAAAAACCCTACTCATAAACCATCGGATATTTTCATTGACGAAATTTTTTAATGATACCGATGGGATTTTATTACTGGGTGCTACGAATATAAGTACATTGGGTTTTGGATTCGGCTATTCGTCGTAGTTTTGAAAATCGTATTTATATACCCTCCCAGAAGCACATGCTCGTTTGGTTATGTTTAAGATACATTTGGACAATACAACGCATGTATTGACGGCTGGTAAAAGAGAGGGTTACTCTGGTGCCGATATATCAATTGTTGTCCGAGATGCTCTTATGGAACCAGTACGTAAAGTACAAACTGCTACACATTTTAAAAAAGTGACAGATCCATCGCCACTTTATAAAGATGTGATATGCGATGACTTATTAGTACCATGTTCTCCTGGTGATGATGGAACTACAGAAATGAACTGGATGGATGTGCCAGGTGACAAACTATTCGAACCACCTGTTACAATACGTGATATGTTAAAATTATTATTGCGTACAAAGCCTACACTCAAATAAAAAAGTCTGTAAAAGTTACAGAAAAAACTGTAATTTTACAGAAAAATTAACTAATATTAGGCCAGCAGACCGATTAGCTAATTTTAGCAAAATGTGTCTGTAATTATTAGTAAAGTCAAAGTTGTGGAAAAAATTTGTAATAGTTACTAAAATTTAGTATAATTTTAGTATATTCATAATGGAAATCAATTTGCTAAAATTAGCCAAATTCCTTACTAAATATTAGTGAAATTCATTTAGAAAAAAAATTAGTAATTTTACTATATATTAGTAAAATTTCTGTAAATTTAAAATGGAAATAAAATAGTACTTATACTAAATATTAGTATGCATACTGTATTTTATTTCCAAAAAATCTAAAATAAAATCCATAAAAAATGCTTACGAATAGTAAAATTTATTTCTTTTTAGTTATAAAATGAAATGTAATTTTAAATACGATTTAATTATAAGTAAAGTTTTAAAATTTAAATAACTTTTAGATGAATGATACATTGAATGTATGTATATAAAAAGATTTATTATAAATATATGTATGTACTAAATAATAGGTTTTTGAGATCAATATCAAATTGATATTCTCATTTAAATTAATTTTTGGAGTATTAATATATATATAAGTATTTAAAAGAAAGTCACAAATTCATTTAATGCAAATTTTTATAAGTATTCACTTTTAAAAGTATAAAAAAATGCCCACATTTATTCCAAATTAATGTAGGTACATTTTATTATTTATCTATTACGCTCGGTTTCATATTTAAAGTTAATTTGAACTTAACGATATTGAAAGATAAAATGTAAAAAATTGTATACGAAATAACAAATTAAATAACTAATGCTTAACTCAAAAACCTTCAGTATGAAAACCTCCGTGTAGGTTTTTGAGTTTACTTTTATTAATCCATAATTTTTTGTTGTTTCGTACACAAATTTCTTGGCATTTTCTTTTGTTTAATAGTCAAGTTAAATACTTCAGTATGAAACTCAGCTGTAAAGATTATAATTAGAAATTAAGAATTTCAAAGTTAACAAAAGTAGGCAATTGTTGTTTCCTTTAATTAATAAATTGATGCGAAAACAGCGAAAAATAACATGTTTTAAACGACTTAAAATGTGAAATTATCAAATTAACTAACATAGGAGTAAAATTTATAAATTTTTCTCTTCATTTATATTTTTTAGATAAGTTGTCAGGCTAAGTTGCTGTTGATAACTTGTCTTTAGGAAAATTGATTCAAAAAAATGTGATTGAAGAGCCATACATGTTTACATTCAATCGGATATTTAAAATGAAAAACCACATAAATATGAAAAAGACATGTCAAAGCCCCTAAAATACTTTCTAGTTTATAAATAACAGTGTCAAATTTTACAAAAATATATTTATAAACTGCGTGCTATTAAATCATTGATACCATTACCACGATCGCCGTATTCGCCGCCACGCTTAAAGGATACCGACACTTTATTCTTCCAAGCTTCACGTGGGCTACAAAACTGTAGATAAAAAATAGAAGTTAATTTTTGCTACATATAAATTAATATAGAGACAATAAACTTACTAAAAATGCACACATAAATTCACTAACAGCTTGAACCTTTGTACCCACTATAAATATCTCATGAATAATATCTTCCAAACAAATAATGGGTGATTTTTTGCCATTGATACGAGCAAAACCTTTTTAAATACCAATTCACGTATGGTACCAATATTGGGATAACCATATGTAATTGTAAAATTATGTATCGCTTTTCCATAATTTTATGGTTTTGTCATTTTCCAAAGCCGCCGAAGCAATAATATTCTCTGTTGGATGACAAGCAGTATACAACACAGTGTCGGTGTGACCCTGTCATTTCTGGACCACCTCTTTCGATTGTAGATTCCAGATGTAAACCATATTAACTGCCGGAAACAACCCACAAAAAAATATTACAAACATTTAAAACAAATTTATAGATAAAAAAAATTCTTGCCTTTAACTAACATTTCCTCCAGTTACTGAAAAATTTGCAAAAATACAATATTTTTCATTTTTATGTCCAGTGTAGGTTTTTAAACATTTTCCTTTTGAATAGTCCCATAATTTTAAAGTATTATCCAAAGTAGCCGCCAATATATACTTGCCATCATCTATTAAAGTCTTCAAACACTGACCACTGGCTGTATCCCAAATACGACATAAGCCAACATAGCTAGAAGAGACAATTAACGAACCATCACGATTAAGCATTAAACACATAGACGACTGCAGCTACACGACTACAGCCTGTCAAAAATAAAATACACACGTTTATATGAAAACGATTATTTTGACACCAACACAGCTACACGGCTACACGACTACTTTTGCCGCTGTAGTCAACTTAGGATAATTTCTATTTTTGTTGGCTACAAAACAAAAATAGTGTTGACAATATAACAAAATATGTAAAACAGGACAATTTTTCCCGCTAGAGGCGAAATAAAATCGCTAGTTCTGACTAGAAAATCACCGTTTTGGGAACACTAAAGAAACAGTTGTTTATATTTTACAATTGTTTGAATGTTTCATTAATTTATATTTGGAAATAACTTTATTGTGGTTTTGTAAAAAAAAAATGGATCTTACAAAATTAACAAAATATTCCTCAGCCATTATTTTAGAAGCACAAACCAAAAAAGATTAACATTTATCAAAATGTCAAATATTTAGGATTATCTGTTTACATGTTGCTGTCGTTTTCAAAAAAATTAAGTAGCTGACTACACGACTACAATTGCAGCCAGCAGCATTTGTAGTCGTGTAGTCGTGTAGCTGCAGTCGTCTATGTGTTTAATGCTTTAAAATGAACGGCCGAGACAGGTCAATTCATAAAATTTCGAAATTATTTCTTTTCCCACTTCTGGTACTCACATGAACTCGCCAACCATTCCCCATTGGGTGAAAACAGCTGATACTGCCTTGGTATGATCAGCCAAAGTAAACTTTAAAGTATAATTGGGTTTTACGGATAAAGACGATTTATTTGAAGATGAGGATGTTGTTCCGGTCGAAGATGATGTTTGAAGAGTATTAGGACCACTGGGTGCGGTGGGCAAATGTTGTGGAGCAAGTACCCCAGGATGACCACCATGTACTGGTCCAATATGTACCATTGTTATTGATTTTTACAAGTTATTATTTTAATTCACTTTATTTTTTTAACTATCAAAACACTACCGAAATGCTACCGAATGTTTTTGTTGACAAACCTTGTCGTTGTGTCGTTCATGAACGAACTAGTTCATTTGAACGGTTCAGTTCATTGAACGATATGACATCGTTCACCATTATTCGTTCTTTTCGTTCAATCGTTCATTTCGTTCAATCGTTTATTTCGTTATTTTTTTTAGTCATAGAAAATTTGTATCCCTTTCTTATTAATTTTATGACAGAATTTAATGTTTTTCTTAATAATTTAAAATTTTTAATAAAATTGTAATTTTCTGACGCTATTAGTCTATGCACAATAAAATTAATACAAACATCATATCGCTGGCATGCAATCGGCTCTTGCAGTGATGCCAGAGATCAAATGTCACTTTTAGTTTTCATTTTAATTTTGTAATAGAAAAACAACAAAAAATTTGGTAAAAAAGAATGGAAAAGTGTTTAGTTTTTTTATTATTTGTCGGTAAATATTAATGTTTCATAAAATTTGTTGTTTTTTTTTTGAAGTTTCGCTGCAATGGTTTTGACATTTCATATCATACAATTTATTGCATTTGATGACACCGGGTTAGCACGCGTGCAATTTACAATTGCTTATATTATATATGTTTAAAGGAAAACTGGTCAATATTTTGTTACAATTTATATTTAAGGATTTTTTTCTTAATTGTCTATAAATTTTTATATTAATTTATAAAATTAATGCAGTTTTCATTATTTGTAATTGTCGCCATAATGCGGAATTACAAAAGCACCTCCCAGTACGACTGCTCTTAATGAACTAAAACAGCAAAAACAGTAACATCGATACACACGATGGAAAATTGAGTTAGGAAACACAAAATATCAAAAAATTTTGATAACACGAATGTCAACACGATACATTAGCGGCCATATAGACTTTCAAGTATGCTGTACAGCATGCTGGCCGGCTGTATGAATTTGACCATGTAATGTCTAATTTGACGGTTTGTCAAGCATGTTGGACGAAAAACAAAATTTTTTGATTTTTCGGCAAGTTTGACAAACACGCTTTACCGTATATTGAAAAAAATCATCAAACATTGGAGAATTTTACATTTTTAATAAGTTATTTTGTGACAAGAAAGGGATAACGTAAATAAATAAACTAGGGATGTGCGATTAATCGATTAATCAAACAGTATGATTAATCAGAACTTTGATTAGTCAATTAATTGATTAGTTGAAAATTTGATTAATCAGAATTATGATTAATCGATTAATTTGAATTTTGATTAATCAAAACTTGAATAATTTCAATTAATATTTAAAATAGAAAAATACGGAAATTTTATTCTTGTTTTGTGGCGATACTTTATATAGCTCCAAATAAAGAGAATAACAAAGGTTGTTTGCTCACTGGTCAGACTTGACCAACTCCGTTCCTAAATTTAAAGTCTCTATTTTAAACTGGCGTTAAAAAGCGTCGTCAATGGAGAAAAACAAGATATTATTCAATTATTCATAAATTTGATTAATCAAAATCATGATTAATCAATTAATCATTATTTTGAATAATCGAAATAACTGATTAATCGATTAATTATGTTTTTGATTAATCAAAATTATTGAATAATCGACTAATTGATTAATCAGAATTTTAATTAATCAGGAAGTTTGATTAATCGATTAATCGCACATGCCTAAAATAAACTAAAAAATGCAAAAACAGAAATTCAAAACTGAAATTCCAAGAAAAAAATTAATAAAAATAATTTCGTCATTATCATCCGCTGTGTTGATTTTGTGGTTTTGAAGTAAAGTTTTACAGCATGCTTGTCCGTGTATTCCAAAAACCATTTTTTGTTTGTCAAAAAAGCTGGACAGCATGCTTGCTCGTATATAGGCCGCTATTGACATAAGCGGACTTTATACGATCAAATACACGGTCAAGGATGCTGTAAAATGTTCCTTCAAAAACACAAAATTAACACAGCGGATGATAATGACGAAATTATTTTTTTAATTTTTTTTCTTTGAATTTAATTTTTTTTCTTCCGTTTTTCCATTTTTTAGTTTTTTTATTAACGTTATCCCTTTCTTGTCACAAAATAACTTATTAAAAATGTAAAATTCCCTAATGTTTGATGATATTTTACATTACACTGTAAAGCGTGTTTGTCAAACCTGCCGAAAAATCAAAAAATTTTGTTTTTCGTCCAACATGTTTGACAAGCTGTCAAATTAGACACTACATGATCAAATTCATAAAGCCGTCCAGCATGCTGTACAGAATGCTTGATTTTCTATAGGTCGCCATACACGAAGGGCATTTTGTGACGAATGTTCCTTTGTGTGTAGGCAGCTTTAGAATAGAAAACAATTGTACCATTTACAGTAAAATTCTTTTAAGCTAAACTTGGTTAAAGACGAATTATCGGTTAATACGAACTAATTTGAAAGACGTTTTGGCATCAATTTTCGTATAAAAAAGATCATCTGCTTTATGAAACGCTTCGTCATATTTATTGCCGATGATTGATTTAGAAAGCAGTTTCATCAATATGATAACTCTTTTTTTCACCGAGTGTACGAATATGGATGATAAAAATACATATTGAAAAAATTGGAAACTAATTTGTATTTATAGCAAAGAAATATTCGAAAAAAGCAAAGCATAAACATTAAAAAACAACAAAAAAATTTAGAGAACAAATCTATTTTTATTATAAATGGAAAAAAACGCTTAAAAACAACTTGGTTTTCTGGTAATCATATTGCAACAAAAATTTCTATCAGGTTGTGTATATTTTCAAAAAAAAAAAAATTAAACTCCCAAAATAAAAAAGATTAGTAATTTTTTTGCTAATTTTAGCTAATCGGGTTTCAAAATTTAGTAAAATTAAATTTGTAGATTTAGCAACTCAAATTAGTAAAAAATTCTGTAATTTGTAAAATGAGAATACCAAATTATTTTACTAAAAAACAACTTTATACTAAAAATTAGTATAATACTAGTATAATAAAATTGGAAACCGTTTTACTAATTTTTATACTAACTTTTTTTTTTTAGTGTACAGTTAACGATGATGATTTAATTTAACTGCGTAAATTTACAGAGGATTTTGGGCAAGAAGGCTAATTTAAATAAACGTATAGAACAAATTAAAATTATAATAAAAAAAATTAATAATATGTAAACTCCAAACGAGTGGTTCAAAATTATAGCGCACTTACAGAGAATAATAAAAAAGGATGTATATTGCGAAATATTTTAGTATTTTGATGTAAATTAATTACTAAGCTTGTTTTGTAAGATGTTAGCTACTTTTTACCAAAAATTTCACAAATTTGTTTTAAATTTTGAGAAAATACCAATCTGTTCTTAAGTACCAAATAGAAAAATAACCTTTTTTGCAAAATTAACAATTTGAAAAAGTTTTGTAAACTGATTTTTATTAATTTGATATCAGATCATTTTCACGGTTCATATACTACTATATTTGTTATAAAATTTCATGTAAAATATCGTGATGTATCTGGCGTAAAATATGGGATTTCACGGTTTCGATATAATGGGTCATATGAATAAAACTTAGCAATTACTTAGAAGTAATTGACCTTAGGAATGGCTTTTAACTCCAAATTTACCAATTGGCTGGTAGAATAGCATGAAATGTAAACGAAAATTAAAAAATTAATTAGTCTGCTAATAAATTAATTAGCAGACTAGATTTGTGAAGTAATTGCTTAAAAAGCCCTCTATTTTCCCTCTATTAGTAATATCTATTTTTTTTTATTCATGTGAGCCAATGGCTCCGAAATACTATCGTCATATTTTATTGAAAATCAGCATCAAAAATATTACAACAGTATTTAGAAATGAGTTTAAATTAATCTCTGGTACTCGGAACCACTTTTCAAAAACAATATCATTACTGATCTCTGGGAATAAGATTTATAGCCTTATGAAACAATACCAAAAATTCTCATCATATACAATTAAGGTATGGGACGAAAGTGCCTTAAGAAACAATTAAAAAATAATGCAAATAAATTTAAACAAGTAAATATTTTAGTGAAAAATTACTTGTTTTACATTTTTTTTGACAAAAAATCACTAGAGCGGCTGAACATAGGGCTTGAATATGAATATCAGATGATGTTACAATTGTAATTCGTCGGCTTGCCTGCAAGTAGTGATATGTGTTTTTTAATAGATTTTCAGGAGAGCTAAAAAACTGTTAAAAAATAGCCTTTTAAGATATTTTATTGACATCATATGCCTTAATGATGATTTTAGTAAATGAGGTCGTGAATCATATGATAATTTTTAGTTGGAAAAAAAAATCCCGGGATTTGGCTTTAATTCATTAGCACAATTTTATGGAGCAAGAGCAGTTTACCGGCATATCCCAGATTTTGTTTTGAAGAATGTAGTACTTTTTGAGGTGATTTAAAAAATATGATCTTTTATGTAGGCCACATCTTTCGAGTGGCTAAGGTTAAAATTTAAACCTCAAATGAGTTCGGAAGTACATATCGGATAAGTAAAACATGAACACCAAAAGAAAGGTTTTTGAAATATCTTTTTCTTGAGACTTTAGAATGATTTTTCCAGAACGTTTGAAATCAAAAAATAATTTTATTGAAAACCGCATATGGCCCCTATTGAATGTAAGGCCTCCATAGATGCCTTTTCATAATTTTATGAAATTACGTATAATTTTATAAACATTTTTGTGAAAAATTGGAACTTGTTGTATGGACTT
Organism: Leucophora obtusa; assembly: GCA_949987735.1. Classification (NCBI taxonomy): domain Eukaryota; kingdom Metazoa; phylum Arthropoda; class Insecta; order Diptera; family Anthomyiidae; genus Leucophora; species Leucophora obtusa. Next base: position 127,563,537 of record OX465295.1, on the reverse strand, counting down.
TTATCCAATAACATCGAATTATAACTAATTCAATATAATTATATATAATACAAACAATTTTGTATGGGGACAAAATTTGGATGAAATTGTATCTAATATACATCAAATTGTACAACATTGTATCAAATCGTATTGAATTAGATTTATTTCGATACACTTTGTAACGGCAAAAGTCGCACACTTGTTTTACCAACATAAATTTTTTAATCTATTGTATTAACTTCTTATTTTGTCACTGAATTACATGATTTATTTAAATTCATCCAATTTTCCTTTATTAAAAGAAATTTATTAATTTAAATTCAAATTTAACGGCCTTATAAATGACAGAACATCCTCTAGCGGGTAGTTGTATAAGTACACCCAGGAAAAAGATTGGTTGGAATTCGATCAAAATCATTAAAATGAATTTGCCAGGACGTTATTTTATTTGGAGTTGCCTATAATTGAATAATACACCAAAAATATTTTACTAGGTATTAAAAATAGGGAAAATGAACTAAAAAACAATAATTTTAACAAATTAATGGTATCGCCAATCAATTTTAAAATTAGTATCAGTTTAGTAATTCTATGCAATAGAAGCAGCCATTTATTTAGTGAATATACAAGAAAATTGGTGTTATCTATAACCCTTATTAAAAAAATTTCAATATTCGAAAGTGGTAACTACAAATACGGGTATCCTAATCAAATATGACCTTAAAGTCGAGTTTCTGTAAAACCAACCGAATTGTGAAACTATTGATTGGTATTGGTAAACGAATTTTTTACTATATTTGTTTTCCAAGCAAAACATATAAATTCAAAATTAGACTTCAGAATTAATAAGTGTTTGTGGTGTAGTCGGAAGAGAGTTGGCCTAGTACGCCGGATTTCCGATTTCGAATCCCGGAAAAGACAAAAATTTATGTTTTTTAAATTAAAATAAAATGTTCATATGTATAAACAGTAAATATGGCTAAGTAAATTAAAAGTAGTTATGGTGCAGTAGGTAAGAGTGTGAACCTGAATGGCCGGGTTCAATACCAGAAAATTCAAAAAAAGTTTTTTAATTTCAATAAAATTTTGTGGAACATAATAATATTTATGTGGAACATAATATCGAATTAGACAACCGAATATTGGCTTTCACAACGAAAAATATAATTTAATAAAATGATAGTTCTCGTAACCGCACGAATTCGATTGGCAACAAATTCGGTGGCCACAACTGAGATTGTTTTCTGGGTGTATAATTCGGTACTACAAAAAAAAATTTAACACTGAATACAAGAGAAACTACACCCAGAAAACTGTCTCAGTTGTGGCCACCGAATTTGTTGCCAATCGAATTCGTGCGGTCTCGACAACTATCATTATACTAAATTATTTTTTTCATCGTGAAAGTAAATAATTATTATGTTCCACAAAATTTTATTGAAATTAAAAAACTATTTTTGAATTTTCTGGTATTGAACCCGGTCATTCAGGTTAATAGTACACACTTTTACCCACTGCACCACAACTACTTTTAATTTTCTTAGCCCTATTTACTGTTTATACATATGAATATTTTACTTTAATTAAAAAAAAACATCTAAATTTTTGTCTTTTCCGGGATTCGAACCCGGAAATCCCGCGTACTAGGCCAACTCCTCACTCACTACACCACAAACACTTAATAATTTTAATGACTAATTTTGAATTTATGTGTTTTATTTGAAAACAAATACGGCATAAAATTCATTTACCAATACCAATTAATAGTTGTGTGTGTTATCAATACAATCCACAATTCGGTTGGTTCTACAGAAACTCGAATTTAAGGTCATATTTGATTAGGATAACCGTATTTGTAGTTACCACTTTCGAATATTGAAATTTTTTTAATAAAGGTTATAGATAACACCAAGTTTCTTGTATATTCACTAAACAAATAGCTGCTTCTACTGCATAGAATTATTAAACTGCTACTAATTTTAAAATTGATTGTAGATACCAATAATTTGTTAAAAGGATTGTTTTTTAGTTAATTTTCCCTATTTTTAATACCTAGTAAAATATTTTTGGTGTAGTATTCAATTATAGGTCACTCTAAATAAAATAACATCCTGGCAATATCATTTCAATGGTTTTGATCGAAACCCAACCAATCTTTTTCCTGTGTGTACTTAATGTTACGTCTTTGTGTTGAAGACAACTGTGTGTTATGTTTGTTCATTTTAATTGTGTGTGCGATCAATCGTTATATAAGCGAGTGTTGAATTGTTTTATTCAGTCAGTCAACGGACAGAGTTGAGGTAAGACATACACTGGTGGTTGGACTGCCAATATTTAAAAGACTTAGTTTAGTGCTGTCTTATATAGGTGGTTGGACTGCCTATATTAAAGCTGTCGTATATTGGTGGTTGGACTGCATATATATTAAACAGTCTTTACTTTGGTGGTTGGACTGCCAATATTCAATAGTCTTAATTTGGTGCTGTCTTATATTGGTGGTTGGACTGCCTAGATATATTGAACAGTCTTTGCTTTGGTGGTTGGACTGCCAATAGTTTAACCAGTCTTTGCTTGGTGGTTGGACTGCCTAGATCGACTGGTATAATCTAATGGTTGGACGGCCCTCGTTCAGTCTGTTCTGAGAAATTGTGGTTGGACTGCATCATTCTCAAATTTACTGAAACAAGGGCGAATCTCGAGCCTTGCATGTAGATTTTCCTTTCCTCCGATTGTCTTACTTTCCACCAGCAACGAGGATAACCTCCGTATCGTATATATGTATATCGGTAATAGTGTCATTTTGTGAAAATTGTAATAATAATAAGAAACCAAAAATTTATTTTAAATAAAGAATTTTATATTTTTCATATTAACGTAACAAAATTTGGTGTTCTCTCTCTCTCTCTTGGGAATAAATAAATGGTTTGTAACGAACTCTGGGCGACCGCGAGCTCTGCCCCAGCATAAGGTGGAAAACACGTCGTTACAACTTGTATCGAATTCGATACAATTTGATGTATTTTAGATACAATTATATGTTCTCATTTTTCGGATCAAATTGCATCTCGTCGTATATCTAATTAATATAGAATTTAATACAATTTGATGTTGCCCCATATTAATTTTTTTACTTGGGTAGGTACATATTTTAATAATTTGCTTCACAGAATTACGTTTCCATCAATTTTTAAATATTTTACTTGGGGTTTTCAACACTTTTTTATTTTAAACTCCGATAGTTAATTTCTTCATTTTAAATACAATATTTGGTAGGAAAATTAAAAAAAAAACACAAAATACGAAAATTTGTAAATATTACTAAATGAGTCATAGGAGTACCATAGTACTTTTGAGGTTCTAATAGTACCATAAAAAGTACTATAGTACTAACTTATAAACATTTAAAATTTTCGAATTATTATACAAACGTTCTTTGTCAGTGCATTGGGAGTGAGAGGCTGCAACTCACTCATACAAGCACTAAATAAGGATCTCTGTTCTAGAACCTTAAAAATAAAACTTATGCTGAAAAACTAGCAAATTAACCTTTCCGACGGTATGTAACATACCTAACTAGCATTTCATACCTTCGATACTGTAACACCCACAATAGGTTAATCTCAGGAATAAAATCATTTTTTTTTCTATAGAAATGTTGACAAATTAAATTTTCTTTATTTACTTGTAATAATAAATAAATTAATATAAAATAATAATAATAATAATTATAATAATAATAATAATAATAATAATAATAATAATAATAATAAAAATAGTAATAATAATAATAAAAATAATAAAAAGATAAATAATTTAATAAAATTTAATCTTAATCACATTAGATCTTTTCATATCATAACTATTTTTACACTTAATTAATTGTAGTTTAAGTTGTGCAAATTTTCAAATAACTTTTATCCTTTTATTTTTGGCGTTACTAGGTTAAGCTGTTGAATTCGCTGCTGGTTTCTGGAGGGGTGCAATGTTATCCCGACCGCCATTAAGTTTCCAACGCCAAAATGTTTCCTAAGTCGTTTATCTGCCTTTCATTGCGGCTTTTTTGTCAATCCTATAAGTAGTTTTGAGCGCACGTAATACTAAATATGATTTTTATTGTCAAAACAGCAGGTGCCCCAGCGACAAGTTTTTGAATCAGTTGGAAATGCTTTATGGCCATTCTCCGAAATACCAGTGTTCAGAATTGAACATGGTTTTTAGGAAATAACATTTAATATTTCATGAGTATGGATTTTCCCATAATTAGAAATTTCCATATGCTATTATGTGTAACTGTTAGTTAAGTAAAAAGGAACACAGATAATAAAACCTTTTCTGTTTATCACTAATTGCACATGTGCATGAACAAGGTCATACAACCCTTGTTACAAATTAGGTGTAATTGTTTATTTAGCTGTAATCTAGTTTTAAGACTTTTACTGTTAGTATTTAAGAAGATAGTTTTGTAAATAAAAATTAGTATCCTACACAGTGTTGCCACCAGTAAAACAAAAAAATACACAGCTCTAGGCCAAAAATTATCCAAAACCTTATAAAATTACACAAAAATTTATATTTTTTTTTTTATTATTTTAAAACAAACGTTATTTTTATAAAAAAATTAATACATGCACATATGTGGCCCTTTAGACTGCGCACAGTGGAGTAGAATCGAAATAATTTGGAAATAATTCTGCCACTTCCTACTCGCTGGTTAAGTTGCTATGGAATTTCACACTGTCGTAGAGCTTAATTTTCGAGGGCCGAACCCACGGACCCATCGGAAAGTTTTTGTGTGATCAGAGATCGGTAACTGTTATAAAAACATTAAGAAATGCTAGTTTTTTCAGTCATGAGGAAGTCAAAATCATAAAAAGCAGTTTGACAAATATTTTTTTTTTAAATTAACAATATACGGGGATTATATACAAGTAAAATATAAAACAACATTTTTGACTTCCTCTAACTAAATTGGGTTTCGCGTTGAAAAAATTTACAAATATAATTTACCAGAAACTGGAAATTTGTAGTTCATGTTACACAAAGAAACTCATTTTTCATCTGTCGGACTTGAAAGGATAGAATTTAGTAAATTTTTCAGCAAAAAACGAACTTACACAAAAACTACACAAAAATGTCATTATTCAAAAGTTATCCAAGGAATGTTAACACAGTCCCGTTTTTGAATAATTATTCAAAAAGTGGCAACACTGGTGTAAACAGTCCCGTTTTTGAATAATTATTCAAAAAGTGGCAACACTGATAAAAGGAGAACAAACACAGAAAATCAGGGATGCCAACTTAGTGCTTTTCGCGCTAAATCTGGTGCTTTTTGATGTGCCAAAACGCGAAAAATATTAATGAAACGCGTTACTGAAAAAAGCGCTAAATTGGTGCTTTTTAGAAATTTATTTAGCGCGTTTTGCGCTTTTTACACATTTTTTGTGTTTTATTGTTGTTATAGCAATATCAGGAAATCTATCAATATTTGTTGTTATTTCAATAAGGATAAATTAAAATATCAAGGAAAAGTTGTAAATGGCATGCTATTCGAGCTGAATGTAGTTTTTTTGATGTGTCAAAACTAGGGTTTGGGATTTCCCGGACTTTTTTATTTCCCGGGAAACGGGAATGAAAAAATTTGATTCCCGGGATTCCCGGGAATCCCGGGAAATGTTTTTGAACAAAATTGTTAATGAAAACCACCTATATAAATAATTTTTGTTAAAAAAAAAACACTATTTCAGTACAAATGCAGTCTGTGTAGTGAGAATTCAAAGTAAAAAATATCAGAATGTTGAACATTTGATTTCACATAAATTAATCGCAGCACTGCCAAATGAATTGCATGATTCCAGCAGAAAGCACCTACTACTGGACTGTCGGAAACAAACCGTTTCATCACACTTGGCCCATTAGATATGGTGGCCACAATGTTATTTTCCAAAGACTAATAAAACTCTTCTAGTCTTATTTCTACAATTCTTCTTATTTCATCAGCATTACATCTTCCTGATATATAAACCAACCCCAGGTTATAAAATGAATTATTTACGTTTATACTTATGTTCAAATATCTCTTTTGTGATATTCTTGTCCATTCATCTAAGATTATAGTAAATCTCCTACTGTTAGAAATATTGGTCAATATTTCTTTTATCATGATATCTTTTACATGATTGTAGTAATTTAATATAATGTTCTTTACATCGGTTTCTTTTTTTGCAATGCCAGGTTTTTATTATAAAAACTTTCTCGAATAAACGAAGATCTAGTTATGGTGCGGATTGACATTCCGACGACTGCGGCTAATTTGGATACCATTTTAGGAAATGTTTGTCCTACTATAAAATTTTTAATGCCTATTTAGGTTAAATTTTTTTCTTCGGGTACTTTGCTAATTTTAGCTTGTTGTTGTTTTCTTCAAGAGAAGTTGCATGACCATCAATTTTTTTTTTTTTTTGTGAACCAAATTTAGATGTCGGTTAACCAAATTTAGATACCACCGTTAACCATTAGTCTTTTCTTTTCACATTTATTAATGAAAACGTTACTTATAAAATTATTGACCCTTAATATAAAGGAGTATTTCAAATTTAAAGTCGACTTTATTTTTAATCAAACGGTTTTGTTCATTTTGTGTATGAAAACCTTACAAAAATATTTTGATTGGTTGAAAATAAATTAACCAACCAGAATGCTCCAAAAATAAACCAAGTCAAGGTATACTGCCACCCAATATTTTAACTAAAGTCGACTTTACCTAAATTATACATTTGAAAAATTTAGATAGTAAGGGCGATTATTTGTAAAAAACAAAGCTTTTTTTTCATATTTCTTTTAAACATTTTACCAAGTTTTTAGGCTTTACTACTTAAATTTTGAATAAGTTATGCGAAAAATCTTTATTAGTTGAAATGCTCCTAATTACTTGGCAAGGATTTTATTTGTGTGTCAAATAAATGTATTCCCTTTTAAAAGATTTTAACAATGAAATTTTTGTTTTGCTATTTAAACTGTTTTTTATAACTAAAATTAAAAAATCCTATTCGAAACAAAAACAATTTAAAAAATTTAATATTTTTAAAATTTCCCGTTTTCCCGGGAAAAATATATTATTTTCCCGGGAATTCCCGGCAAACTTTTCCCGGGATTTCCCGGGAATTCCCGCCCGGGATTTCCCGAACCCCAAACCCTAGTCAAAACGCAAAAATGTTCACATTTGTATATTTAAACGAGTAAAAAGGTTAAAGTCGGGCATGCCGACTATACAATACCCTACACCAGTCTGGTTAAAAGCCAACTAATGTTTGGATCCGAAATTCGAATGGGTTAAAATGGGACTTGTGTCAAAATTTTCTATAATGTGAGTCAGCGAACCAAATTTCATTAAAATATCTTAATATTTGCGACCTGCAGTTTGTAACCAAGCCAATTTTGGGGGGACCCTTATATGGGCACTAGATCTAAACATGGACCGGTGTTAACCAAAATCAATAGGCTTCGTCCTTCGGCTGATATAGGTCGGTCAACCAAATTTCATCAAAATATCGTAATATTTACGACCTGCAGCGTATAAACAATATAATTTTGGGGGGACCCTTATATGGGCACTAGGTCTAAACATGGACCGATGTTCACCAAAATCAATAGGCTTCGTCCTTGGGCCAACATAGGTCTGTGTATTAAATTTCATCAAAATATCTTAATATTTGCGACCTGCACCGTATAAACCATATAATTTTAGCAGGACCCTTATATGGCCTCTAGGTCTAAACATGGACCGATATTCACCAAAATCAATAGGCTTCGTCCCTGGGCCGACGTAAGTCGGTGTACCATATTTCATCAAAATAAATTAATATTTGCGACCTGCAGCGTATAAACAATATAGTTTTGGTAGGACCCTTATATGGGGACTAGGTCTAAACATGGTCCGATGTTCACCAAAATCAATAGGCGTCGTCCTTGGGCCGACATAAGGGGGTGTACCAAATTTCATCCAAATATCTTCATATTTGCGACCTGTAGAGTGCGCACAAGAATGCATGGACAGACAGACGGACGGACGGACAGACGGACATCGTGAAATCGAAATAAAACAAAATTCTGAGCCGATCGGTATACTATAAGGTGGGTCTAGGACCAATATTTTTTGGTGTTACAAACATCAGCACAAACTTATAATACCCTGACCACATAGTGGTGTAAGGTATAAAAATACTTAGTTATGGTCATATATAATCGTTCTTAGTTCTGACAATAAAACTGGCACTTAAATTTTAAAAAATCTAATAATTTTTTTTAGATTATTATTATAATCAAAAAACATGGAATTAAATTAAAAAATTTAGCGAAAGTTATTGGTTTTTATTTTTGTTTTACACCACTCCCTAAATCAAAAACAATCGTTAGTCAACGTTTAAAATTTGTGTCGTTTCACAAGTTATTTTTCTCTAATTTGACACACGTCTAACGACGGTGGACGTATTTACTGATGAAGGTCGTACACTTATATTACAATCTTATTTGTTTTTAATTAAACTACGTATGTGAAACTCGACAATTTTTTTTAAGGTCGTAAAAACTATTTAGTGCTTTTTTACCCGTTTTTAAGTAGAAATTTGCGCGTTTTTACCCTTTTCTGTATATTTTTCGCGCTTTTTGCTACGAAAAAGTTGGCATCTATGGAGAAAATTAGTCAGTCGGGCTGTGGCTTGCAATCGAGTAAGTCAACGCGCATAAGAAAATTGTAGGAACTGGAGGAGTTTGCTTTTTTTAAAATTTTCTTATACCATCGCGTACTTATTTAGAGTTCAGTAGTTAGTCCCGTAGTAGTGAGAACTGGAGGAGTTTGCTTTTCTTGCTACTACCTTATTTTTGTAGTTTAGTCTGTCCCGTAGTAGTGAGAACTGGAGGAGTTTGCTTTTCTTACTACTACCCTATTTTCGTAGTTTAGTCTGTCCCGTAGTAGTGAAAACTGGAGGAGTTTGCTTTTCTTACTACTACCTTAACTTTGTAGTTTAGTCTGTCCCGTAGTGGTGAGAACTGGAGGAGTTTGCTTTTCTTACTACTACCTTAATTTTGTAGTTTAGTCTGTACCGTAGTATTGAGAACTGGAGGAGTTTGCTTTTCTTATTACTACCCGACTAAAAAAGATATTATATAATCATATATCACCATATATAAACCCATATATACGTCCATATCTAATTTGATCCGAATATTGGAATATATAATTATATCAAGCGAGATAAGCATGTTATCTAACCTGATACAATTTGATCCGAAAAATGGGTCTATCTAACTGCATCAAATTATATATTAATACATATAATTTGATGAAGATTTTCAAATAAAATTTTAGTAAATATTGTTAAGATCACTTATTTTCATTCATATTAAATACTAATGCTTTATGTTTAGAAAAATTTTTGCTAATAAACTTGGAAATAGCTGACAAAATAAAACATTACAAAAATTTCGGAACAACTTTTTCTAGGTTAGAGTTTTGGTCTGTCTTATAAAATAGTTGTCTTATAAAATAAAAAAAATAACTTTCAGAATCAATTTTTTTCACGGAAAAAATAACTGAACTTAAACCATATTTATTTCAACATATGTTTTTCTAATTTTTATTTTTGAATTTAAAAATTGCAATTAAACTTTATAAAATTTTGTATAATTAGATATCATGTCAGATATAATTATATGTAAAATTAATACAATTTTCTATTAACTTTGTTATATATTTTGATATAAGATTGTTTATAAAAGCTTATATGACATTATATATAATTATGTATGAACTATATTTGCAGATCCCTTAATATATGGCTGGAGACCAAATCGCATATGATTATATATAACGTTATATCAAACATATTTATAAAACCAAAGTGTTAATATAAATGTATATGGTTATATAAAGCCACGCATATAAACATTTAAATTTATATCAAATCATATAAGATTATATGAAAACTTTTTTAGTCGGGTACTTTATTTTTGTAGTTTAGTCTGTCCCGTAGTAGTGAGAACTGGAGGAGTTTGCTTTTCTTACTACTACCTTATTTTCGTAGTTTAGTCTGTCCCGTAGTAGTGAGAACTGGAGGAGTTTGCTTTTCTTACTACTACCCCTTTTCTGCCCCGTAATAGTCTAAGCTGTGCATTTAACCCCTTGCCACTAGTTTTAGACTTTAGGCCGTCCCGTAATAATCGAACTCTACCCGAAAGATAAGCATATCAGTGTATTGTATCGCTGCGATCGTCGTTAGCTGTGTGTCGTGATAAAACCCGGAAATTTTGTAATCGTCTATTATAATAAGAGAATATTTTAAATAACAGTTTAAATTTACCGCAATTAAATTTGTTTTAGAATAAGAATATTTTGCTTGAATCAAGTACACTTATTGTAACGTTTTGAAGAAAAAAATTAAAATTTGTGTGTTTTCCTTTGGTCTCTGGATCAAATAAATTGTTCTGTAACGGACCTTGGACTCGACTGAGCATATCCCGGCAACCGGTGGAAAAACACGTCGTTACAGTATGCGTTTGCATTTACCATGAAAATGTTAAACTGATGCTGAAGGAAATCAACTTAAAGTACTTAACACATAATTCGCCAGAAGATTTGCATGATTACCGCGATTGCCTTAAATTGACTATGTGTCCAAATGCAACAACATCTTGCCACTTAGGAGAATGTTCAAGTTGCCCGAAAACCAAATTCATCAAAGAGAATTTAATTAACTCATTTGACCGAGAATGTATTGAGGAAGTCAAACTTGAATGTTGGCTTCAGGCTGAAAGATGCACATTGAAAACAATCATTTCAAATGTGCATGATTTTGTGGAAGAATTATGTAGAGGATTGCTAAATTTGAGAGCCCATGACTTTTTAGTTAAAGAGCAGTGGTCATTCTTCAAGGATTTGAAGATACATTTGAAGTCTGGTGAATTCGTTATTTTGTTTGATTTTGGAGAGAAATATAAATATGTTCTTCAAGATGCCATACAGTCATTCCAATTCAATAACGACCAAGCAACTATATTCACAGTCGTTATTTACTACATGAAAGATAAAGAACTGGAAAACAAAAGTATGGCAATCATATCTGACGATTTAAAACATGATACCGTTGCAGTTTATGAATACAGGAAGATAATACTAAATTATCTAAAATCTAAACTTACAGTAGATAAGGTATACTACGTTTCTGACGGAGCTCGTCAACATTTTAAAAACAAAAGTAGCTTCGCAAATCTTATACCTCATGAAAAAGATGTTGGAATGCCAGCTGAGTGGCATTTTCATCCAATTGCTCATGGTAAATGAGCATGTGATGGTATTGTAGCAAACCTCAAAAGAAATGCAGCGAAGTATAGCCTCCAGTGCTCTCATCAAGATCGCATCTTATATGCGATTGCTTTATTCCATTGGACAAAGAATTATTGTAAAGAAACTGAAGTAGTTTTTAGTAGCAAAGAGGATCATGAGGAAACATTGAAGAGCAGATTCGATGCTGCCGTAACAATCGATGCCACAGCTCAATACCATGCTTTTATACCGCTTGTCGATGGAATACTCAAGTTGAAAAAGTTTTCTGCCTCTACTCCATGCGATTTCTTTCCAAAGCTAAAAAATAAACCAGCAGCCAAATCACTAGCTGAACCTAGTAACGCCAAAAAAGGAGCGGCAAAAAATAAAGGCGATATATAGGGAGGATGAAAGGTATTTGAAAATTTTTACAAACTAAACACTTCATCAGCTACAATTAATTTAGTGTAAAAATAGTTATGATATAAAGGGGTCTAATGTGATTAAAATTAAATTTTATTAAATTATGTAACTTTTTATACACTACACCACTATGTGGTCAGGGTATTATAAGTTTGTGCTGATGTTTGTAACGCCAAAAAATATTGGTCCTAGACCCACCTTATAGTATACCGATCGGCTCAGAGTTTTTTTATTACGATTTAACGATGTCCGTCCGTCTGTCTGTCTGTCCATTCATTTTTGTGCGCACTATACAGGTCGCAAATATTAAGATATTTTGATGAAACTTGGTACACCGACTTATGTCGGCCAAAGGACGAAGCCTATTAATTTTGGTTGAAATCGGTCCATGTTTAGAACTAGTGCCCATATATGGGTGCTACCAAAATTATATTGTTTATACGCTGCAGGTCGTAAATATTAAGATATTTTCATGAAATTTGGTACACAGACCTACGTTGGCCCAGTAACGCAGCCTATTGATTTTGGTGAACATGGGTCCATGTTTAGACCTAGTGCCCATATAAGGATCCTACCAAAATTATATTGTTTATACGCTGCAGGTCGCAAATATTAAGATATATTGATGAAATTTGGTACACAGACCTATGTTGGCCCAATAACGTAGCTATTTGATTTTATGTTTAGCCCTAGTGCCCATATAAGGGTCCTACCAAAATTATATTTTTTATACGCTGTAGGTTGCAAATATTAAGATATATTGATGAAATTTGGTACACAGACCTACGTTGGCCCAAGGACGAAGACTGTTGATTTTAGTGAACATCGGTCCATGTTTAGACCTAGTGCCCATATAAGGGTCCTCGCAAAATTGGCTTGGTTACAAACTGCAAGTCGCAAATATTAAGATATTTTAATGAAATTTGGTGCGCTGACTCACATTATAGAAAATTTTGACACAAGCCCCCTTTTAACCCATTCGAATTTCGGATCCAAACATTAGTTGGCTTTTACCCAGACTGGTGTAGGGTATTGTATAGTCGGCATGCCCGACTTTAACCTTTTTACTCGTTTATTTTTATCAGAGACCCAAAATAACTGTTATATTTCTAAAAAAGTCACCACCCAAATTTATTTAATTATAATATTTCAATAATGCACTATATTTTATAAATCATATTGCACAAAAAAATCACAAAGTTTGGCAAAGATTTTAATTTTTTCAATTTTTATATTTTACTCTATAAATTTCTGTTGTTTTTTGATTTTTATTTTAAAACTTTTTATAAAAGTTACAGAATGATTTTTTTGAAAAAATTAAGCACTAACTTTTTTATTTGATAATAAAATAAAAATTAAAAATTGACCTAAATTGAATGCCGGAAGTTGCTGGAATATACATATTTACTCACTTTAAATCATTGTTCAATCTTTTATTAACACTAGTTGACATCATCAGGATATTATAATTGGTGAAGTCATTGGTTCCATGGCTTTTGATTTATATTCTTAATTGTTATTTTTTGATAAAGAAAAAAAATCACAAAATAACTTTTATTATTTTTGAAAAAATAAAAATCGTGTTTGGATTGTTTTTGTTTGAATTAAAAATATAAATCAAACAGAGCAAATAAACAGAAAATTAAAAATACTCAAACAGGAAATAATTGTAAAACAATCACTTTTTTGAATAAAAGTTATAAGTGTTACGTCCCTGATTTTTATTATTATTATTTTTATTATTATTATTATTTTTATTATTATTTTGTATTAATTTAATTGTTATTACAGATAAATAAAAAAAATTTAATTTGTCAACATTTCTATAGAAAACGAGTAAAAAGGTTAAAGTCGGGCATGCCGACTATACAATACCCTACACCAGTCTGGTTAAAAGCCAACTAATGTTTGGATCCGAAATTCGAATGGGTTAAAATGGGACTTCTGTCAAAATTTTCTATAATGTGAGTCAGCGAACCAAATTTAATTAAAATATCTTAATATTTGCGACCTGCAGTTTGTAACCAAGTCAATTTTGGGGGGACCCTTATATGGGCACTAGGTTGAAACATGGACCGGTGTTAACCAAAATCAATAGGCTTCGTCTTTGGGCTGATATAGGTCTATGTACCAAATTTCATCAAATATCTTAATATTTGCGACCTGCTGCGTATAAACAATATAATTTTGGGGGGACCCGTATATGGACACTAGGTCTAAACATGGACTGCTGTTAACTAAAATTAATAGGCTTCGTCCTTGGGCTGATATAGGTCGGTGTACCAAATTTCATCAAAATTTATTAATATTTGCGACCTGCAGCGTATAAACAATATAATTTTGAGGGGACCCTTATATAGGCACTAGGTCTAAACATGGACCGGTTTTAACCAAAATCAATAGGCTTCTTCCTTGGGCTGAGATAGGTCGGTGCACCAAATTTCATCAAAATATCTTAATATTTGCGACCTGCAGCGTATAAACAATATAATTTTGGGAGGACCCTTATATAGGCACTAGGTATATCAGCCCAAGGACGAAGTTGGCTTTTAACCAGACTGGTGTAGGGTATTGTATAGTCTGCATGCCCGACTTTAATCTTTTTACTCGTTTTTTTTTTATATATATTCAACTCGCATCCCACTAAGCGACCAAAACTACCTGAAAGGAAAAGATCTAAGCTTTCTTCTGAATCAAAAACAAAGTACCAATTTAAAAAAAAATAAAAAAAAAAAATTTTAATTTAAAAAAAAATATTGAAAAAAAATTTTCTAATTAAAAAAATTTTTCTTCGAAAGATTGCAGAAATAGCTATATAATTTGTTTGGGACAAATTTTGCTTACACCAATAGGTAATAAGTTATATGGATGAAAAAGAACACCTGTTTGGCCAAAATGTCAAATTTTGACCACCTCTAACTCGGAAACTTTTTTACCGATCTTGTTGAAAATTTTTGTCTAAACTACTATCCAATAGGATTACCCTTGGTGCATATTTCATCCAAATGGGAAGACATCGATTTCAAAAGTTGGGCCACTTGACATTAAATCCGCCATATACGTATTAAGGGTAAAAATTTTATACCGCTTCTTTTGCACATACTCTAATTATTTTTTTTTTACTTGGATGTACTAAATATATAATATCTTTATTATCTTAAATATTTATCAGAATAGTACTAAATTATTAAAATATAAACTGATATATGGGTGATATCAAAAAATGTGATAAAAACCGTGTAACCACCTAATTTCTAATGCATGGATTACATTTGAGTTACATATTTCGATATATATCAGCGCATTGTCACCTGTTTTACAAAATTTATAACAATCTGACCAATTTTTGGTTACTACATAAAATTTGTGACCAATTTTATAGGTCAAGTAACTCATAAGGTTTTTTAACTTTAATCTCTATATATAAAAGAATAACGTGACTGACTGACTGACTGACTCAACATCGCCCAGCCCAAACCGCTGAAGCTAGGAAGTTGAAATTTGGTATGTAGGTTCCTCTTTCGGCGTAGATGTCCGCTAAGACGGGATTTTTGGAAATTCCTACCGGAACGGGCAAAAAGGGGAAAAAGTCTCCCCCTTGGCGGCCTGCCAAAACGCCTTTGGCTAGAAAGCTGAAATTTAAGATATGTGTTCCTTGGAGTATGGGCTAACTTTTTTGGAAAGTACTTTCTGGAATTTTGGACAGGGACGTTGTAAAAATGGGGGTTAAAAAGGGGAAAAAGGCCCCCCTTGACGGCCTGCCCAAACCGCTGGAGGTAGGAAGTTGAAATTTGGTATAAAGGTTCCTCCACTATCGTAGACATCCACCAAGACGGGAGTTTTGGAAATTTTTACAGGGACGGGCAAAAAAGGGAAAAAGTCTCCCCCTTGACGGCCTGCTCAAACTGCTGGAGCTATGAAGTTGAAATTTGGTATAAAGGGGCAAAAAGGGGACAAAAAAAGTACCTTTTTCCAAAAAAGTACCTTTTTCCAAAAAAGTACCTTTTCCCAAAAAAAGTACCTTTTCCCAAAAAAAGTACCTTTTTCCCAAAAAAGTACCTTTTTCCAAAAAAAAGTACCTTTTTCCAAAAAAGTACCTTTTTCCGAAAAAAGTACCTTTTTCCAAAAAAAGTACCTTTTTCCAAAAAAAGTACCTTTTTCCAAAAAAAGTACCTTTTTCCAAAAAAGTACCTTTTCCCAAAAAAAGTACCTTTTCCCAAAAAAAGTACCTTTTTCCCAAAAAAGTACCTTTTTCCAAAAAAGTACCTTTTTCCGAAAAAAGTACCTTTTTCCAAAAAAAAGTACCTTTTTCCAAAAAAAAGTACCTTTTTCCAAAAAAAGTACCTTTTTCCAAAAAAAGTACCTTTTCCTGAAAAAAGTACCTAGTGCCCATATATGGGTGCTACCAAAATTATATTGTTTATACGCTGCAGGTCGTAAATATTAAGATATTTTCATGAAATTTGGTACACAGACCTACGTTGGCCCAGTAACGCAGCCTATTGATTTTGGTGAACATGGGTCCATGTTTAGACCTAGTGCCCATATAAGGATCCTACCAAAATTATATTGTTTATACGCTGCAGGTCGCAAATATTAAGATATATTGATGAAATTTGGTACACAGACTTATGTTGGCCCAATAACGTAGCTATTTGATTTTATGTTTAGCCCTAGTGCCCATATAAGGGTCCTACCAAAATTATATTTTTTATACGCTGTAGGTTGCAAATATTAAGATATATTGATGAAATTTGGTACACAGACCTACGTTGGCCCAAGGACGAAGACTGTTGATTTTAGTGAACATCGGTCCATGTTTAGACCTAGTGCCCATATAAGGGTCCTCGCAAAATTGGCTTGGTTACAAACTGCAAGTCGCAAATATTAAGATATTTTAATGAAATTTGGTGCGCTGACTCACATTATAGAAAATTTTGACACAAGCCCCCTTTTAACCCATTCGAATTTCGGATCCAAACATTAGTTGGCTTTTACCCAGACTGGTGTAGGGTATTGTATAGTCGGCATGCCCGACTTTAACCTTTTTACTCGTTTATTTTTATCAGAGACCCAAAATAACTGTTATATTTCTAAAAAAGTCACCACCCAAATTTATTTAATTATAATATTTCAATAATGCACTATATTTTATAAATCATATTGCACAAAAAAATCACAAAGTTTGGCAAAGATTTTAATTTTTTCAATTTTTATATTTTACTCTATAAATTTCTGTTGGTTTTTGATTTTTATTTTAAAACTTTTTATAAAAGTTACAGAATGATTTTTTTGAAAAAATTAAGCACTAACTTTTTTATTTGATAATAAAATAAAAATTAAAAATTGACCTAAATTGAATGCCGGAAGTTGCTGGAATATACATATTTATTCACTTTAAATCATTGTTCAATCTTTTATTAACACTAGTTGACATCATCAGGATATTATAATTGGTGAACTCATTGGTTCCATGGCTTTTGATTTATATTCTTAATTGTTATTTTTTGATAAAGAAAAAAATCACAAAATAACTTTTATTATTTTTGAAAAAATAAAAATCGTGTTTGGATTGTTTTTGTTTGAATTAAAAATATAAATCAAACAGAGCAAATAAACAGAAAATTAAAAATACTCAAACAGGAAATAATTGTAAAACAATCACTTTTTTGAATAAAAGTTATAAGTGTTACGTCCCTGATTTTTATTATTATTATTTTTATTATTATTATTATTTTTATTATTATTTTGTATTAATTTAATTGTTATTACAGATAAATAAAAAAAAATTTAATTTGTCAACATTTCTATAGAAAACGAGTAAAAAGGTTAAAGTCGGGCATGCCGACTATACAATACCCTACACCAGTCTGGTTAAAAGCCAACTAATGTTTGGATCCGAAATTCGAATGGGTTAAAATGGGACTTCTGTCAAAATTTTCTATAATGTGAGTCAGCGAACCAAATTTAATTAAAATATCTTAATATTTGCGACCTGCAGTTTGTAACCAAGTCAATTTTGGGGGGACCCTTATATGGGCACTAGGTTGAAACATGGACCGGTGTTAACCAAAATCAATAGGCTTCGTCTTTGGGCTGATATAGGTCTATGTACCAAATTTCATCAAAATATCTTAATATTTGCGACCTGCTGCGTATAAACAATATAATTTTGGGGGGACCCGTATATGGGCACTAGGTCTAAACATGGACTGCTGTTAACTAAAATAAATAGGCTTCGTCCTTGGGCTGATATAGGTCGGTGTACCAAATTTCATCAAAATTTATTAATATTTGCGACCTGCAGCGTATAAACAATATAATTTTGAGGGGACCCTTATATAGGCACTAGGTCTAAACATGGACCGGTGTTAACCAAAATCAATAGGCTTCTTCCTTGGGCTGAGATAGGTCGGTGCACCAAATTTCATCAAAATATCTTAATATTTGCGACCTGCAGCGTATAAACAATATAATTTTGGGAGGACCCTTATATAGGCACTAGGTATATCAGCCCAAGGACGAAGTTGGCTTTTAACCAGACTGGTGTAGGGTATTGTATAGTCTGCATGCCCGACTTTAATCTTTTTACTCGTTTTTTTTTATATATATTCAACTCGCATCCCACTAAGCGACCAAAACTACCTGAAAGGAAAAGATCTAAGCTTTCTTCTGAATCAAAAACAAAGTACCAATTTAAAAAAAAATAAAAAAAAAAAATTTTAATTTAAAAAAAAATATTGAAAAAAAATTTTCTAATTAAAAAAAATTTTCTTCGAAAGATTGCAGAAATAGCTATATAATTTGTTTGGGACAAATTTTGCTTACACCAATAGGTAATAAGTTATATGGATGAAAAAGAACACCTGTTTGGCCAAAATGTCAAATTTTGACAACCTCTAACTCGGAAACTTTTTTACCGATCTTGTTGAAAATTTTTGTCTAAACTACTATCCAATAGGATTACCCTTGGTGCATATTTCATCCAAATGGGAAGACATCGATTTCAAAAGTTGGGCCACTTGACATTAAATCCGCCATATACGTATTAAGGGTAAAAATTGTATACCGCTTCTTTTGCACATACTCTAATTATATTTTTTTTACTTGGATGTACTAAATATATAATATCTTTATTATCTTAAATATTTATCAGAATAGTACTAAATTATTAAAATATAAACTGATATATGGGTGATATCAAAAAATGTGATAAAAACCGTGTAACCACCTAATTTCTAATACATGGATTACATTTGAGTTACATATTTCGATATATATCAGCGCATTGTCACCTGTTTTACAAAATTTATAACAATCTGACCAATTTTTGGTTACTACATAAAATTTGTGACCAATTTTATAGGTCAAGTAACTCATAAGGTTTTTTAACTTTAATCTCTATATATAAAAGATTAACGTGACTGACTGACTGACTGACTCAACATCGCCCAGCCCAAACCGCTGAAGCTAGGAAGTTGAAATTTGGTATGTAGGTTCCTCTTTCGGCGTAGATGTCCGCTAAGACGGGATTTTTGGAAATTCCTACCGGAACGGGCAAAAAGGGGAAAAGTCTCCCCCTTGGCGGCCTGCCAAAACGCCTTTGGCTAGAAAGCTGAAATTTAAGATATGTGTTCCTTGGAGTATGGGCTAACTTTTTTGGAAAGTACTTTCTGGAATTTTGGACAGGGACGTTGTAAAAATGGGGGTTAAAAAGGGGAAAAAGGCCCCCCTTGACGGCCAGCCCAAACCGCTGGAGGTAGGAAGTTGAAATTTGGTATAAAGGTTCCTCCACTATCGTAGACATCCACCAAGACGGGAGTTTTGGAAATTTTTACAGGGACGGGCAAAAAAGGGAAAAAGTCTCCTCCTTGACGGCCTGCTCAAACTGCTGGAGCTATGAAGTTGAAATTTGGTAAAAAGGGGCAAAAAGGGGACAAAAAAAGTACCTTTTTCCAAAAAAGTACCTTTTCCCAAAAAAAGTACCTTTTCCCAAAAAAGTACCTTTTCCCAAAAAAAGTACCTTTTTCCCAAAAAAGTACCTTTTTCCAAAAAAAAGTACCTTTTTCCAAAAAAGTACCTTTTTCCGAAAAAAGTACCTTTTTCCAAAAAAAAGTACCTTTTTCCAAAAAAAGTACCTTTTTCCAAAAAAAGTACCTTTTTCCAAAAAAGTACCTTTTCCCAAAAAAAGTACCTTTTCCCAAAAAAAGTACCTTTTTCCCAAAAAAGTACCTTTTTCCAAAAAAGTACCTTTTTCCGAAAAAAGTACCTTTTTCCAAAAAAAAGTACCTTTTTCCAAAAAAAAGTACCTTTTTCCAAAAAAAGTACCTTTTTCCAAAAAAAGTACCTTTTCCTGAAAAAAGTACCTTTTTCCAAAAAAAGTACCTTTTTCCAAAAAAAAGTACCTTTTTTAAAAAAAGTACCTTTTTCCAAAAAATGTACCTTTTTCTAAAAAAAATGTACCTTTTCCAAAAAAAAAGTACCTTTTCCAAAAAAAGTACCTTTTTCCAAAAAAAGTACCTTTTTCCAAAAAAAGTACCTTTTTCCAAAAAAAGGACCTTTTTCAAAAAAAAGTACCTTTTCCAAAAAAAGTACTTTTTCCCAAAAAAAGTCCCTTTTTCTAAAAAAATTTTCCTTTTCCCAAAAAACATACATTTTTTCAAAAAAATACCTTTTTCAAAAAAAGTACCTTTTCCAAAAAAAAAGTACCTTTTCCCAAAAAAAAGTACCTTTTTCTAAAAAAATGTTCCTTTTCCCAAAAAAAAGTACCTTTTTCTAAAAAAATGTTCCTTTTCCAAAAGAAGTACCTTTTCCAAAAAAAGTACCTTTTTCCAAAAAACATACGTTTTTCCAAAAAAAACACCTTATTAAAAAAAAATACCTTTTCCAAAAAAAGGACCTTTTTCCAAAAAAAGTACCTTTTCCCGAAAAAAGTACCTTTTTCCAAAAAAAATTCCTTTTTCCAAAAAAGTACCTTTTACCAAAAAAAGGACATTTTTCCAAAAAAAAGTACCTTTTTTAAAAAAAGTACCTTTTTCCAAAAAATGTACCTTTTTCTAAAAAAATGAACCTTTTCCAAAAAAAAAGTACCTTTTCCCAAAAAACATAAATTTTTCCAAAAAAAATACCTTTTTCAAAAAAAGTACCTTTTCCAAGAAAAAGTACCTTTTCCCAAAAAAAGTACCTTTTTCTAAAAAAATTTTCCTTTTCCCAAAAAACATACATTTTTTCAAAAAAATACCTTTTTCAAAAAAAGTACCTTTTCCAAAAAAAAGTGCCTTTTCCCAAAAAAAGTACCTTTTTCTAAAAAAATTTTCCTTTTCCCAAAAAATATACATTTTTTCAAAAAAATACCTTTTTCAAAAAAAGTACCTTTTCCAAAAAAAAGTACCTTTTCCCAAAAAAAAGTACCTTTTTCTAAAAAAATTTTCCTTTTCCAAAAGAAGTACCTTTTCCAAAAAAAGTACCTTTTTCCAAAAAACATACATTTTTCCAAAAAAAACAACTTTTTAAAAAAAAATACCTTTTGCAAAAAAAGTACAAATAAAGTACTTTGTAAAAACAAAGTATCTTTTTCCAAAAAATTTCGTTTTTCCAAAAAGTACCATTTAAAATAATATATAATTTCAAAAAAACTACTTTTTTCCCTCCCCCACGGATATCTCCACTAAAACAAGGTTTCTTGATATTCGGCATAGAAGTGCGCTAAGACGGGATTTTTGGAAATTCCTACCGGAACGGGCAAAAAGGTGAAAAGTCTCCACATAAACAGTCTCACAAATTGGAAAAGTGCCTGCCCAAACCACTGGAGGTAAGAAGTTGAAATTTGGTATAAAGGTTCCTCCACTGTAGTAGACATCGACTAAGTTTGTATTTTTGGAATTCCCTGCAGGTTATCCCAAAAGGAAACTCGGTATGTGAGTTCCTCCTTCTGTGTAGGAGTCCGCTTAGACGGAATTTTTGAAATTCCTATCGGGAGGGGAAATAAGGTAAAAGTCTCCTCCTGACGGCTTGCCCAATCCCTTTTGGTCAACCTAAAATTTTAAATATGTATTCCTTGGAGTAGGACTAACTCACCGGCAACGTAATTTTTCTATTTTGGAACAGCAACATAGTAAAAATGGTGGTTGAAAGGGAAAAATGTCCCCAATAACGGCCTGCCCAAACCGCTTAGGCAATGCAGTTGAAATTTGGTATGAATGTTCCTCATCAATCGCAGATAGCCGCGAAGATGGAATTTTTGTAAATTCCTAAAGGGAGGGGCAAAAAGAAGAAAAGCCTCACCTTGGGGGCCGGTAAAAACCCCTTCGGCTAGAAACCTGAAGATTAAAATGTGGGTCCCTGGAGTAAGGGCTAACTTATTAGAAAGATACTTTTTTGAATTTTGGACAGGGTCGTTATAAAATGGGGGCTCAAAAAGGGAAAGTTGCCCCCTAACGACCTGTCCAAACTGCTGCAACTAGGAAGCTGAAATTCGGTACTTAGGTTCCTTTTCCAGCCTAATTCCAACCGGGAGGGACAAAAAAAGAAAAAGTGTCCCCCTTGACAGCCTGCTCAAACTAGGAACTAGGAAGCTGAAATTCCCTGTCGATGGATTTTCGGAAATTCCTACCGAGAGGGGCACAAATAGTAAAAGTTGGCTAGAAACCTGAAATGTAAAACATATGTTACTTGGAGTATGGGCTTTTTGGACCGGGAAGGTACTTTTTGGACAGGGACATTGCAAAAATGGGGATTAATGAAGCGAAAAGTGCCGCTTAAAGGCCTGCCCAAACCGCTGGAGGTAGGAAGTTGAAATTTGGTATTAAAGTTCCTCCTCTATTGTAGACATCCGCTAAGATGAGATTTTTGGAAATTTCTACAGGTAGGGTCAAAAACAGGAAAAGTCTCCCCCTTAACGGCCTGGCCAAACTGCTGGAACAAGGGAGCTTATATTCGGTATTTGGGTTCCTTCTCCAACGTTGACGTCCCCTAAGATTGTATTTTTGGAAATTCATACCGGGAGGGGTAAAAAGGGAAAAAACTTCCCGCTTGACGGCCTGGCCAAACTGCTGGATATAGAGACCTAAAATTATGTATGTAGTAGGTTCCTCCTCCAACGCAGACGTCCTCTAAGACGGAATTTTTGGAAATTCCTACCGGGAGGGGTAAAAACGGAATAATTCTCCCCCTTGATGGCCTAACCGAAACCTTCGGCTAGAAACCTGTAATATATAATATGTTTTCCTTGGAGTATGGGCTAACTTATCGACAAGGCATTTCTAGGACTTTGGACAGGAACGTGGTAAAAATGGTGGTTCAAAAGGGGAAAATTGCCCCCCCCCCCCCTTAACGTCTGCGTCTTTAGCTAGAAACCTAAAACTTAAAGAACAAGTGTATATGAAACACTAAAATTAAGAAACTAAATAGGAAACGAGTGGAATGAAACACTACACAAGTGGAATGAAATGGATATAAACGTTGAACGAGTAGAATTGAAATTATAGAGAATGCAAATGGATTGGAAGAGGGAATGACCTGTTCAAACACTATCCACGGAATATGAAACTTATGTAGCATTGAAACTTACTCTCCAAAAAGTTAAACAAATTTTCTAAAAGAGAAAAAACCTTAGAAAAGGAATGGAACTTATATATTCCGATATTTAAACTTCATGTAACGAAGCACCGGTGGAAGAAACCGACGCAGTAAATTTTCCAACTGAATTTGTGAATTTACTTGAATTGCCAGGTCTACCTTCACATAAACTGGAATTAAAAAAAAAACTTTAAGACACGCTAACAACGTAGCGGGCTTTGCCCGCTATTTTTAATATTATCAAATGCTTTCCAACCCTGCTTTACGTTATTTATTTTCATTCAAAACACAAATGAACAAAACTACTTACGGGTCTATCTACCTAAGTTCGCACTTTACCAAATTATCTTAACATACACACGTATATTGCAATTTATTATGGATTCATTACTAACAATCCACTTTCATGAGAAAAAGTGATCAAATATTTATTTATTTTAAACCCATTGTTGTGCAGAATTATTTATTTGTGGTGGCTGGGTGAAGGCTTTAAATAAAAAAACTTTAAATAAAAAAACGAATTTAATAATAATTGTGGGGGGCGTAGCTTATATTTTAATAACCAATAAAGCTAAACACAAACTGTAAGAATTTTTATGAAGAGGAAAAGTGCCGTTTTTAATAAAAATTAATTAAATTTAATTTAATTAAATTAATTAATTAATTAAAAATTTACAAACTTTTTCGTATATCTTAGCTATCACGACTTCAACTCTGTAACGGATTTTTTGTCATCATTTTTGATAAAAATGCATATACCAGAATTTTGGAGTTATCTATTATTTATATTCCGAAAAGTATAATGTTATTTATACTCAAATGATCATTGGACTGTAAGTAATCATCCAGTATAACAGACTTGAAGCTTTTCTGCAGCATGTAACATTCTCGAGATGAAAAAGGATGTCTTTAATAAGATTTGAAAAAATGTTGTAAACTCCGTTCCTAATTTTTACACCAAACTATTTAACGAGTAAGAAAAACAATGTCGTATTTGGATTCACCTTGTAGGCATCATGCGATTTTTTTCGGAAAAAAAATTCTGACAAAGCGTTTCTGAAAGAAAACGAAAAAAGTAACCAAATGTAAACTCCCCAGTGTAGAAAATCATTACCAGATATGTGGTTATGTAACTACATACTTGGTAATGGTAAATAGTTACTTTTGTTATTACATTTCTTATTACCTTTATATGGGCATGTCGCGAAAAATAATGAGTTATGCTTACACACCAGCATACGAAAAATCAAAAAATATATCGTTACCTATGTGCTTACCAGTACCGACAAAAATAATGAGTCTAAAAATAGATTTCCAAAAAAATAAACTATATAAAAAAAAAATATTTTTTATTGTATTTTGTTTTTTTAAATAAAATTTGCTGGTGCGGGAATCGAACCTGGCTATACAGATTGCCAGTCAATAGCTCTACCATCTGAGCTATATCGACATGTAATATTTAATAGATGAAAACATAATTGACCTGCTGCACACAAGTAAGCTTACTCCCCAACATACAAAAAATCAAAAAATATGTGGTTATAAATATCCTTACCATTATTTAAAAAATATTGACTCTAAAAATAGATTTCAAAAAATTTTCAAAAAAGTCTAGAAAATTATTTTCTATTTGAAATAATGATAAAAATAAGTCATTATCAGTAACTCATTATGATATATTTTAAAATAATGCAGAAGGTAAGTGGGTGTTATTGCTGGTAGTCCAAAAAATAATGATATGTCATTACCGTTTCTACACTGGGTCCGTAACCACAATTGTTTGCATCAGATTTCATTCAAATAAATGTAGATAAATGTTTAAAATATTTTAAAATAACCATAAACAGAGGTGATTCAACTAATATTTATGCGTCAAAAGACGATTCAACTAATAATTTTGCGTCAAATCAAAAAAATTTATCAGTTTTTTACCCTAAGCTGCTGGAGCGAAAAACGATTGATTTTGCATTTCATTGGTTTTGAATCGATATTTCGAGTCATTACTGACATTAGTTTGACAAATTGAATTTGTTTCACACAATTTAATAATTTTTTGATCGCGAAATGTTATGTTTTTAATATATTATTTTGTAACTGCGCCACCGCCCTTTGGATTTTAAAAAATTTTATATTTTTGAAAAGCATTTAAAAGGACCAAAAATACAAAATTAAAAAAAAAATAAAAATTTTTTTCGCGTAATGAATTGTATTTTTATTCGCGAAACCGCCAATTTGATAAACACAAATTATATATCATTGGAAAGCAAGTTGAAAACCCAAATACGAAAAACTAATAAATTGAAGAAAATTCGTACGCAATTTTTTTTTTTGTTATATCTTTTGCTTGCAGAAATATAAACTCCGTTACCACAAAAAAAAAATTAAAATTGTGCAAAAAAAGTTATGGCGACAACTTGTAGAAGAGATTTTTTGCAATTAGGTTTATAATGACTAAACTTACTGATTCCATTAAGAAAAAACCGAAATATTAACACTTTTAGCTTCTCACAAATTTTGACCAAAAATTTATCACATTTTTTGATTTCACCCATATGTTATAATATAAAACTAAAAACTGGCTGGTATTAGTATTATATTTGAGGCCATTCCTTAAATTCTTATTTTTCCATATTGGTTTTGATAATAAATAATGCCTATACATGCAAGTTTATTGTTTGTCCATTAAGTTTGTTTTTTACTTTCTCATTAACATCACTTTGTGTGTAAATATTTATAAAGTAAATAATGAATTTATAAAATTTACATCATAAATACACGCATTAGTGTAATATTTCAATGATATCAGATAATACATTTTATATTATGTTATATGTCTACGAACACATAAATACGTTTAATACGTACGCATGTTTTAGCTGTTTGAAATCAAAATGAATTTTGAAGATAGAATCGTGTGGAACGGAAAAATAGTCTAACAACTTACATCAGTGCATGCAAAAATAGTTATGTGCGAAAACCACATTGCCCACCATCGTAATTTCGAATAACAAAGATAAAACAACAACAAAAAATTGCTACAATTTGCTTTGCCATTTTTTAAAATACTAAACTGTTTTTGACAAATCTATTAATGTATCTTATAACCAATTATAAAAAATTAAATATTTTTACATTGTCAGTTACATTCAAATTATCAGAAGTGTAGGCATCTTTGTTGTTCCAAATTTATTTTATATTTATAAATATAACGTCGGCTTGTCTGCAGAAGTCCTATGCGTTTTTTAATAGATTTTGAGGAGAGCGAAAAAACTGTTAAAAAATACCATTTTAAGATATTCTATTGGCATCATATGCCTTAATAATTCACGACCTAATTCACTAAAATCATCATTAAGGCATATGATGTCAATAAAATATCTTAAAAGGTTATTTTTTAACAGTTATTTCGCTCTCCTGAAAATCTTTACCAAAAATACACAAAAAAACTCAATATAAAATTTGTTTGGCAGTACCAATCATTAGTTGCGTTTGTTATCAATAATATCCACAATTCGGTTGGTTCTACTGAAACTAATTTACAGGCATATTTGATTAGGATACCCGTATTTGTAGTCACCACTTTTGAATATTGACAATTTTCTAATAAATATAATAGATTTTTCCCATTTTTAATTCTTAACACAATATTTTTGGTTTAATACTCGATTTTAGGTAATTCCAAATAAAATACCATCCTAGCAAATTAATTTTAATGGATTTGATCGACTTATAACCCATCTTTTTCCTGTGTATCCCATTAATTTGTTTGTGAATATGACAAAATTTTAATTGAAAATTTATCCAACGTTCTAAACATTTTTATCTGTAAGTTAACGTTTTTTGGAATTTATTATTTTAGTTATGATACCAAGTGAATAAAAATTTGCTACGGAAACCAACTTTTGGACACTTTTAAAAAATCGGACATTGCTATAGCTCAGGTTTGGGCACATAAATTGATTGAAGGGCCAAATTTAGGATTTCGCAAACTTACTGAGGGCCGCACCAATTAAAACAATACTCGACAAAAACAAAGTTTTTGTACAGCCTTCTCCTAAAACTTTTTTTTGAGTATTTTGATTCTTAAGGATTAAAAGTCCATTGAATAGCCTTCGAGTTGTGGGTATTTCTTTTTTTATCCCCAGGGAAATACTTTATGATTTTTTATATTTTTTATCGCAATATATTTAAAAATGTAGGCACAGACTCAATAAATATTTTTTAAATTTTTTGCCGTCCTTAATACAAATCTGAATTCAAAAAACTTTGTCGAATTAATCTTCGAAAAGATAGTTTTCGTTATTTCCAAAAAATTGATTTAAGGTTTTTACACATTTTTCTAATATTTTTAGATTTACTTAATGGATTTTGATCCGTTGTTTTATTTATTTAACATGTAACATGAATTACCTGATGAACGGACTTTGATACAAAACGTGGAAAATATAATTTTTATAGAAAATCTGAATGTAAAGGAAATTTAAAAGTCATAGGTCTACAACATTTTCGTATTGAAATTGAAATAACAAATATCAAACCTCTCAGGCTCTGATTGCATTAAATTAATTCTTAAATTTCAATGGTCTAATTCATAAACTTTTACAACAGTCATTGAAAATCAGATCGTTTTCGTTTTCGATATGCATCACATGCCTGCCTGTCAGCCGAGGGCTACTGTTGATAATGAGTAACTAATAAAGACGTTAATGTATAAATCTGTTATTCTTTAAAGACTAGATACTTTTTTTTATCAAATATTGGAATTTTCTTTGGACTTAGAAATTTTTTTTAAATATGTTAAACTTTTCTTTTATTTTAAATAAAATTTTAATGGTTAGCCCGGCAATGCACTTCTTTCTTGTTGGAGGCTCATAGTTCCCGATTTATGGAGCTGAAGATGATATACAACAATATTCAATGGCTTATTTCTCCACTCAAAACTTATCGGACCAGAACAAAATATATATATCGTTGGAAAGGTACTTGAAATACCTTTCCAATGACATGCAACATGCCTAGACTTATTAACCCATTACGAGCCGGGCCATGATTTTAAATGTTAATTTTTTAAAATTGGATTTTTTAATTAAAAAAAAACTTTTAGAAGTAAAAAGCTCAGAAAATATTAATTTAATGAAAAAATTGAGTAAAACATATAAAAAATTGTTTTTGTTCAAATATTATATTAATATCGAATATATTAGTTAATCTCGAACTTGGGTCTGATATTAACTAATATATCGTTGGCTTGACTGCAAGAAGTGCTATGTTGGTTTTACCAGGTTTTCAGGAGAGCGAAAAAACTGATTTATATTATCCTTTGAAGATATTTTATTGACATCATATGCCCTAATGATTCACGACCTTATTTATTACAATCATTACTAAGGCATATGATGTCAATTAAATATATTAAAAGGATAATATAAACCAGTTTTTTCGCCCTCCTGAAAACCTGTTAAAGAACACATCACTACTTGCAGGCAAGCCGACGATATTGTTATATAAAAAATAAAATTAAAAATATTTTAAAAAATTTTTTGTTTAATTTTTCCGTTTTTTTTTTATTTACTAGGTAAGCTTATCAAACTTAAAAAAAA
Organism: Leucophora obtusa; assembly: GCA_949987735.1. Classification (NCBI taxonomy): domain Eukaryota; kingdom Metazoa; phylum Arthropoda; class Insecta; order Diptera; family Anthomyiidae; genus Leucophora; species Leucophora obtusa. Next base: position 127,534,638 of record OX465295.1, on the reverse strand, counting down.
CTCGTTATTTTAAGTTAAGTGTGCTCCTTTACTTTTTGTGTAAAGTTCAATAAAATGAGAGTAATCACAACATCCTCTATCTAAAAGACAAAATTACCCAAAAGTACTGGAACACACAAAATCACTTTTCTAACCCAAAACTATTTAAAAGAAAAAAAAATTAAAATGCGTATAGTTTTAGTCTCAAAAATCGCACAGAAACACATATTTTTTGCATTTAAAAGTTTTTTTGACTTCGTTCAGTTAATTTTTATAGATAGAAGTTTTATTTTGTGTATTTTTTTGCTTAATTAAAATTTAGAATTCTCCCAGTGGTGTTATTTGTTTATCATTGTACCAGCTGTCCCTTTCACAATTTTAATAGTAAAAAGAGAAGTTAATAGTAGACAGAGGCAGAAAATTTTATAAAAATATCTCTTAGAACCCAAAAATATCTGTAAGGACCTAAAGGTTTTAAAAACTTGTTTAATATTACAACTAAGAGTGGCTAATAACCATAGAGGAAATTTTATTTTCTAACGCATTTTATAAGTTCTAAACTAAATTATATATTTCAAGTGTAATTTGATTTCTAGGTGATTTCAATTTTCAAAAATTTCAGTTATTTGTCAATATTTAAAATTTTATGTAATCCGTTTGTGATATGGAGTATATTGTTTTACACATTTTCTGCCAAGCATGGATTCCGTGCGAATTTTCTGACAAAACTTCGTAGAAGGATAGGTAAACGTATCTTTAGAGATATGTTGGTAAAAAATGGATTAAACAATTTAAATACTGTATCGCATAGTCTTGTCATTTTAATACTTTTTGCACAAATTTTTAATTTATATGTGCGGTTTCCTTGCTCGATATTAGTTTTAAAAGGTCCCAGCAAAAAAGATTTGGAAGTAATACTTTGCAAACTACTTCTTCCACTGCTTCGCAAGTATCTGTTAGTGTATTTTTACTGCTTTTTTAGAAGTTATTCTGAACAACATCAACAAATTACTTCTTTTATTGCTTCTAATGTATCCGTTAGTATATTTTTACAGATTTTGTAGAATTACTTCTGAACAACATCCAAACAATCACTTAAGTATTGCTTCTAAAGAGTAATTGTTCTAAAAGTGATCGTAAAAAGTGATTTTCGTATCATTTGGCGGGACCAAAATTTTTTTATTTTTTTTACATTTTTTTCTTATTCTGTTATTTTTTTAAATATTTATAATTAATTTGTTTAAATTCAATATTTTTTAATTTTTAAAAATATGTATTTGCTTTTTTTAAAAATGGTGAGAATTTGCTTTTTATGCACCTGTAAAAATAGTTCTGAAAACAATATTGAATTGGAGTGTACCTTTTACACTTGTTTCAATTTTATAGAGTATCGGAAAGATTAAATATTAAAAGTAAAGTACATCATTATTATTTTGATTTCCAATGGATTGCGCCATTCCAATATGATGTTAGACTAATTTCAAAGCGCATCAATAATTTCAAGCCAGATGGTTCCAACGCGAAATGAAAGTAAATTCCAGAGGATTTTGCAAAGCTAGCTCGGTTTTTTATTTTATGATCTCTTGAAATATCTGTGTGGCGCGAAAGCCCAAAAATGTTGCATATTTTCAGAGTTAGGAACTCTCTCGCGTTCACGAAAAAGTTAAATTTCAACTGTTCTTTTCGGTTCTTTTATTTTATTCGGAATTATCAAAAAACCACTGACATAATATAATCTTATACTTATACTGAAAAATAGCATAAAAAGGTACTCAAAATTAGTTAAGAGGGGCCTTGCACAGAAAGATTTTGAAATTAGTAAATCCTTTTTGCTAAATATTAGTAAGATAAAGCCTATATGACACTTGCTAGTTTCAGTATTAATAATCCAAAATAGAAGAAAGCACGAATTTCCTTATGTGAGAAATAATGTATGTAAAGAGGACAACTATATGGAAAAACCATCAAACTGGAAAATTGATGTTGGTAATGCAGTACCCTTCATATGATTTGCATTGATGGTGCAAAAAACTAGAATCTAGAAACTAGCAAGTGTCATATAGGCTTAAATACAGCAAAAATGCAACTGTTTTAGTAATATTTGAGTTAAATTTATTTTAATTGAATTGCAAATTTACCTTGCTAATATTGGCTAAAAAAATATTGCTGAAGCTGTATTTTCGACTTAACTATATCCGTTAACTTTCAAAAAAGCACAAAGGGCATAAAAACGTTTTTTAGACGAAAACTAACATATTACTTTTCGTATGCACGTTAACTTACAACGTGGATAATTATCAACGTTGAAAATTCAACGTTTATAAATTTTCACACCTAGCGTAACTTCTTTGCGTTACTACCTAAAAAGTTTTGCTGACGCACGTTCGATTATACCGGAACTATCATAAATACTCACTATTTAAAAAATTTTGATACTCCAATCAGTTTAACGTAGATTTGCTATAAATACTTAACGTTGATAGCTATGAACGAAAATACAGCTTGAATATAGATATATAGAATAGAAAAAAGCAGTAAAGAAATTGTTTTATATTCAAGTTAATTTATGTTTAAACTTAATTGAGTTGAATACAAATAATGAACGCTCCTGCTACAATAAACATAAACATTTGCTAGAAAATAGTAGACTGCTTTCTGCAGTGTAGATTTCATTCGCATTAAAAGAGTCAATAAAAAAATTAATAAAAATTTTAAATTCTTTGTGGTGGTTTATTCGACTAATTTCCAGTAAATTTTTTGTTGATTTTAGCAGGGTAAATTGTCATTTTCGATTAACTAAAATATATCTGGAATTTTGTAAATTTAACAGATTTTTTCTTGTTGTTTGTATTTAGCAAACAGCTTCTGCTGGATTCAGCGGTTTTTTCAGTAAAAATTTTTGAACGCTTTTATATTAATGTATGAACAACTGCAAAAATTTCTCGAATGAACAGGTGAACTAGAAGAACACACTAGTTTAAAAATAAAATTGATTGAAATGAACTGTGAACTGTAATACCAAATTCTAGCCATTTTTATTCCCATTGTTTGTTTGTACAAAATGTTTTATTTTGTGTGAAAATTTCCGAGTGTCCTCACATTTTTACTCACCATTTGAAATTTTTTTTTACCATAGAGTAACACTCAGGCGATGCCCCCTACTTATGCTAGTGCATTGTGTTAGAATTAGGAAAATAGAATAGATTTCGACAATTTTTAACACCAAACTGCTAATAAAAAAACAATTTGAATAAAAAGCAACTAATAAGTAGTCTTTGTGACGAGAACGTGATTAAAATAGACACATGTTTCAAGAGCTAGATTTGTAAAAACCTTTGAGGGTTTTGTTTTGGCAAGAGTGTACTTGCATTTCGCGTTTGAAACATTGAATCTGACCGCGATGGTCATTTTGCAGGATCTTCCAAAACCGCAGAATATAGTTTTTTTAACTATATTGCAAGAAGCTTCTTGGGACAAATACGAATTTATATATGTATTTAATTTACAGTCACTTCCAAAATAAAAAACCGAAGGTTAATTTATCAATTTTATGTTTATCTTACAATAAATATGACGAAAACTATTAGTAGTAACAATAAAAAATAGCCACTTATCAATTAAAAGTTACGAAAAAAATGTATGTTTCCTATTTGCAGTCACATTCTATAAATTGCTTCTCAGTAATACTATTCAAGATTTTTAAATAACTATTCAAGATTTTTACAAAAAAAACCCATAACAAAACAGCCCAATAAGCACATAGGTTTTAAAAATTCAAGTGCTTTAAATTTTGCTTGAATTAAAGTATATTTCAAATTCTAGCACTTGTTTATTTAACAAAAATATTTCAAACTTGAATTTTTGTTTCCCTTTTGCTGGAGTATGCTATTGAATTAAAATGTAATAAAAGTTGAATTCAAGCCTTGAAACTGGAAAACAGGGCTGGAATTGAACTTGATTTCAACTTGAATTCCAGTGAAAATGTTTATAGGGAGTTTCTATGGCCACCAAAAAGCTTAAAAAATTTTTAGAAAGCAGTTTTCTAACAATGTCTAATATAACATCATATGAAAACATATGAGGTCGGATACAATATTCTATATTATCATATATTTTAATATTAAAAAATATATGTTATATATACTCTTTTTTACTCGGGCAATTATAAATGGGCATTTAGGCATTGAACAATGCCAATTGAAAAAATTTCAATTAATTGACACATTCAATAAACTGGTCCCAAGTATGTTTTTAAATACACATTTATTTTTTATTAATTAATTTTCATTTCATTTGCTCCTTTTTTACCTTTTTCCAGTCCTCTAGTAATCTGCAAAAGTTTTGTTGACTTCAAAAAATTTTAGCAAAAATTTTTTAGATTTAACAGTTTTTTTTGCTATTTTCATTTTACTATTATTTAGCAATTTTTTTTCTTATTTCAGCAAGTAAATTATTATTTGCAATTAACAAAAATTTAGCTCAAATATTACTAAAATTCTGTAAATTTAACAGTTTTTTTGCTATTTTTATTATACTATTATTCAGCAATTTTTTTTGCTAATTTTAGCAGGTTCAATTGTTATTTGCAATTAACAACAATTTAGCTCAAATATTACTAAAATTCTGTAAATTTAACAGTTTTTTTTTGCTGTTTTCATTTTATTAATATTTAGCAAACTGATTCTGCTAATATTAGCAGTTTTTTTCTGCAGCATCATTTTTAACTAATTTTTAGTAACTTTTTCTGCTATTCTTACGGACTTATTTGTATGAGTGTAAAAAAAAAATATTTTTAATGGCTTTTAAATTTATCTTAGCACATCATTAGTTCTCTAATTTAAGAAAATACTAAATTTGTACATCACTTACGACTTATTTGGGAGAAGAGAGAAAATAAACAATAGTGTGGCCCAAATTAGGGATTTCGACTTCGTTTTGGGACAAATTAAAAAATTTGTAAATTTTAAAAGATTTAGTTTTAGGCCCAAAATAAGAAGAATTTTCGTATAAATTATATGCGTATTATTTCAAATTAAAGTCGATCAAATTAGGTCTGTTAAAGAATTTCAAAATTTCTATATATTTGAATTATTGAAGAAATGTTCTCCAAATATTTATAAATCTTGAAATAACGAAAAGCAACCAAGCTCAATAGTTAATCAAAAATTTTCTATTTTCCAAATACTGAAATTGTTACATGCAAAGGACTCAGAAAAAATAAATTTTGTGTAGGCTCAAAGTGTATGTATCTTCTGAATCGTGTAAACTCGACTTATGCAAACTTAATGTTCAAAAGAGTTTACGAGCCCTAGATCTTACACCTTACTAGATTTACAAGACTTTTCACCATAATGAACTTCGTGTGAAAATTGTATAGAATTTTTTCTCTCGAAAATTTAATATACGACTTTTATTTTGAAACGGTGACTTTATTGTGATTTGTCTTTCGTATAATAAAATTTTTTTATTTTCAAAATTTTAACAAAGATTTGAGGCGTTTAAAGTATGATGATATAGTCATTACTGGAGATTTTAATTCAAATGTCTTAATGGAGACGGCACTCCCTGATAATATGTTATCGCTTGGCCTTTTTCCAGTTAACATGACAAACCCAACACACCATACGTCCACAACAAGCACGCTGATTGACCTTTTCCTTGTGTCTAACACAGCTAACATAATTTTGTATGATCAGATATCTGCGCCATGTTTTTTCTAAGCATGACCTTATTTTTCTAACTTATAACTTTCAAGTTCAACAAGCTAAATAGTGTTTCAGTTATCGTGACTTTAAACACCTAGATTTTAATCGTTTATATGAATATTCCTCTTACATTGCCTGGAGTGACATCTATTTTATGTCCTCCGTTGAAGAGCAATCTTTATTTTTGGAGCACAATATTCAACATCTTTTTGACTTAACTGTACCTCTGAAACATAAGAAAACAACACCTAAACAAAAACCCTGGTTTTCAAATGCTGTTGAGAATGCTATACACCAAAGAGATTTTGCATATGCCAGGTGGAAAAGATTTAAAACTTCCGAGCTTAAAATACAATATTCCGCTGCCAGAAAAGATGTTAATAAACATATCAGATTTGCAAAAACCGAATATTATTCCAAACGATTTAGTACTGCAATCAATACTCAACAAACTTGGAACACTATTCGTGAAATAGGAATTGGCAATGCAAACAACAATATTGACTGCCAAGTGGATGCAAATATGCTTAACAGAACGTTCACTAACACCCCTGTAACCCAAGCAAATCCCACTTTTTTTAATTTTTCCTCAGACACGTTAGATACTGATAATGAGATAATCGGTGAACATTTTCAATTTTCTTGCGTTACTCAATATGACGTTATTACAACATGTTCTTTTATAAAATCAAACGCAGTGGGTAGTGATAACTTACACCCAAAATTCATAAGATTACTTTTGCCCTTGATTTTGCCGTATGTTACTCATCTGTTTAATACTATTATAATGTCAAGTATGTATCCGTTAAACTGGAAAGATGCAAAAATTTTGCCATTACCTAAGTCGAATGGAGAATACAGACCTATAGCCATCTTGTGTTTCCTATCGAAAGTTTTAGAAAAACTTTTGTATAAACAAATGATTACATATGTCAATAATCATAATTTGCTTAACAGTATGCAATCTGGATTCCGTCAGAATCATAGCTACGTTACGGCTCTTGCGGAAGTAAGTGAGAATATACGGCAAGGACTGGAAAATGGGAACATTAATTTTTTAGTGCTTCTGGACCATTCTAAGGCTTTCGATACGGTAGACCATGATATACTCATTAAAAACTGAAATACTTTTTTAGATTTAACGATACATCTACTAAACTTATATCATCATATCTTTGGAACCGCACACAATCGGTATTTGTAAACGATGTATATTCAGATAGCTTATCCCTTATTAGGGGAGTGCCTCAAGGTTCTATTTTAGGTCCACTTTTATTTTCCTTATACGCA
>OX465295.1:127395795-127525795 GCA_949987735.1 Leucophora obtusa | reverse complement strand
GTTGATCTGTTATCCTGGTGTGTCCGATTCGTAACCTAGTTAATTTAGTAGAGTTGAATCTTGATATTTTGCTTGGATCTGTTTTTATAGCATAATATTTGATTGATTTCGCCTCAGGGTTAATCATTTTGTACCAGTTAGATGTGGTATGCCAGCGATTTGTATGTTCATATTGTATAATCGTATCTATATAAGACTTTATATCACTACAGTTTACGTTGGGTTTTATTAGTAGTAGAGATAAGAGCGATGCGTTTGCAGCTTTATCAGCGACTTCATTGCCAATAACATTGACATGGCCTAGAATCCACATAAGAAATATATTAGAATGAGATTTAATTAAAGTATTCCTAATACTAGACGGATAGTAATTGAGGTTGTTAATATTTCGTATTGCATCGATTGCGGATAGTGAGTCAGTGCATATAATATATTTCCTATTGGAATTGGATATAATATTTAAGGCTGTGTGGATAGAAATTATTTCCGCTGAAAAGACTGTTGAGTATATTGGTAGTTGGAATGTGGAAATTATAGAACTTTTTGTCGTAATACTAAAACCAACGTTAAATTCGTTTCTCGAGCCGTCGGTAAATAGGAAATAGTACTGGTTATATTCATTTTCAAGTCGTCTAAATTCTGCGTGATAAACTTCAGCAGGAGTATTTTCCTTGTAATGTATTCTCAGGGAATCATTTATCATATTCTCATAATTCCAGGGAGTTGATTTTAAGTTAATTAACTCAATTGGTTCAAAAGGAATGTTATGATTTTACAGAATTCTATTGACCTGTGTAAAGCAGATTTAACTGTATGATTTCTCTTCCTTTTCATTAGTTTTAGTATGTGGTTATAATTTGGAGTGTCTTTGCTAAATAGCATCTTATTATATAAGTTAAAGGTGGCTTTTTTACGAATTTCTTCTACTGTGTTTAGATTTGATTCATACAAAATATTGTTAATTGGAGTTGTACGGAATGCTCCTAGTGCAATTCTGATTGAGGGGTTGTAAAAGGTTCTTATTTTATTTAAAAGAGGTTTTGAGCAATACCCATATAAATATATTCCATATTGAAACTTAGCCACAATAATCGATTTAATAACCGCTAAGATTGATAATGTGTTAGTGTTGAATTTAGAGCTGGCAAGACACTAATTATGTTTAGGCGATTATGCAAGGAAGATATCATACACTTGATATGTGCGCTCCATCTATATTTAGAGTCAAATACCAAACCAAGAATTTTGAGGTTTTGTACTTCATCCAAAGTAGAGTTAAGAAGATTGAAAAAACAATTGTTTTTTCGACATACATGTAGGTGTTTACTTTTAGAGATTGATAGTACTGATCCTGAGTAATCACACCATTCGGCAATATCCTTGAAGATGGGACCAATGTCGAAGTTGTTATTATACTTTGATAATTCCTTGATTACTAAGAAATCGTCAGCGTATGCACAAAATATAATTTGCTTATGTAGTTTCAGTATTACGCAAAGTTAGTTATAAGCAATTAAAAAAAGTATGACTGAGATAGGGGATACTTGGGGTATACCATTTGATATCGGGTAGGTATTCGAGTTAAATCCATTTATATTGACTTTAAATTGCCTATTACTCATAATATTATGAATATATTTAATCATATTTGGACCTACTTTCCATTCCTTCAGTTGATCAATACTGGGATGGATTCCAATTTTATCGAAGGCCTTGGTGAAATCGAGCGATATAAGAGAGAGATGTTTTTTAAGACTTAAGGAATCGGTAATCAGATTGTCTACGAAAGCAGATTATCTACTACCGATTTCCCCTTCCTAAATCCGATTTGATTACTAATGAGTAGCTTATCTGAATTAATAAACCACCATAGTCGGTTAGCTTTAATTTTGTCCAAAATTTTGGCAAAACACGGATTTCGTGATATTGGGCGATATGATGTCAATAAAGTTTTATCGGAGCTATGTTTATGTATAGGTATGACAAGACTTGTCTTGTAATGTTGAGGGATATAGTTTGAATAAATTTTATTATAAAGATTTAGCACTCTATATTTCATAGCATAGGAAAGATGCTTTATCATAGGATAACTTATGCGATCTTGACCGGGAGTTTTGCCCCTGAGAGAATTTAAAGCAGCACATAGTTCAATATATGATACCTCCTTGTCTATTACAGTTGCATTTGGGCAGGGAATATAGTCTACGAGTTTATTGCATGTTGCTTTATGAGTACTGAACGATTGATGGAAATTAAAGTCGGAGGATTCTTCGGACCAATGTTTTCCAAATAAATTGGCAACCTCAATTCGGCTTGTTATGTTCTCATTCGTTAAATTTGGCACCTGGATACTATGGATGACTATGTTAGATTTTATGCCACACAACCTTTTTATATTTGACCACATATGCTGAGAGGAGGTAGAGGGTTTAATATCCGATGTAAATTTTTCCAATTTCTCAGATTTTGAAACTTTTACTTTTCGTTTAAATAAAGCGTTGGCCCGTTTGTAATTAACTAAGTTAATAGTGGTCATATTCTTTCTAAAATTGTCAAGCTGTTCATTACGTTCCCTCTTTAGGATTTCCAAGTCCTTAGTCCACCATGGAACTTGTTGTTTTGCCCTTTCTAGATTATATTGTGGTATGGAAGAGTTTGCACTCTGGTGTATAATTTTTGCAAGATTAGCTGCTTCCCTATTTATGTTGTCAGAAATAGGGTAGGACGGGTTGAAAATTTCACTATTATCAGAATATTATTGCCAATTTGCCCTGTTAGTGTTAAATCTAGGCCTTGATTTACTAACAATGTTGGAACTACATTGATTATCGAATAGGGTCGTCATAATTGGGTAGTGATCGCTACCTTAAAGGCTATCAAGTACTGACCATTTATAGTGGATTGCAATTAGAGTTGCCACATGGCCTTGAATGGCCTTAATTGTCAAGTTAATTTAGGGTCTTGTCAAGTGCCAGGGTCAAATTTATTTTGTCAAGTTGAATTGAATTTTTGTCGTATCAGTAGTTAAAAAAACATATAAAATTACAAAACTGATGAAATTTTTTAGTGTTTTTTTTGAGTAGCATTTATTTCTAAACAATAAGAAAAGAAAGATGAACTCCTAAATTCATAAACGCTTTGTAAAATTATAGGAGGTTTATTGAACAAATTTTGTATGAAAATGACGTTTTTCTAAACTTGCTATAACTTTAGAAAGCATTTATGAATTGAGGATGAAGTCTGCAGGAAGTCGTTGAAATGTTCAAACTTTAGGCCAAAAAAAATATATAAATTTTTCATAATTCTCGCAACGCCATTTTAAAATTTTAGCATATTTTCTTTTCTGAAACGTAAAAACCCAAAACTTTTTTTTTCATGAATTTATTAAATTGATGATATATTATAAAAATAAAATGGCGCTTAAGGTATATCTTTGGTTTTGAGAGCGCGAGTAGAGATTTACGAAAGACGGTTTTCCTTAAAAATCGGTAAACAATAATTTTACTGGGACAATAAAAACCTTAAGTGCTATTTTATTTTGAATATAAAATAAAATTATAAATATATAAAAAAAATTCTACTGGGTTTATCGAAAAACTTCATTAGCAAAAGTTTAATGATTTTTTGCGAGGTTTAATTTTCTGACATTAGGGTGGCAGCAACTGAGATCTGGTGGCTAACTACTAGAACGGGATACTTGAGGTCAATGGCCCTCGAGAGAAAAACACCGGTCTCCTCGAGAGAAAAACATCAATGTATCATACTTTAAGATCCGAAAAACCAAAGATATAACGAAAAATGTAAACTGGCGACCCTACGTTCGGTAAAAAAAAAATTTTCTTTGAAACCTCGTTGCAAAAATCTCTATATATAAAAGAATAAAGTGACTGACTGAATGACTGACTCAACATCGCCCAGCCCCAAACCGCTGAAGCTAGGAAGTTGAAATTTGGTATGCAGGTTCCTCTTTCGGCGTAGACGTCCGCTAAGACAAGATTTTTGGAAATTCCTAACGGAACGGGCAAAAAGGGGGAAAGTCTCCCCCTTGACGGCCTACCAAAACCCCTTCGGCTAGAATGCTGAAATTTTAGATATGTGTTCCTTGGAGTAGGGGCTAACTTTTCTAGAAAGTACTTTCAAGAATTTTGGACAGGGACGTTGTAAAAATGAGGGTTAAAAAGGGGAAAAGAGCCCCCCTTGACGGCCTGCCAAAACCGCTGGAGGTAGGAAGTTGAAATTTGGTATAAGGGTTTCTCCACTATCGTAGACATCCACCAAGACGGGATTTTTGGAAATTTTTACAGGGAGGGGCAAAAAGGGGAAAAAGTCTCCCCCTTGACGGCCTGCTCAAACTGCTGGAGCTATGAAGTTGAAATTTGGTATGTAGGTTCGTCGACCGGTGTAGACGTCAGATGAGACGGTATTTTTGTAAATTCTTATCGGGAGGGGCAAAAAGGGGACAAAAAAAGTACCTTTTTCCAAAAAAAAGTACCTTTTTCCAAAAAAAGTACCTTTTGCCAAAAAAAAAGTACCTTTTTCCAAAAAAGTACCTTTTTCCAAATAAAGTACCTTTTTCCAAAAAAAGTACCTTTTTCCAAAAAAATACCTTTTTCCTAAAAAAGTACCTTTTTCCAAAAAAAGTACCTTTTTCCAAAAAAAGTACCTTTTTCAAAAAAAGTACCTTTTCCCAAAAAAAAGTACCTTTTCCCAAAAAAAAGTACCTTTTCCCAAAAAAGTACCTTTTTCCAAAAAAAAGTAGCTTTTCCCAAAAAAAGAACCTTTTTCAGAAAAGAGTACCTTTTTCCAAAAAAGTACCTTTTTATAAAAAAAAGTACCCTTTTCCAAGAAAAAGTACCCTTTTTTCAAAAAAAAGTACCTTTTTCTAAAAAAAAATACCTTTTTGCAAAAAAAAGTACCTTATCCAAAAAAAGTTCCTTTTTCCAAAAAAATATATTTTTCCAAAAAAATACCTTTTTCCAAAAAAATACCTTTTCCAAAAAATACCTTTTCCAAAAGAGGACATTTTTCCAAAAAAGGACGTTTTTCCAAAAAAAATAACTTTTTCCAAAAAAAGTACCTTTTTCCAAAAAAGGACCTTTTTCCAAAAAAGTACCTTTTTCCAAAAAAAGTACCTTTTTCCAAAAAAGTCCCTTTTTCCAAAAAAAAGTACCTTTTTCCAAAAAAAAGTACCTTTTTCCAAAAAAGTACCTTTTTCCAAAAAAATACCTTTTTCAAAAAAAGTACAAATAAAGTACTTTGTAAAAACAAAGTATCTTTTTCCAAAAAATTTCGCTTTTCCAAAAAAGTACCATTTAAAAAAATATAATTTCAAAAAAATTACTTTTTTTCCTCCCCCCACGGATATCTCCACTAAAACAAGGTTTCTCGATATTCGGCATAGACATGCGCTAAGACGGGATTTTTGGAAATTCCTACCGGAACGGGTAAAAAGGGGAAAAGTCTCCCCATAAACAGTCTCACAAATTGGAAAAGTGCCTGCCCAAACCCCTGGAGGTAAGAAGTTGAAATTTGGTATAAAGGTTCCTCCACTGTAGTAGACATCGACTAAGTTTGTATTTTTGGAATTCCCTACAGGATATTCCAAAAGAAAATTCCGTATGTGAGTTCCCCCTTCTGTGTAGGCATCCGCTTAGACGGAATTTTCGGGAGGGGAAATAAGGGGAAAAGTCTCCTGGTTGACGGCCTGCCCAATCCCTTTTGGCCAACCTAAAATTTTAAATATGTATTCCAAGGAGTAGGACTAACTCACCGGCAACGTAATTTTCCTATTTTGGAACAGGAACATAGTAAAAATGGTGGTTGAAAGGGATAAATGTCCCCAATAACGGCCTGCCCCAACCGCTGAGGCAATGAAGTTGAAATTTGGTATGAATGTTCCTCATCAATCGCAGATAGCCGCGAAGATGGAATTTTTGTAAATTCCTAAAGGGAGGGGCAAAAAGAAGAAAAGCCCCCCTTTGGTGGCCTGTAAAAACCCCTTCGGCTAGAAACCTGAAATTTAAAATGTGGGTCCCTGGAGTATGGGCTAACTTATTAGAAAGATACTTTTTTGAATTTTGGACAGGGTCATTATAAAATGGGGGCTCAAAAAGGGAAAGTGGCCCCTTAGCGACCTGTCCAAACTGCTGGAACTAGGACAAAAAACGAAAAAGTGTCCTCCTTGACAGCCTGCTCAAACTAGGAACTAGGAAGCTGATATTCCCTGTCGATGGATTTGAAATTCCTACCGAGAGGGGCACAAATAGTAAAAGTTGGCTAGAAACCTGAAATGTAAAACATATGTTACTTGGAATATGGGCTCACTTACCGGGAAGGTGCTTTTTGGACAGGGACATTGCAAAAATGGGGATTAATGAAGCGAAAAGTGCCGCTTAAAGGCCTGCCCAAACCGCTGGAGTTAGGAAGTTGAAATTTGGTATTAAAGTTCCTCCTCTATTGTAGACATCCGCTAAGATGAGATTTTTGGAAATTTCCACAGGTAGGGTCAAAAACAGGAAAAGTCTCCCCATTAACTGCCTGGCCAAACTGCTGGATCTAGGGAGCTTAAATTCGGTATTTGCGTTCCTTCTCCAACGTAGACGTCCCCTAAGACGGTATTTTTGGAATTCATACCGGGAGGGGTAAAAAGGGAAAAAACTTCCCCCTTGATGGCCTGGCCAAACTGCTGGATATAGAGACCAAAAATTATGTATGTAGTAGGTTCCTCCTCCACTGCAGACGTCCTCTAAGACGGAATTTTTGTAAATTCCTACCGGGAGGGGTAGGCCATTGATGGCCTAACCGAACCCTTCGGCTAGAAACCTGTAATATATAATATGTTTTCCTTGGAGTATGGGCTAACTTATCGACAAGGCATTTCTTAGACTTTGGACAAGAACGTGGTAAAAATAGTGGTTCAAAAGGGGAAAATTGCCCCCCCCCCCCTTAACGTCTGTATCTTTAGCTAGAAACCTAAAACTTAAAGAACAAGTGTATATGGAACACTAAAATTAAGAAACTAAATAGGAAACGAGTGGAATTGAAACACTACACAAGTGGAATGAAATGGATATAAACGATGAATGAGTGGAATTGAAATTATAGACAATTGAAATGGATTGCAAGAGGGAATTACCTGTTCAAACACTATCCACAGAATATGAAACGTATGTAGCATTGAAACATACTCTCCAAAAAGTTAAACAAATTTTCTAAAAGAGAAAAAACCTTAGAAAAGGAATGGAACTTATATATTCCGATATTTCAACTTCATGTAACGAAGCACCGGTGGAAGAAACCGACGCAGTAAATTTTCCAACTGAATTTGTGAATTTACTTGAATTGCCAGGTCTACCTTTACATAAACTGGAATTAAAAAAAAAACTTTAAGGCACGCTGACAACGTTATTTTCATTCAAAACACAAATGAACAAAACTACTTACGGGTCTATCTACCTAAGTTCGCACTTTACCAAATTATCTTAACATACACACGTATATTGCAATTTATTATGGATTCATTACTAACAATCCACTTTCATGAGAAAAAGTGATCAAATATTTATTTATTTTAAACCCATTGTTGTGTCAGAATTATTTATTTGTGGTGGCTGGGTGAAGGCTTTTATTATAAAAACTGTACTTTAAATAAAAAGCGAATTTAATAAAAATTGTCGTGCCTAAACTTTAAGGTACGCTAACAACGTAGCGGGCTGCGCCCGCTAGTACTTCATATTGGAGGGTGTACGGTGAACTTTTTTTTTGGCTGTAAGGTGGTACGCTCTACTGCACACATATGCACATTAAATTTTGCAATACTTGGTGTACAAAAGGTAATGTCAATATGAGTAAAAGAATTATGAGTACTTAGATGGGTGGGATCGCCGTTATTTAGAATCATATAGTTGGATTGAGCTATAAATTTTAAAACAATATTACCTCTGGTATTATTCGAATGAGATCCCCACATTAGATTCCAACTATTAAAGTCACCACATATTAAGTTCGGTAGCGGTATATTGTCAAAGACGTTCTGAAGTTTTCGCTTACCGATGTTTTTGTTCGGAGGTACATATACAGAAGCTATAAGAAATTTCTTCTTCGAATGGACTGTGAGGGCAACGTTTTCAATATCTTCATTAACACCATAAATTTCATGTTGTAGAGAAGTGTGAACTAAAAGAGATACGCCACCAAAAGGTCTGTTCCCTAAATTTCTATTATACATCTTGTAATTTACAGGGACAGGAAATTTAGTAGTATCTGTTATATGAGTTTCCTGCAAAGCTATGATTCCAGGTCTATGAGACTTAATGATGAGTAAGAGTTCATTGTAATTATTACGATAACCCTTCAGATTCCACTGGAGTATTTTAAGAGCCATTTTATAGTAGAAAAGAGAAGTATATTAATAGAGATATTTTGTAGGAAAAACGATATTATTCATTAGTATGTAAAAATAATAAATATATGCTATGGTTAATCAAATATATATGTGTGTAGATCTATAAAAATGAAAATAAATAGTGTATAATATGTAAATACAATAGTAATAAAGGCAGTTAAAGAATATTAATTCAAGAGTATTTAAATATATAAGAGCATTAGAAGACTTTACAAAATGTATATATGTACATATGTACATATAGACATAGAATCAATTGGTATATATTTGTATGGTTCTAGTTATTATATTAACAATTATGTTAAATATATGTTACGAAAAACAAAAATTAAACATCTATGTCGTTATAAAAGTGTAAATGTACAAAAACAATGTAACTATGCAATAATTACTCTGATGTAGACATTTCGTTATCAATTTTGGAACTAGTGGTTTTCCTTAATTTGGCTTTGACTTGGCTGCGAATTCTTTTAGAGGTCTTGGTTGGTATAATAGTTGTGGTTGGTGGATTTTTTGATAGCGTTTTATTGCAGTTTGTAACATTATTTTTAAAAGATGAAGAGTGATTGTTATTGTTGTTTGTGTTTTCGTTAGTGAGAACGGTGGGGTGAGTATTGGGGTCTGTTGCAGTGATGTCAATTTTATTTTGAATTAGATTTGCTTCTTCGAAGAAAATTTCAATATCGTCGTAGGCTATATTGTCTCTAGATAGGAATGTAAACTTTATATTTTGCGAGTTTATTTCTTCATATATTTTTATATCAGATTTGGTGTCAACCTTTCTAATGGTTTTTATTTTCTGGATTTCTTTTTCTTTGATGAGAGATGGACAATTTTTGTTGACTGCTGACTGATTTGCAGTTAATATACATTTTCTTATTTAGACATGTTTCGTTTTCATCTTCCTGGATGTGAGAAGACTGGCTACAATTTTCACAGAGCTTGTTCGATTTACAAAATTTAGTAGGGTGTCCAAACCTGAAGCAGCTAAAACACCTAAGGGGATATGGAATATATGTTCGCAGTAGCACTTCTTCATAACCGAGAGTAATTTTTTATGGTAAAATTTTTAAGGCAAAAGTTAATATTATTAGACCTGTTTCGGTTTTATCTTTTTGCAAAATTTTTTTGACATGTGTCACGTTTTGGTTTTTAGTTCCTCAAGAATTTCAGATTCTGGGATTTTTCTTAAGTCGTTACTGTATAATACACCCTTTATTGAATTTAGGGAATTATGTTCTGTTACTGCTACACGTATGGTAGGAGTGAGTTCGGTTAGTGTGATTAGCTGAGCTGTTTGTTCTTTATTCTTTGTTTTTATTAATACAGAGCCATTGCGGAGTTTTTTGAACATTTCAACTTCTCCATTTGAAACACTATCAATAACTTTTTTTAAGAGGAAGGGCGAAACTTCTGACAGAGTATCTTCACTCTCTTTTCTCACCATTACCAAAAATTTAGACCCAGCAACATCATTTTTTAGTTGTCTTGTCTCACTGTCATTGATAAAAATAATATTTCTTTTCCCATTTGGATCAATCATTTTATATTTTTGTTTTTGGTTTTATTAAATAACAGAGTGAAATATAATATTAAGCTGTACACAATAAGAAAACAACAATATACATATCTTACTGTTTAGACATTTTTTTTTGTTTTCTTTCCTTTAGCTTTGTAGGATCTGTTTATAATTTTTTTTTTTTTATTAAATAACAAATATCAGTACAGTTTACTGTTTAAGAATTTTTTGTTTGTTTGTCTTTTCTATAGATTTTTAGAATTTGTTTTTTATTTCTTTTTTAATACATAATAAATGTCGAATATCTCTTCGCAGCTTCAAACATACAGTAGTGGACTAAAGTGGATACATATTTGAATATTTTTAAATTTGTATTAATAACTTTTGTTCAATTTGTGATATCCAAGTGTAGTTTTTCCAGTTTTTAAAGTGGCCAGGTCAGAGCCCCGATTTGAATCCCATCGAGAATTGGTGGGCAATTGTCTAAAGAAGACTCTCCCAATGCGAACGAGCACCGACCAACTTAGATGATCTTTGGTCAGGAGTTTCAGCGGAATGGGCTAATATTCCACCTCAAACTATTAAAAATCTCGTAGAAAGCATTCCTTCTCGCATAAAATCTGTTTTAAAGAACAAAGAACTTGCGACAAAATATTAAAGAAAGAGCTTGCCGAAAATTTCAAATACGAACAATACTGGATGAAAGAGGTCACAATTTGCAATTATTTTTTCATTAACTTCTTAATGATATTATCTACTCTATTTAGGTTTTTATTGAAGAAGAGTGTTTTAGTTTTATGCTTTATCATTTAATCATTTAAGTTTCTATAATAAAATAAAAATTATAACAAATTTCGAAAAATGTTGAATTAATGTATCCACTTTAGTCCACTACTGTACGATGAGTATGTTGTTATTTTTTTTTTTAATAATACTTCTTTTTATTGTAATTCGCTATTGCTTTTTTTTTTGAGAAATACTTCATAGACTCCGATTATACAACCAATCATTTGAAAGTTACAACTGTGACTGCAAATTCTTTAAAATTTTTATTCTTTGTAGTTTACTTGTGAAAATTGCATCTTTAATTTGGTTGGGGCAGAGATTTTCTTTCAGCGGATTTCGAAAAAACAGCGATTTTTTATATTTATTTAGTTTTAGGCAAGTTTTTCTTTTTTCTTCCTTTAATTCCACGTGATAAGAACACAAGATTAAGTAATTCAATCCTGAAAATAAGTATAAAATATAAATACACTAATACACTAAATACACTGTCCCTGTGTAAGGTCTGAGGTCAAATTTTAGGAGATTTTAATTGTTTTTAACATATTGTTACGAAATTTGATTGATTTGGTTCTGGTATTTTGTAATCAAAATATCCCGAGAAACGGGATTCACTAAACCTGTCAATCTGGCAACGCTACATTTGAGTATACAACATTATGCTATAATGTGCTATAAAGTGTTATACTGTGAATTGGTTTGTGTCTCGGCTAAGAATAAAGTGGTTTGTGTCTTGGCTAATTATAAAGTAGTTTATGTCTCGGCTAAAATCCAAGTGGTTGGTGTATCCGCTACGAATTCTCTGGATGCTTCTGGAAACTTCTGGTATGTTCTACAACCATGGCTAACAATCTGGATGTCTCTGGAACCTTCTAGTTCATTCTACACAAATCTGGATGTCTCTGGAACCTTCTAGTTCATTCTACACAAATTTGGATGTCTCTGGAAACTTCTAGTTCATTCTACGCAAATCTGGATGTCTCTCGAACCTTCTAGTTCATTCCACATACACAATCTGGGTGTGTCTGGAACATGCGAGATCATTCTACAATCGCAGACATTACACTATAAAAGGGCTGCAGCTTGTATTAAGGGGTCAGTCACGCAGTAGCGTTTGTACAATTCAGTTGTGCTCTAATAAATCATTGTGAAATTGTAAAGTAATAAAGTGTTAAGAAATAAACAATAAATAGTCCACAACAAGTTTGTGTGTGTTTTTAGTTAATTTTAATTGCCAGCCAGGTTTATTTAAAGGAAATAAACTTACGTTTTTGAAGGTAAAACGTAACAATTGGTATCTGGATTTAGATTGGTTATTTTGATTGCAATAGAAAAGAATCCGGTTTATCTAAAGGAGATAAACCAACGTTTTTAAAAGGTAAAAACGTAACAATTGGTGTCAGAAGTGGGATTGCAAAATATAAGTAACCAGGAGATTGCAAAATAAACATAACTAAAAGCAATGAAGTTGAAGAGCTTAAAGTGGAACAGCTCAAGCAGGAATTGAGTAAGTTGGAGCTGCCGACAACAGGTAATAAGGCAGAACTTCAAAAAAGGCTAATACGTAAGTATTGATGTCATGTGGCTTGGCATTGACATCAATACTTACGTATTTGATGGAAAAGAAGAAATGGAGGTATGTACCCGTTCAGCGGCAAGCAGTATGGACATTAATGCAGCGTTGACAGTCATGATGGAGAAAATGGAAGAAAACTCTAGAAACATGGAAGAGAATTCTAGAATGATAGAAAAATGGAAGAAAAACTGGTAAAGAGTATCAACGAAAGTGTTCAGGAAACTTGTAGAACAAATAATGAGAAACTCCTAGATGAAGTTAGAGCTACAAGTGAGAAACATCTAGAGGAAGTTCGGGAAACTACTAGAGCCACGAGTGTGAAATTGAATGAAGTCACAGAATTCATAAACCAAAGAATGGGTCGCGTTGAGGTACAAGTCAGCAAATTTGATGAGAAGCTTGTCGATTTGGAGAGTAAGGTGAATAATCTGGAAATTGACATAAAGGCGAAAATTAACAATCTTCAATACCAAGGTGGGTCGATTCGTGTTGTTCCAGAAGTCTCTAGTAGAATAAAGACACCATGTTTCGATGGCAGTACACCCTTTAATGTATTCAAGTTCCAGTTTGAAACTGTGGCTAGCAGAAATTTGTTGACAAATGAAGAAAATGCCATTGAGTTGATTTTGGCACTAAAAGGAACCGCAGCAGAAGTCCTTGAAAGCATACCAATGAGCTGCAGAAATAATTTTGACGACGTAATGGCTGCACTGCAACGAAAGTATGGTGGAGAACATAAAAAGGAAATCTACAGAATGGAATTGCGAGGCAGAGTGCAGAAGGTCAATGAAACGTTGCAAGATTTCGCGATGGAGGTTGAACGATTGGTGCAGATGACATACCCTGGTGAAAACCACCCATTCTTGGATCAATTCAAAATTGAGGCGTTTGTAAATAGCATTCGTGATCCCGATGTTAAACATGCAGTATGCGCTACACAGAAATCAACTTTTGCAGAAACTGTTTCATTTGCACTGGCACAGGAGACAGCTAAAATAATTACTAAGCCGCAAATATACAAGGTGCGAAATCTGGAGGTTATCGCTGAGAAAGATAGAGATATAGTCAACGACATAAAAGAGGCAGTTATGCAAGCACTAGAGGAGAAACGACACAAGCCACAAGCTAAATGCTATAACTGCGGTAGAGTCGGCCATTTTTAGCGAAATTGTAAAGCACCAAGAAAACGATCTAGATCTTCTTCGCCACCACGGAGTAATAAGAGAGCCCACCAACAATCATCACAGGAGTCGCCGTTAAACTAAAACGAGCTAGCACTACGGGGCGTGAGCTAGCTCCCACAAACGAGGGCCCCATAATTTCCATATCAGTGATGCAGCAGAAAAACAGCAATCTTACTACTTGTGGGTACGTCAACGGCAAAAAGCACATCTTCACGATAGACACAGGAGCGTCGCAGTCAATTATTAGGCCCGATTTAGTGAAAGGTACAATTGAACCAGTGTACAATATAAGACTGCGCACAGCTACTGGGGAGACTGCTACCGTGTATGGTAAAGTTAAAATGAAATTAACCATAGCCAACATCCACGTAAATCATGTTTTTAGTGTTGCTGATATTGTGGACGAAGTAATAATCGGTGCAGATTTTATGATTACCCATAACATTAATCTGCATATGGGACAACAAATCATGATTTGGCGCAACATTGAAATATCCCTTGATATTGGTTACGAAAGTAAGGCTCAAGTAAGAAAGCTAGCTACTGTTGGACGCCAGAAACTACCACCGCAGTCGGAAACTATATTGTGGGCACGTATAGAGGGAAATTGTGTCGACAACCGATTGTGGGTAGTAGAACCTAAAGAAATAAAAAGTGATATTATAACAGCAAAAGCCCTCGTCAAAGCCTGCAACGACGGAAGAGTCCCTGTAAGAGTGATAAATCTATCCAGCAGCGAAAAATTGTTAAGCCAAAACACCGACATTGGTCAATGTACTCCAGCAGAGGCGGTAATAAATTGTAAGAGAAAGCCGAAACCCGTTACATTGTCAGACAAGGATCACGAGCTGCTAACCGAACATGTAGGGAAATGGGTAGAAGGATTGGCGGCGCCTGATAGAAATAAAGCTAAACAGCTACTTAAGAAATATGCCTCCGGCTTCGCCTTAAACAGTCAAAGTCATGGTCGAACGGCTATTGTGAAGCACGAAATAAATACCGGCGAAGCAAGGCCAATTAAGCAAGCGCCTAGAAGTATCCCCTTAGCAAAGCGAAGTGAAGTAAAAGAGTTAATCACTGAAATGGAGCAAAACGGTATAATAGGACCATCCTCAAGTCCATGGAGCTCGCCAGTGGTTTTGGTAAAGAAGAAAGATGGCAGCACCAGATTTTGTGTCGACTACAGAAAACTTAATGACGTCACCAAGAAGGACAGTTGTCCGCTACCGAGAATTGACGACACTTTGGAGACGCTAGGCGGAACAAAATGGTTCTCCACATTAGACTTACAAAACGGGTATTGGCAGGTAGAAATTGCAGACAAAGACAAAGAGAAAACTGCCTTTAGTGCGGGTGATGGTTTGTGGCAGTTTAATGTGATGCCATTTGGACTTTGCAACGCTCCGGCCACATTCGAGCGATTGATGGAACGGGTGTTAAAAGGACTTCACTGAAAGACTTGTTTGTTTACCTTGATGACATCATAGTCACGGGAAAAACTTTTGACGATATTCTCAAAAACCTATAAGAAATTCTTAATCGTATATCAGCGGCTGGGCTAAAGCTAAATGCAAAGAAATGTGTACTGTTCCAGGAAGAAGTTAAGTACCTGGGACATCGCGTTGCAGCAGATGGCATATCGACCGATGAAGATAAAATGCGGACAGTAAAAGATTGGCCTCGTCCACAAAATCTGCATGAACTGCGCAGCTTTCTAGGACTTTACACACACTACAGACGATTTGTGCCAAACTTTGCCAGAGTGGCTGCAAGTTTACATGAGCTGACCAAAAAGTCCCGGCGTTACCATTGGGGTGAATCACAAGAGCAGGCATTCCAGGAACTCAAAGAGTTATTATGTACAGCACCAGTCCTGGCATATCCAATTGCTGGAGAGAAATTTGTGCTAGATAGTGATGCGAGCGGTTACGGAATAGGAGGTGTGCTCTCTCAGTTAGTCAATGGGACTGAAAAAGTCATAGGCTACTATAGCCGAATACTTTCGAAGCCTGAGAGGAATTACTGTGTAACGCAACGAGAGCTCCTAGCATTATTAGAGTGCTTAAAACACTACCACAAGTATCTTTATGGTCAACACTTCAAACTAAGAACAGGCCATTCCGCACTCAGGTGGCTACTACAATTTAAAAATCCTGAAGGGCAACTTGCACGTTGGATTGAACGACTTCAAAGCTACAACTTTAGCATTGAGTACAGAAGAGGTGGAAAGCATAATAATGCGGATACTCTCTCAAGACGTCCCTGCAATCTGGAGTGCAAACATTGTAGCAGGGCAGAGAGGAAAGAATGCGTTATTGATGTTTGACTAACGCACATAGACTCCAGCGTAGACTGGTCAACGGCGCAAAGAAATGACCCCATATTAAAGAGAATTATATCCGCTAAAGAACAGGGCAGAAGGCCAGCTCGCCACGAAATATTTTCAGAAAGCCCAATAACTAAATCATTTTGGACCCTATGGGATAGTCTTAAACTAGTAAATGGCTGTTTATACCGGACATGGGAAGATGCAGACGGAAAAGCGGCAACTGATTTAATTGTTGTGCCAACCTCCAAAATAAACGAAGTAATGAAAGAGTTCCATAATGCTCCCAGCGGCGGTCATCTTGGAGTAACAAAAACATTAGAAAAACTAAAACTAAGGTTCTATTGGGTTGGATGCCAACAATATATAGCCGATTGGATATCCAATTGCCCACAATGCATTACGGCCAAAGGTCCAGTAAGAAGAAGCCGCGGACAACTCCAGCAATACAATTCAGGTGCACCATTTGAGCGTATCGCAATGGATGTAGCCGGTCCTTTTCCTGTCAGTGAGGCTGGAAACAGATATGTTCTAGTGGTTATGGATTATTTCAGCAAATGGCCGGAAATGTATGCCATACCCAAGCAAGAAGCTAGACGACGTATTTGTGAACAACTGGGTGTGCCGCTACGGAGTTCCATTAGAATTGCATTCCGATCAGGGTAGGAATTTTGAGTCTGCCATATTTAAGGAAATGTGCGAATTATATGGCATAAGGAAGACAAGGACAACACCACTACATCCGCAATCTGATGGCATGGTTGAACGATTTAACCGTACCCTGGAGAAACATTTGAGAAAAGGATTGGGATGTACACATACCAAAATTTTTGCTAGCATACCGGTCAGCCGTGCATGATTCCACCTCACGAGCACCTGCAAAGATTATATTTGGAACTGAGTTAAAACTGCCTGGAGACTTAGAGTTTGGCGTTAAACCTACACCACCAGAGGAAGACGGTGGAAACCCCACCAAGAACGACCTCGAAGAACTTCATGAATTCGTGCGTAACCGAATTAAAATGACCAGCGATAAAATGAAGGCCAGATACGACCAAGCTGCAAATTCTGAAGAATTCACCGAAGGCCAGTTGGTTCTACTTTTTAACACAAGATCCAAAATGAAGGTTGTACACCTAGAGAGGCTAGCCAAATATGGAAAGGGTACATCTGTGCCTATTCGGGACGAACAGGCTTAAGTGGGCGGCAGTGTTACGAAATTTGATTGATCTGGTTCTGGTATTTTGGAATCAAAATATCCCGAGAAACGGGATTCACTAAACCTGTCAATCTGGCAACGCTACATTTGAGTATACAACATTATGCTATAATGTGCTATAAAGTGTTATACTGTGAATTGGTTTGTGTCTCGGCTAAGAATAAAGTGGTTTGTGTCTTGGCTAATTATAAAGTGGTTTGTGTCTCGGCTAAAATCCAAGTGGTTAGTGTATCCGTTACGCATACTCTGGATGCTTCTGGAAACTTCTGGTATGTTCTACAACCATGGCTAACAATCTGGATATCTCTGGAACCTTCTAGTTCATTCTACACAAATCTGGATGTCTCTCGAACCTTCTAGTTCATTCTACACAAATCTGGATGTCTCTGGAACCTTCTACTTCATTCCACACACACAATCTGGGTGTCTCTGGAACATTCGAGATCATTCTACAATCGCAGACATTACACTATAAAAGGGCTGCAGCTTGTGTTAAGGAGTCAGTCACGCAGTAGCGTTTGTACAATTCAGTTCTGCTCTAGTAAATCATTGTGAAATTGTAAAGTAATAAAGTGTTAAGAAATAAACAATAAATAGTACACAACAAGTGTGTGTGTGTTTTTAGTTAATTTTATTTGCCAGCCAGGTTTATTTAAAGGAAATAAACTTACGTTTTTGAAGGTAAAACGTAACAATTGGTATCTGGATTTAGATTGGTTATTTTGATTGCAATAGAAAAGAATCCGGTTTATCTAAAGGAGATAAACCAACGTTTTTAAAAGGTAAAAACGTAACAATATTAATATAATATTCCTGAGCGGATATTAATGAAACTTCTTAATATTATTCTTCTAGGTCTAGAAATAATATTCTTAATTAAATTTTACAAAATTAACCCTTAAATGCTCTTCCGCCTTTTTTGATCCAATGGACTAATATTTTTTTAGTGTGGCATTTAGGCGCAAACAGCACTTAAGGATTAGTTTTCTGAATTTAAATTAAGAATATTATTTTTAGATCTAGCAAAATAATATCAAGTTTCGTCAATATCCGCTCAGGAATATCTGTTATATTAATATATTTAACAAAAATTAAATCTCATAAAAATTTTACTTTTGACCGTACACAGACGCAATTTACTTCGTTTCTATTTTGCCAAAATCATGTGGAATTTAAAAGAAGAAAAAATGCAAACTAGCCTAAAACTAAATGAATGGTAAAAGATCGCTATTTTCTCGAATTCCGCGGAAATAAAATTATGCCCTAGCCAAATGAAAAAGGAATTTATACAATTTTTGTAGCTTTTAATCTCCAATATGTTCTTCCAAAAAGTCCAATCGTTGATTTTATAAAATTTCTTTAAAAAAAATGTTAAAAAATTTTAAATTGTAGGTTTGAAAACAGTGTTTAAAAATTCTGC
Source organism: Leucophora obtusa (assembly GCA_949987735.1). Taxonomy (NCBI): domain Eukaryota; kingdom Metazoa; phylum Arthropoda; class Insecta; order Diptera; family Anthomyiidae; genus Leucophora; species Leucophora obtusa. The sequence goes on along the minus strand of OX465295.1, from coordinate 127,507,364 downwards.
CCTTTCTGGCACTAATTTAAAATGACCCGAGTAAAAATAGTTATATATTGTCATATATAATGTGATTGGGTTATATCTGACAATGAATGGAGTCACTTTAAGACGCATATCATTATATACAACTACATCTGATATTATTTTGTCAACGAATTTTTTGTATAGTAAATGATGTTAGTACATATCCCCAAATCTGACTCCATATATAACTACATAAGCCATATAAAACTAATCAAAATACATGAAGTGACCGATATGATTATATATGGTTCGATTCTAAGTTAAAAAGTGTCGTCATACTAAAAATATATTCTTGTAATTTTATATAACTTTCTATATAATCCCGTAGAAATTAATATATAGTTCAACATCAAATTTAGTAGTCTGCAAATTAATATCAGAACTGAGTCGACAACGACAACGACATATGCTTTTTCATATATTTTGTATGGGAAGCAAAATGTCGCCATGTCGTCCGGCGATTTGTCGTCGTAATAGAATCTATACTATTTTCGTGACGACACACTAACACACACTTAAAATATTTGTCAAATTTTGTCTTGTCAATATTTTTAACTAGTTAAGGGAACAGAGTTGCAGAAATTCGTATTAAATTTGCAAAAATTCGTACTTTGTTTACAAAAAATTTATTTTTTTGACAGAAGAAATATAATTCAAAATAAAAATACATAATTTACCGCAATAAAGTAAAATTAAATACAAAAAAATATAAAACAACAAGAATTAATGCAAAAGCAATTGAATTGGTGAAGAATTGTAGCGAAATAAATACAAACATATTCTTGTTTTGATTTCATTTTTTTCTAAACGTCAGCAAATGTCGACGGTCGAATGTCGCTGAATTTAAATTAATCGCGACGACTTTTGCTGTCGTCGGTCGACAATCGACACAGTTGTGATTAACCTCTAAGAGTTAACTACTCCATAGCCAAATAATTTTCACCTGATTTTTTTTCATGTAAAATCATGTTAAAAAATGATGCGTACGATTTAGAAGATAAAAGCATTCAATTAAATTTTTATTTTATATTATAAAATTTGGGTCTTTAAAATTGTTCAAACTATACAAATTTCAATGTCAATTTAATAGCTGTTGTGCATAAAAAGTATACCTACTATCAGACAAAATTATATAAAATCAGATATTTTTATATCAAATTCGGATCAAGCTGTATGTGGTTGTATATGGGGACTTATCAAATAAGATATAATTATATATGACACCATATTAAGATTTTTACCCGGATAGTTATCAAAAAGCGATATAAAAGAATTACTTATTATCTGAGTTTCTTGAATTTTATGGAATACAAAAATGTCTCTGTAGTAGATTACTTCAATAAATTTTACAATTTGTTCCCAATTTCTTGATAAATAGTGTGCGACACATCAGTTGCCCGGGAAAATTGTAATAACTCGGCTGTTTTTTAACCTCTTTTTAAGTTTTGATTGCTTTATTACAAAGAGAAGTCAATCCAAATCACTATTCCTTAATGTTTTTAATTCGAATTTGTTTTAAAATATAAATATTTTTGAGAAAATTCATAAAAGGTCATATTTTCCCCTAATCCATGTTCCAAATTTCAGGGCCGATGCGGCACGCCTATAAATAATTCCAGGGGGTAGCCCGGTCAATAATTCAAGTTTTATTTTCCTCCATACAAGCTTGGAGCACTTTTGGATACAGTATTAAGAGATTGTAGGACTCTTTATCAGTGAGAAAACATTTATTCTAAAATGAGGTTTTCAACAGGAACATAGTAATACCAATAATAATGTACTAATAAAAACCAAATATTATACCAAACATCATTATTTGCGCTCTTTGTATGACTCAAACATCAACTGATGGATGGGAAAAAAGAGCGAGCGATCCATCCAAAATAATTTAATTGTAAAAATCAAGAATGGAACCTTAATTACACTATATTGAACAGCCCGAGTATATTCGTTAAGGTCTGCTGTAATATCTACCTGATCCAATAAGATCTCAAAATTGGGTGTATCCAATGATATCGTATTAGATCTCATTGTATACATGGGGATAAACTAAGATCAACTTATATCTCAAAATTGGGAGGTCCAATGATATCCTTGAGGATAAACTAAGTTCTAATTTGATCCGAAAAATGGTAGATCGAATTAGATCCAACAATATAACTGGGAATAAACTTAGATCTAAATTGATCCGAAAAAATGGCAGATATATTTGGGGTTAACTTAGATCTAATTTGATCCGAAAAATGTCAGATCGAATTAGATCCAGCAATATATTAGACCTAATTTGATCCGAAAGCAATAATTCCAGACAATACGAAAGCAATACCCCAGGAAGATAAATCGAGGATATCGCTAATTTATCACCAGGAAGATAAAAAAGTGATATTGGTAAATAAACTCCCCGGTACAAAAGAAAGGATTTATTTTTTATTATTAAATTTAGCCCTGAAAAAGAATATCTTCATATAATCCATTGACCAACTTATTAATTACACAGTACAACAAAATAAGAAAAATTTGATGCATCGGGATTGCGACACATCATTTATAATAGACTTTGGGACACAGAACACGAATATGGCACTAGAATTTTAAAGTCAGCTACAGTTTAACAAATATTTGCAAAAACGTTTTTGTCGAAAAATTAAATTTTTTAATAAACTTTTTGCAAAAAAATATAAAATTGAAAGTAATAACGCTATTTTTTGCAAAATTTTAAAGTGATGAAATATGACTTTTAATTTGATATATTGCACGTTTTGACAGCTGCGATAATATTCCTTATATATGCATTTAAAGTCGAAAGTTCTCTTTTTTCACGATTTCGTTAATAAATAATCTGCGATGAAAGAAATATCTAATATTTGAATTTGTACATTTAGTAAACATCTCATGTTACTTAATTTATCAAAAAAAATTCGCATTTTCTGTTTTAATTTTAAGTTAATAATGACTAAACCTGAAAAAGACTGACTTTTTTAACACCTAAAAATTAAGGAGTCTGTGACAAATCTTAAAATATAAAACCCAGCTAAAACCGTTCAGAAATTTAAAACATATATTTTCTAATCAATTTCAACAAAGTTTGATATAATTGAAGTGAAAATTTCGAAAAAATAACGATTTTAAAATATGCATGCTCAAAAATATACTTTATTTCCTTATGCCATAGTAAATTCATATAAAATTTTTTTTAAATAAATAGATGTAAAATGTGTATTTCAGATTAAAGTTTTTGCAGATGTTGATGCAGAAGTTGTGGTTCTTTTGATAAAAAGAATTTAGTGGAATTAAGAGAAATTCATAATTTTCGTCATATGTAAATATTTTGCAAATCCGATTAAGGGATTTTACTAGATTTGCAAAGTGGGACAATAAGTGAAGTTTTCACTTTAATTGCAATTATATCCTAGATCCTTTACCTAATCATAATAAGTTGATATGTTTCTAAAAGTGCAAAGTCTATACTTTTAAACCATATTAAAAGTTATCCATGGTTTAGTAAGGTATATGAATAAATAAGAAATTTTAACAATAAAAAACTGTCTTTTTGCTAAAAGCTAAATTTGCAAATATTTCAAAAACTAGAGCTAAATTCGTGATATTCATCCTAAAATATATCAGAATTGATATGTCACATGCCCGATGCATTTTTGGTGTTGTACTGTGTTATTTTTATTTTATCATAGCCGATTTTTTGCGCGCATTAAATCTTGATTCTTCAACGAGTTTGTTTCCTACACTCAGATAAAAAAGTTAGTAGAAAATTTTGTAAACAGTTTCCTATCGCACTTTACTATTTTTATACTTATTTTTAGTACAAATTTTTTTAGTAATCATTTTTGCTATTCTCTTATTACAAATGACTGTCTTTTTACTAATTTTCGCTGCTGATTTCAGCAAAACATTTTACTAATTTTTCAAAACCGAGTGCTAAACTTAGCAGAAAAATATACTAATTTAACAAAATTTTATTTAAAAGAATTCGTTATAATTCTTGTTTAGTTTATATTTTTGCTATTGATGTATTCTTAATTTCGAAATAACACTCAGAAAATTTTATTCTATTTCCAATGTATAAAAAGGTAATAACTGGGGAACCGTTAGAAAATTTCAAGTACGATGAAGTAATTATAAATTTTTTACAATCGAAAGAAAGTGTTTTTTTTTTAGATTTTATAGTTTAGTACACTTTCTTGCTAATTTCAGCAGACTGATTTTTAACTGCAGTTTACAACAATTTACTGAAATTTAGTTGCGGCAACTAATTATTTATACTAATTTCATTATACTAAAATTACTCATCCCAGTGTAGAAACGGTAATGACATATACGTTATTTTTTGGACTACCAGTAATGGCACCCACTTACATTCTGCATCATTTTAAAACATATAATAATGAGTTACTGATAATGACTTATCATTATTTCAAATAGAAAATAATTTTCTAGATTTTTTTTAAAAATTTTTTAAATCTATTTTTAGACTCAATATTTTTTAAACACTGGTAAGGATATATGTAAACACATATATTTAGATTTTTTGTATGTTGGCGAGTAAGCTTACTTGTGTGCAGCAGGTCAATTATGTTTTTATCTATTAAATATTACATTGTCGATATAGCTTAGATGGTAGAGCTATTGACTGGCAATCTGTAGACCTAGGTTCGATTTCCACACCAGCAAATTTTATTTAAAAAAAAAAAATACAATAAAAAATATTTTTTATATAATTTATTTTTTTGAAAATCTATTTTTAGACTCATTATTTTTGTCAATACTGGTAAGCACATAGGTAACGATATATTTTTTGATTTTTTGTATGCTGGTGTGTAACCATAACTCATTATTTTTCGCGACATCGCCATATAAACGTAATAAGAAATGTAATAACAAAAGTAAGTAGTTACCATTACCAAGTATGTAGTTACATAACCACATATCTGGTAATGATTTTCTACACTGGGATATGTAGTATAATTTGTAGCTGATTTTAGGAAATCAATTTTGAATTGCAGTTTACAACAATTTTGTTAAAATTTAGTAGCGGCTATTAATTTTTTCTGCTAATTTTGTTGTACAGATATGTGTAGCTAAAATTAGAAAAAATACAGCTGGTTTCAAAACAGTTAAATTTCCCGTAATAACAGCAAAATTTTCAGTAGCCATTACAGACTTTTTTGGTTGAGTGTAGTTTAACATTGTTCAAATTACACCATGTATGGAACTGTATTAAAAATGTTGTTGATGAGTTAACAAATACACTCAAAAAAAAAGTCTGTAAAATCAGCAAAAAATTTTGCTGTGTCAGCAAATTTTTAGTCAGGAGCGTGCTTGCAAAAAAGTTGGTAATTTCAGCAAAAGGTTTGCTGAAAATCAGCGAGCTGATTTTTACCAAAGAAAATAGTAATCTCAGCAAACGTTTTGCTAACACTTAATAGATTACAAATGAAAAAATTCTTGCTAAAATCACTAAACTTTTTGCTGAATATTAGTAGGCTGAAAAAAACTCAAAAAACTTGTAGCAAAATTTTACTTTAGTTAATTTATTTGCTGAAAATTTAAATATAGAAATTGTGTAGTTGCTTTTTTAATTATAATTTCCGTTGTCTGTACCACGAGTACATCCAGACAAGCTGCGATATCTACATACATCTTGTTTATCTGGTTGTCATCCACGCTATAACGGTTATCAGCACAATTTTTGTAGCAAAACAAGTTAGTAAAACATTAGTTCCAAATTAGTTTAGTGCTAAAAAAATATAACTAAAACCTTTGCTGAAATCGGAATTTCAGGAAAAAAAATGATCATAACTGGTACAAGACGTTTTAATAATTTTTCTACTAACTTATTTTTTGAGTGTATAACCATATGATTAAATAGCACCATATATGGCTATATATTAATATTGGTTAAATGACACAATATATCAATATATATAGGAGGAATTGGAAGCATTACTCCACGAAGACTGTTCTCAAACGCAAGAAGAACTTGCATTATCATTGGGAGTCGCACAACAAGCAAGCATTGGGATTAATTCAAAAGCAAGGAAATTGGGTCCGAAATATTTTGGGAATCATCATAAAACTAATCAAGGTTTATTTTGAGGGGGGAGGGGCACTTTTTTTACTTTTTTTCTGTCCATATAAGGTGAGTCGCTCTAATTGTTATATATCGTTATATGTATGCACAGCGCATGCTACGGGGACAGTTTTTCGATCAAGTGTTTAGTATGGAGACATTTGGTTAGTTTGGGGACTGTCCTCAGACTCTTCCTAGGTCTAGCGCATAGTATCAAGACATTTGTGACTCATATACAGCATAGTTTGGGCACATTTTTGGCAAAACTATGCGCACCACATACATACCCAGTGTAGAAGAGGTAATGACATATCATTATTTTTGGACTACCAGTAATGACACCCACTTACTTTCTGCATTATTTTAAAAAATATAATAATGAGTTACTAGTAATGACTTATTTTTATCATTATTTCAAATAGAAAATAATTTTCTAGATTTTTTTGAAATCTATTCTATCTATGTTGGCGAGTAAGCTTACTTGTGTGCAGCAGGTCAGTTATGTTTTTATCTATTAAATATTACATGTCGATATAGCTCAGATGGCAGAGCTATTGACTGGCAATCTGTAGACCCAGGTTCGATTCCCGCACCAGCAAATTTTATTTAAAAAAAATACAATAAAAACTATTTTTTTTATATAATTTATTTTTTTGAAAATCTATTTTTAGACTCATTATTTTTGTCAGTACTGGTAAGCACATAGGTAACGATATATTTTTTGATTTTTCGTATGCTGGTGTGTAACCATAACTCATTATTTTTCGCGACATCGCCATATAAAGGTAATAAGAAATGTAATAACAAAAGTAACTAGTTACCATTACCAAGTATGTAGTTACATAACCACATATCTGGTAATAATTTTTTACACTGGGTACATATATACATATATGCCACATATGATTATATATACTTTTTTTACTCGGGCTAGTACAATTTTTGACATAATCATAGAAATATTTGATTTTTTTTTTTTTTTTTTTTTTTAAGAGAAGCAACAGTCAGGAAATTCTTCCTACTAATTAACGTGTTGCTTCCTTTGGAAATAGGATAGAGAAGAAGTGCAAGGTGGTGAAAGATGAAGGGCTTCAAACATGGCAACACTGTAATTGCGCGAGATGTTGAATTTTTAGAACAGTTGTTGCGCGCCATCTGATGGGAAGTTGGCGAACTTTGTTGAAGCTTTTTAGTTCATAGCCCTGTTATATTATTTTACTTCGGTAGGGTTAAGTGCTATGGGTACACCAAAGGAGGACGCTGCGATATGTATGAGGGATAGAAAAAATTCATACATATTACTATTTTTCATAAATTGATGTTGCCTTGGTTGGGGCTCGAACCCGCAACCTCAGTTGTTGGACTGTTACACGTGAGGTTGCGGGCGCTAACCATTACACGCGCTAACCAGCGTCCACATTTTTAAGTAGGGCATACACGTTCAATATTATTGATGAATTTTTGAAGGTTTATCAATTAAGTTGAAAAATTCAAATTCACAAAAATGTTTTGAATTTTAATACAGTTTAGTAAAACAAATTAACATGCACAACAACAACAAAAATCGTTAATTAGCCTCTAACAAGACAAAAAGTTTTTTGTGAATAACCATGACAATGTTTTAGATTTTTGTTTTTCAATTTCATATTATTGAAAAGTGAGTGGCCAATATTGAAATGTTGGTTTTTTAAATTTATTTTTTTTTTGTTGTTAAAAAATAAATAAATAAAATTAACAAAACATATAAATTATTGCAAGAGAAAAGTATTTATAATTACTATAAACGTGGTTTTATTTTAAAATCCGCTACCTTTTGCAATTTTTTTCTAGGATGGAAAATATTGATCAATTTTAATTTGATTTATATTTTTCTAATAACATTGAAAGTGTGTGCAAAGATCAATAAAATTGAAATAAATAATATTGACCGTGTGTGCTCGGCTTTAAGCGTTTTTTTTAATCACCTGGATTTCGAATCTTTCATAAAAAAGTGGATTTGTTAAATCCCAAAAAAAAGTTGGACTTATTTATCTGGGTTTACACATAGCAATTAAAATACAAATATATGAAACGACCTATTAATATAATGTCAGAAAAAAATACAAATGAAAATTTAAAGAGAAACAAAAAAAATTGCAAAACTAATTTTTGTATGAAATATGTTTAGAAAAACAATTAACACCTCACCAAATACATATTTTCCATCTCGGACATGGTGAAATAGCTGAAATAGAAATGACAATTTTTCACTCTACTGAATGTAATTTAATTAAATCGTATTAGTGAATATTAAATATTGTAGTGGAATATTTCAATTATGTAAAAATATAATTGAAAAGGTAGACTGTTTATTGCTCTTTTATACTAAATACTTGTTAGCATGCCTTAAAGTTTAGGGGGGGGGGGGGCTGCGCCCCCCCCCCCACAATTTTTTTTAAATTCGTTTTTTTATTTAAAGTACAGTTTTTATAATAAAAGCCTTCACCCAGCCACCACAAATAAATAATTCTGCACAACAATGGGTTTAAAATAAATAAATATTTGATCACTTTTTCTCATGAAAGTGGATTGTTAGTAATGAATCCATAATAAATTGCAATATACATGTGTATGTTAAGATAATTTGGTAAAGTGCGAACTTAGGTAGATAGACCCGTAAATAGTTTTGTTCATTTGTGTTTTGAATGAAAATAAATAACGTAAAGCAGGGTTGGAAAGCATTTTATAATATTAAAAATAGCGGGCAAAGCCCGCTACGTTGTTAGCGTGCCTTAAAGTTTTTTTTTTAATTCCAGTTTATGTAAAGGTAGACCTGGCAATTCAAGTAAATTCACAAATTCAGTAGGAAAATTTACTGCGTCGGTTTCTTCCACCGGTGCTTCGTTACCTGCAGTTTAAATATCGGAATATCTAAGTTCCATTCCTTTTCTAAGGTTTTTTCTCTTTTAGAAAATTTGTTTAACTTTTTGGAGAGTATGTTTCAATGCTACATAAGTTTCATATTCCGTGGATAGTGTTTGAACAGGTAATTAAAAGGGATTCTTCACCCTTTTTGTTCCACCCAGTAAAAATCCCAAATATATATAATCTTGCCTCAATCGCATACGAAATTTCAAGTACCAAACTCCGGCAGTTTGAGTCGTTCAAATTCCATTCCATTTTGTTTAACAATTTTAGTGTTCCAATGCAACTCCTTCCAAGATTCCATTTTGTTCATCATTCCATTGCATTTCGTTCCCATTATCTGTTATTCCAATTCCACTCGTTCCCCGTTTCATTACATTTCGTTCCTACTGTCTTGTGTATCGATATTGATATCAGTCGCTTCTATTTCCATTTCTTTGCACTTGCTCCGTTCCATTCCTCTTTTAACTGCATTGTTTAAATTCCACTCGTTCCCCATTCTATGCCATCTCGCTCCTCATTCCATTTCGTTATATAGTCCATTCCTCTTCCAATCCATTTCCATTGTCTATATGTAATTTCAATTCCATTCGTTCAACGTTTATATCCATTTCGTTCCACTTGTGTAGTGTTTCAATTCCACTCGTTTCCTATTTAGTTTCTTAATTTTAGTGTTCCACATACACTCGTTCTTTAAATTTTAGGTTTATAGCTAAAGACGCAGATGTTCAGGGGGGGGGGGGGCAATTTTCCCCTTTTGAGCCACCATTTTTACCACGTTCCTGTCCAAAGTCCTAAAAATGCCTTGTCGATAAGTTAGCCCATACTCCAAGGAAAACATATTATAGATTACGGGTTTCTAGCCGAAGGGTTCGGTTAGGCCATCAAGGGGGAGAATTATTCCGTTTTTACCCCTCCCGGTAGGAATTTCCAAAAATTCCGCGAACGTCTGCATTGGAGGAGGAACCTACTACATATATAATTTTAGGTCTCTATATCCAGCAGTTTGCCCAACTCGGCAAGGGGGAAGTTTTTTCACTTTTTACCCCTCCCGGTATGAGTTTCCAAAAATACCGTCTTAGGGGACGTCTACGTTGGAGAAGGAACCCAAATACCGAATTTAAGCAGTTTGGCCAGGCCGTTAAGGGGGAGACTTCCTGTTTTTGACCCTACCTGTGGAAATTTCCAAAAATCTCATCTTAGCGGATGTCTACAATAGAGGAGGAACTTTAGTACCAAATTTCAACTTCCTACCTCCAGCAGTTGGGCAGGCCTTTAAGCGGCACTTTTCGCTTCATTAATCCCCATTTTTGCAATGTCCCTGTCCAAAATTCCACAAAGCACCTTCCCGATAAGTGAGCCCATACTCCAAGGAACATATGTTTTACATTTCAGGATTCTAGCCAACTTTTACTATTTGTGCCCCTTTGGGTAGGAATTTCCGAAAATCCATCGACAGGGAATTTCAGCTTCCTAGTTCCAGCAGTTTGAGCAGGCTGTCAAGTGGGACACTTTTTCTTTTTTTGTCCCTCCCGGTTGGAATAAGGATGGAAGAGGAACCTAAGTACCGAATTTCAGCTTCCTAGTTCCAGCAGTTTGGACAGGTCGTTAGGGGACACTTTCCTATTTTGAGCCACTATTTTTTAACGACCCTGTCCAAAATTCAAAATACTATCTTTCTAATAAGTTAGCCCTTACTCCAGGGACCCACATTTTAAATTTCAGGTTTCTAGCCGAAGGGTTTTTTACAGGCCACCAAGGGGAGGCTTTCTTCTTTTTGCCCCTCCCTTTAGGAATTTACAAAAATTCGATTTTCGCGGCTGTCTCCGATGGATGAGGAACATTCATACCAAATTTCAACTTCATTGCCTCAGCGGTTTGGGCAGGCCATTATTGGGGACATTTTTCCCTTTCAACCCACATTTCTACTATGTTTCTGTTCCAAAATAGAAAAATTACGTTGCCGGTGAGTTAGTCCTACTCCAGGAAATACATATTTAAAATTTTACGTTGGCCAGAAGGGATTGGGCAGGCCGTCAAGGAGAATACTTTTCTCCTTATCTCCCTCCCGATAGGAATTTCAAAAATTCCGTCTAAGCGGACGCCTACACAGAAGGAGGAACTCACATACCGAATTTCGGCTACATAGTTTCAGCAGTTTGGGCAGGCCGTCAAGGGGGAAACATCCGCCTTTTGGGATATCCTGCAAAGAATTCCAAAAATACAAACTTAGTCGATGTCTACTACAGTGGAGGAATCTTTATGCCAAATTTCAATTTCTTATCTCCAATAGTTTGGGCAGGCAGTTAATGGGAACACTTTTCCAATTTGTGAGACGTGTGATTTTGGGGACGTCTATGCTGAATATATTTGGAAATTTCGGTAGGAATTTCCTTTCCAAAAATCCCGTCTTAGCGGACGTCTATGTCGAATATCAAGAAACCTTGTTTTAGTGGAGATATCCGTGGGGGGAGGAAAAAAAGTACTTTTTGTGAAATTATATTTTTTTAAATGGAATTTTTTGGAAAAAGCGAAATTTTTTGGAGAAAGATACTTTATTTTTACAAAGTACTTTATGGAAGAAGGAGCATTTTTTGAAAAAGTTATTTTTAGGAAAAATTAATTTTTTTTTTGGAAAAAGGTCCTTTTTTTGGCAAAGGGTCCTTTTTTGGAAAAGGTATTTTTTTGGGAAAAGGTACTTTTTTTGGAAAAAGGTACTTTTTTTTGGCAAAAGGTACTTTTTGTGGAAAATGTACTTCTTGTGGAAAAAGGTACTTTTTTTTGGAAAAATGTACTTTTTAGAAAAAGGTACTTTTTTGGAAAAAGGCACTTTTTTTGGAAAAAGGTACTTTTTTTGGAAAAAGGTACTTTTTTTTGGAAAAAGGTACTTTTTGGGAAAAAGGTACTATTTTTAGAAAATTGTACTTTGTTTAGAAAAAGGTACTTTTTTTTGGAAAAAGTACTTTTTTTGGAAAAAGGTACTATTTTTGGAAAAAGGTACTTTTTTGGAAAAAGGTACTTTTTTTGGAAAAAGGTACTTTTTTTGGAAAAAGGTACTTTTTTTGGTAAAAGGTACTTTTTTTGGAAAAAGGTACTTTTTTGGAAAAAGGTATTAATTGTTGGAAAAAGGTACTTTTTTTTGGAAAAAGGTATTTTTTTGGAAAAAGGTACTTTTTTTGGAAAAAGGTACTTTTTGTGGAAAAAGGTACTTTTTTTGGAAAAAGGTACTTTTTTTGGAAAAAGGTACTTATTTTTGGAAAAAGTACTTTTTTTGGAAAAAGGTACTTTTTTGGAAAAAGGTACTTATTTTTGGAAAAAGGTACTTTTTTTTGGAAAAAGGTATTTTTTTGGAAAAAGGTACTTTTTTTGGAAAAAGGTACTTTTTGTGGAAAAAGGTACTTTTTTTGGAAAAAGGTACTTTTTTTTGGAAAAAGGTACTTTTTTTTGGAAAAAGGTACTTTTTTTGGAAAAAGGTACTTTTTTTTGGAAAAAGGTACTTTTTTTGGAAAAAGGTACTTTTTTTGGAAAAAGGTACTTTTTTGGAAAAAGGTACTTTTTTGGAAAAAGGTACTTTTTTTGTCCCCTTTTTGCCCATCCCGATAAGAATTTCCCAAAATGCCGTCTCAACGGACGTCTACACCGGTCGAGGAACCTACATACCAAATTTCAACTTCATAGCTCCAGCAGTTTGAGCAGGCCGTCAAGGGGGAGACTTTTCCCCTTTATGCCCCGCCCTGTAAAAATTTCAAAAAAAATCCCGTGTTGGTGGATGTCTACGATAGTGGAGGAACCTTTATACCAAATTTCAACTTCCTACCTCCAGCGGTTTGGGCAGGCCGTCAGGGGGGCTCTTTTCCCCTTTTTAACCACCATTTTTACAACGTCCCTGTCCAAAATTCTTGAAAGTACTTTCTAGAAAAGTTAGCCCCTACTCCAAGGAACACATATCTAAAATTTCAGCTTTCTAGCCAAAGGGGTTTTGGCAGGCCGTCAAAGGGGGAGACTTTCTCCCTTTTTGCCCGTTCCGGTAGGAATTTCCAAAAATCCCGTCTTAGCGGACGTCTACGCCGAAAGAGGAACCTACATACCAAATTTCAATTTCCTAGCTTCAGCGGTTTGGGCTGGGCGATGTTGAGTCAGTCAGTCAGTCAGTCACGTTATTCTTTTATATATAGAGAATAATTAAAAGTTAAAGTAAAATCCTTCATCATCGAATTCGGTGATAAAAATTAGGGTAAAAGAAGTGTCGGACAGGAAATTCTTTTTAAAATAGGGAGAATCTAACCCCATCTGTTGAGCACTTTTTGAACTACTTTTTGGATTTATTAAATCCAAGGGATTAGAAAATGCAGCTATATTTAAAAAGTGAAAGTTTCTAACAGAAAAATCAAGAAACAATAGCTGTATTTTTGACTTAACTACATCCGTTAACGCATAAAAAAAATCAAAGTGCATAAAAACGCGTTTAAGACGAAAACTAACATATTACTTTTCGTATGCACGTTAACTTTCAACACGGATAATTATCAACGTTGAAAACTCAAAGTTTATACATTTTCACATCTAACGTAACTTATTTGCGTTAATTTCTAAAAACTTTTGCTGACGCACGTTCGATTGTAACGGAATAATTATAAACATAACCTGTTTAAAAATGTTTTATACTACAATCGGTTTAACGTATATTTGTTTTAAATACTTAACGTTGATAGGCATGAGACAAAATACGGCTAATATATACAAATGAAATATTCTGAACAAAAACAAAAAAGATTTTAAATTAACGTACCAGAAAAGAGGCATAAAGAAATTATGTAAACATTTTAACTTCTCGGCTTCGTCTATTTTGTTATGAAAAACTAAAACTACCATTAATTACAACGATCTGGTTTGTACATACAGAAAATAAATTCGATGGAATTCTATCGGAACCAACGAAATTTTTTCGTTATTCAATAATTTTAATTGCAGTTATTTAAAATTCATCATCAAGAAAGTTAAATTTATTTGTGAACAGAAAATATACAAAATGAACTATAACACTGTCACATTATCCAAAATATTGGCTTTTCTAACCAATATTGAAAAAATACTAACTTCTACATTACATTCAATACCAACAACCACCAATTTATCGAAGATTTAGTCATTTGAATAAAATATCAGCAGCAAAAATCTAGTATCAGTTGTGTTTCACTAAAATCGATCACTCTATCCAAAGTATTAGTTTTTCAAATCAATTTAAATTTTTTTTTTGTTTTAGTTATATTTTTTTAGCACTAAACTAATTTTGAACTAATGTTTTACTAATTTATTTTGCTACAAAAATTGTGCTGATAACCGCATTTATAGCGTGGACGACAACCAGATAGACAAATGTAGATATCGCAGCTTGTCTGGATGCAGTACAGATAACGGAAATTATAAAAAAGAAAAACAACTCTACACAATTTCTATATTTTAATTTTCAGCAAATAAATTAACTAAAGTAAAATTTCGCTACAAGTTTTTTGAGTTTTTTTCAGTTTACTAATATTCAGCAAAAAGTTTAGTGACTAAACTAAACTAAGTGTTAGCAAAACTTTTGCTGAAGATTACTATTGTTTTGGTAAAAATCAGCTCGCTGATTTTCAGCAAACCTTTTGCTGAAATTACCAACTTTTTTGCAAGCACGCTCCTGACTAAAAATTTGCTGACACAGCAACAGTTTTTGCTGACTTTTCTGACTTTTTTTTTTGATTTTAGCTTTAACCATTAATTTCCATTATTTTGATAATTATGATAATATATTGAGACATACATGGGACTAATTAATTAGGTGGACTAATTAATTGATGATTTCATTACCATTGCATTAATATGAATTGTAATGAAATTATTCCCATTACCATTTTTTTAATTAATGGTAATGATTCTAAAATTTAATTTCATTGATTAATGATAATGATTTTAAATTTCATTACCATTGATAATGAATAAATTAAAAAAAATAATTGCCATTTACAGAAAAATGTAAAAATGGAGTAAAAGATGGAATATGCTCATTCAGCCTCATGATCATTTGAAATTAAATACTACTTTCCATTCCATTGTTATTTGTATCAAGGTAAAGTTTAACGGAATGGAATGGATCCTCCTTAGAAAATAATGTTTTATAACTTCCCCGGCCAAACCCGTTGTTCGTTTTCATTTGTCTGAATTTTTTGTAAACAAATGGTTTTTAGTAAATTGTAATTAGTTTTTTTATACATTAGTGTAATTTTATTACCATTAGTAATGATTTTTCTAATGAAAAATAATTAATTACCATTAAATGGTAATGAAATTTTTTCATTGTCATTCGTATGAACTAATGGTAATGAAATTTCAATGGTAATGAAAAATTCCCATGTATGTATTGAGACTAGGAACAGAAATTTTATTTATCAAAATAATGTATCATATTTTTTCGTTTCATGCATATGCATATTTAAATTCGAAGTTAGACAACAACTGAATTTAAGTATCTATGGCGCAGGGGGTATAGACCATACATGGGAATTTTTCATTACCATTGAAATTTCATTACCATTAGTTCATACTAATGACAATGAAAAAAATTTAATTACCATTTAATGGTAATGTAATATTTTTCATTAGAAAAATCATTACTAATGGTAATGAAATTACACTAATGTATAAAAAAACTAATTACACACACAGAAAATAAATTGGTTGGAATTCCATCGGAACCAACGAAATATTTTCATCATTCAATAATTTTAATTGCAGTTATTTAAAATTCATCATCAGGAAAGTTATATTTATTTGTGAACAGAAAATATATATGATGAACCAAAATACTGTCACCTTATCCAACATATTGGCTTTTCTAACCAATATTGAAAAAATACTAACTTCCACATTACCTTCAATACCAACAACCACCAATTTATCGAAGACTTAGTCATTTGAATAAAATATCGGCAGCAAAAATCTAGTATCAGTTGTGTTTAAATAAAATCGATCACTCTATCCAAAGTATTAGTTTTTCCAATCAATTTAAAAATTTTTTTAACTTTAGTAGCTTTAACCATTAATTTCCATTATTTTGGTAATTGTAATAATATATTGAGACAAGGAACAGAAGTTTTATTTATCATAATAAAATTTTGGAATCTATCATATTTTTTCGTTTCATACATATGCGTGTTTAAATTCTAAGTTAGACAACAACTAAACGTAAGTATCTGTGGCGCAGGAGGTAGAGACACAGCCTTATAGCTTTAGAGATTTCAGTTCAAACCTCAACCAAGACATTATTTTTTTTTAATAATTTTTTTATTGATTTAAATTAAAAGACACAATTGATTTTCTGTTGTGAATATAATTTTATTCAAAAACAAAATATTCAAATTTTCAACCTGAAGAAATTCAATTTTGAAATTTGACAAAAGAAATTTATGTCGAGTTTAGCCTAGAGGAAAAGCATTGGGCTGACAAACGGAAGGTCCCTGGTTCAATCCCGATTCGCGATATGAATTTTTTTAATTTTTTTTTTATTCAAATTAAAAGACACAACTGATTTTCTGTTGTTGATATAATTTTATTTATAGACAAAATATTCAAACCTAAAGAAATTCAAATTTGAAATTTGACTAAAAAAATTTAAATAGAGCTTAGCTTAGAGGGAAAGCAATGGGCTGACAAGCGGAGGGTCGCCGATTCGATCCCAGTTAGCGACATAAAAAATTTTAATTTTTAAATAAATTTTGTGGAACGTGTTTTCTATTTATAGAATTTATAATCCACAAACATTAAAGTAATCTATTAACACAACAAAAATTCAAAAATTGTAAATAAATTTCGGTAGTTACAATGGTATTAAAAATAAATAAAAGTGATTGTACCTGGAACTACAAAAATTCGGTTGGCGAAAAATTCGGTTGGAACTACTAATCTGTTTTCTGTGTGCAATTGATTAAAAACCATTTGTTTACAAAAAAATTCAGACAAATGAAAACAAACAACAGGTTTGGCTGGGGAAGTTATAAAACATAATTTTTTAAGGAGGATCCATTCCAATCTGTTAAACTTTACCTGCATTCAAATAACAATGGAATAGAAAGTGATATTTAATTTATAATGAGCATGAGCCTGAATTAGCATATTCCATCTTCAATTTCAGCGAGTTTTACTCCATTTTTACGTTTTTCTGTCAATGACAATTATTTTTTTTAATTTATTCATTATCAATGGTAATGAAATTTAAAATCATTGTCATTAATCAATGAAATTAAATTTTAGAATCATTACCATTAATTAAAAAAATGGTAATGAAAATAATTTCATTATAATTGATATCAATGCAATGGTAAATAAATCATCAATTAATTAGTCCACCTAATTAATTAGTCCCATGTATGGTATAGACACAGCCTTATAGCCTTAGAGATCTGAGTTCAAACCTCAACTCAAACCTGGCTCCCATTGTTTCTTGGAATATTGGTTTCCCTTCCATCTGCTATCCCTTTTGCTTAAAAAGCATCCGTATTTTCAGTACCCAGACTGCATACCCAACAGACCCGCTATTCATGCCCTTAATATTTTACTGCTTCCAATATAAATTTAATTAAATCATAAATTTCCGTCATGTTCATTCCATGAGCAATTGGAATAGGATTCCTGGAATTATTAAAATAAAGGAGTACTGTTTAAGAAACATGTAAACCCACTTAATAATTACACAATGCAGCACTAAAATCTTGAAACAGTTGAGACCCCCAAAATCTGAAAGCTTATGATGGTAGAAGAAAAACCCTAGCTGGGTTTTGAATTATTAGCTAAGGTTTTTTTTTAATTCATTTTTGAAGTTTTCGACTGGGAGGAGGATTTTAGTACATTTTTCAAAGAACATGTACTGAGTCTTAAGTCTATATCTCGTAAACTATTCGAAATATTGCTTTTCTCTCTTCAACAAATTTTTACCTCTTAATTAGATCTAAAAATTTTGCCTTGAGATAAAATTAAAAAAACAACAACATCTTACTCATAGAGCTGCTAGAAGTAATGTTAATAATAATATAAGTAAAGCGAAAACTGAATACTATTCTACGCGTTTTGGTGCCGCAGTTGACTGTAAACAAACCTGGAAACAGATTCGGGAAATTGGAATAGGTAGAGTAAACAAGATAAACAACTGTCAAGTTGATGCTGATGAGCTTAATAAATCCTTTACGAACATACCCCTGATACCTGTTGATAAAAATTTTTACAACTTCCCATGCTTGAATGCAAATAATGCCTCAATTGATGGTAATCATTTCGAATTTTCATGCGTTAGCCAATCTGATGTCTTTGCGTGCTTTTCGTCGATGAAATCTAATGCAGTGGGCTGTGATAATATGCACCCACGGTTTGTAAAATTATTGCTGCCTTTAATCTTACCACATGTGACGCATTTAATTAATACTATTATTATGTCAAGTACTTTTCCATCAAGATGGAAGCATGTAAAAATAGTCCCTCTACCGAAAACAAACTCGGAGTTCAGACCTATTGCTATTTTGTGTTATTTATCAAAAGTCCTAGAAAAACTATTGCACATCCAAATGAGCTCGTTTATCAAGGAGAACAATTTGTTAACTGATAATCAATCCGGATTTCGCTCAAATCATAGTTGCGTGTCGGCCTTGCTGGATGTCTCCGAAAACATACGTCGTGAACTAGATAAGGGTGATTTAAATTTTTTGGTACTACTTGATCATTCAAAGGCCTTTGATACAGTTGACCACAGTACTCTCTGCATGAAACTTATGCACTTTTTTAAGTTTTCTAATTCTTCTCTGAGGCTTCTATCTTCATATCTTATTGATCGTTGGCAGTCCGTTTTTATAAATAACACGTGGTCTAATCCATTAAAACTCATTAGGGGAGTGCCTCAAGGGTCAATTCTTGGGCCACTCTTGTTTTCAATATATGCAAATGATCTACCACAGAATATTTCTCATTGCAAAGTTCACATGTATGCAGATGATATGCAATTATATCTAAGTAGTCCAACAGAATCCGTCGCCGATAATATCATTAGACTAAATGATGATTTGAACAAAATTTTTCGCTGGGCAACAGCAAATGGACTTTGTCTTAATCCACATAAGTCTAAGTGCATGATAATTCATAAAAGATCAATCAATCCTACTATAGATAATAATATTTTAATTAATGGGGAAAAAATATCGATTGTAAATTCTGCCAAAAACCTTGGGTTGATTTTTAACAAAAATTTAACATGGACAAATCATGTAAACCTACTCGTTGGTCAGACTTACAATAAGTTAAGGTCCCTCTGGTCATCACAATATTTCACCCCTTTAAGAATAAGAATTCTTCTTGCTAAGACATATCTAATTCCCGGAATAATTTATGGGTGTGAAATTTTCGCAAGCTGCGACTCTATTAGCAAAAGAAGGCTTAACGTTTTATTTAACAATATTGTTAGATATGTCTACGGATTAAGAAGGGATGCGGAAGTCTCTAATTTTTCCAAAAATCTTTATGGCGTTTCGTTCGATAATTTTCTTAAGATACGTGTACTTCTCTATATTCATAAAATTATCTACACACAAACCCCACAATATCTTTTCGAAAAACTTCGCTTTGCCAGATCGCAAAGAGGGAAAAAGATCATTATCCTTCCACACCGTTGCCTTGTATCTGAATGGCAGTTTTACCTGCATGCTTCACGTCTTTGGAATATTCTTCCACATACCCAACAACTTAATAGCAACGCAAATAGTTTTAAACAGTTTTTATTTAAGTTTTTTAGTTAAATATAATTTATGTTTTTGAATAATTGTTCTAATATAAATATGTTAATTTTAATGTAATTTTTTGGATATTGCATTCCTGTACTTTAAATATAAGATTAAATCTTGTTGTACAGGAAATGGAAAATAAAATAAATAAATAAATAAATAAATAAATAAATAAATAAAACAGCAAAACTGCCAAAAAACCTAAAATTTCGTCATATTTTTATATGGTTTTTACACTTATTTCAGAAATTGCTATGAACTCGACCAGACAATATATGACAAAAAGATATCCAAAAGCAAAACAAACAACTCTTCTTAACAAGCCGATTTCATTTGATGACTCCTTCATATAGTTATAGCCCCACAAAGTCATCAAAAATTCATTAAAAAACCAAAAAACCACCACTTTTAATTGATTTTGTTGCTCGTTCTTTTATAAGAAAGCAATCTTAAAATATACAAAATATAAGAAAACAAAGCTAAACGATAACAAAGTAAGGATGTTTTCAACACAAAACAAAAGGAAACTAAACTTATTGTAACCCTACGGGAAATTTTAACAAACTGTCACCGAACTGGCCCGTTTATATCAAATAAAGTGGTGACTTTTACATGACGTTGTCATAGGAGGGGGAAATTGACCCCTTGTGACTTGTCACAAGACAAATCCTAGGACAGGTTACTGAACTATCTTTTTGTTATAATATTGTCTGGTCGAGTTCGTAGCAATTTCTGAAATAAGTGTGAAAAACCATATAAAAATATGACGAAATTTTACGTTTTTTGGCAGTTTTGCTGTTTTGAGTAAGATGTTGTTGTTGTTTTTTTAATTTTATCTCAAGGCAAAATTTTTAGATCTACCCAGTGTAGAAATGGTAACGACATATCATTATTTTTTGGACTACCAGTAACGACACCCACATAATTTCTGCATTATATTAAAACATATAATAATGAGTTACTGATAATGATTTATTTTTATCATTATTTTAAATAGAAAGTAATTTTCTAGATTTTTTTTTAAATTTTTTTAAGTCTATTTTTAGAATCAATATTTTTTCAATACTGGTAAGGATATATGTAACCACATATTTTTTGATTTTTAGTATGTTGGCGGGTAAGGTGACTTGTGTGCAGCAGGTCAATTAAGTTTTTATCTATCAAACATTACATGTCGAGATAGCTCAGATGGTAGAGCTATTGACTGGCAACCTGGAGTCCCAGGTTCGATTCCCGCACTAGAAAATTTTATTTAAAAAAAAATTTTACAATAAAAAAATATTTTTTTTATAAAATTTTTTTGAATGGGGGAATATTTAGTTAATCTCTTATTTTTAAGTAAATGAATGTGCTTTTTAGTTTTTTTTTTAATCTATTTTTAGACTCATTCTTTTTGTCCGTACTGGTAAGCATATAGGTAATGACATATTTTTAGATTTTTCGTATGCTGGTTTGTAAGCATAACTCATTATTTTTCGCGACATCGCCATACAAAGGTAATAAGAAATGTAATAATAAAAGTAACTACAGTCGAACTTTCATAACTCGAATCATCATTATCCCAAAAAAAAACTTCGACTTACGGAGACTTCAAGTTACAGATTTCTTTTTTTTTTTTAATAATCAGTTACAAGAATGTGTTTATAGTTTGTATTTTTTATTTAAAACAGGTACTAACTAGGGAATGCATCCCGGGATTTCCCGTCCCGGGATTCCCGGGAAAGTAGGCTTTTTTCAGTTCCCGCATTCCAGGATTTCAAAAAATGCAGTTTAAAATAATAAAGTTAATTATTTCAAATTTACTTATGCAAAATTTTCCAACGTTTTGAAAATAGTAAAAATCTTGCTCATTTACACACAAAATTGTAGTAAAAGTAGTAAGATTTTCGAGTAAACGAACACACTGATTAATTTGTATACTTGATCGAACTTTTTAAATTCCGGTTTTTTTATTAGGCACTAAAAGGAATTTAAAAAATATATTATATTTTATACTTTTATATATTTTAAGAAAACCACTCAACTAAATAGTGTTTGTATAAAAAATTTTGAATCGCACTTATTCTGCACAGAATTAAAGACAAATTTGTCTATTGTTTTTTAAAAATTTTCAAGTAAGTTAGAATTTTTTCTTATAATTTTAAAATTTTTTTACAATATTCTGAAATTATTTTCTATATTATTTTTTTAATTATTTTTTTTTTTACGGACAACTGTTTTAGTCTAAAAAATAGTTTTAGTTTATTCAATTTTTAAAAATACATATATAATTAGTAGGGGATTCAATTAATCGGCTTTCTATTTTAATCGATTAATCGTGCAAATAATTATTCGGGTTTTTTTCTTAACCGATTAATCGAACAAAATTTAAAAATTATTCGATTAATCTAAAAAATATACATATCGTCACCTAAAATACAAAAGGGCGTAACAACAAAAAAATTTAAGCCGATTTTCTGATTGATTATGACCCGAGTAAAAATACTTATATATTGTTATATATAATGTGATTGGGTTATATCTGACGGTGAATGGAGTCACATTAAGACACATATCATTATATACAACTACATCTGATATTATTTTTTCAATGAATTTTTTGTACGTTAATTGATGTTATTATATATCCCCACATCTGATTCCATATATAACTACATAAGCCATATAAAACTAATCAAAATATATGTAGTGACCGATATAATTATATATGGTTCGATACTAAGTTATATAACACTGTATGTATCGTCATACTAAAAATATATTCTTGTAATTTTATATAACTTTCTATATGATCTCATACAAATTAATATAAATTAAGAGTTAATTTCTCCACAGCTAAATAATTTTCACGTGATTTTTTTGCATATAAAATTATATTAAAAAATGATGCGTACGATTCAGAAGACAAAAGCATTAAAATTTTTATTTTATGTTGGTTTTTAATTTTTTCGACCTTTTTATTGATTAATTAGAAATTTATTAATTCAGTTCGAGGCCAATTTCCTTATTATGAATTAAGATAATAAGTACTTTTTTTCAAAAACCGCTATTTTTCTTCATCAGGATATTCTCCTAACAAATACTTCACAGAGTTTTTGCTTTCAAAAACCTCTACACTGAGAATAAGCACAATACAAATGGAAAAGGAATCTTAAATCGTGACGTAAAAAAAATAAACAAAATAGCAACGTAAACGGAATCTGACTTTTATAACAGAGAACACATAGTCAGTCAAGTTGGTTATATTTTATATTTTTCTTCTTGCCACATTCCAACGTATTGTTGTTATTTGACATTAGTTAGAATAAAAGGCTGTGAAAATGTTATTGTGTTATTGTTGTTTTTTATATATTTTATAAATGTATAAAGTTAAATCCTTTGATATTACTAAAGCATGTGCATACGAAATCAACCATGTGTCGTACTATGCTTGTACTGTGATTGAAATTGTATGACATTCTGGCAACATTAGTAAAATATTCTGAGAGTGAAAACAGGAGAATAAGAAATTCCGTTGAGAAAATAAAATAAGTTTTATCTCTCACGGAAATCGTTGCACGATTTTAATTGTCAAGTTGTATGGAAAAAAACGGGGACCTTTTCATTGTGCTTATACTCACTTTCAGGAATAAAAAGACGATCGTTTCGGGGATTTTCCAGGTCCCCTTCTTCAGTGTTCTTTAGAAAGTGATGGCAATAGTGCAATGCAAATTGAAACATCAAAATTTCATATTAAACGTAGTCTACTACATCAACGAAATGAGAATGAAGCAAACAATAAAATATGTTTTCGAAGTCTCTGCAAAGACATGTACCGACGGTACGAAATATATATATATATATTTGTTCCTTTTACTTCTGCAAGGAGCATAGGTACGAAATATAAAAACAGAAAACTTTCATAATATTTCTATTGTTGGTTATGTCTTTGCAGAGGCTTCGAAAACATATTTTATTGTTTGCTCCATTCTCATTTCGTTGATGTAGTAGACTACGTTTAATATGAAATTTTGATGTTTCAATTTGCATTGCACTATTGCCACCACTTTCTAAAGAAAACTCTAGAAGGGGACCTGGAAAATTCCCGAAACGAACGTCTTTTCATTCCTGAAAGTGTAGAGGTTTTTGAAAGCAAAAACTCTGTGAAGTATTTGTTAGGAGAATATCCTGATGAAGAAAAATAGCATTTTCTGAAAAAATTACTTATTATGTTAATTCATAATAAGGAAATTGGCCTCGAACTGAATTAATAAATTTCTAATTAATTTTTATTTTATGTTATAAAATTTGGGCCTTTAAAATTGTTCAATCTATAGAAATTTCAATATCAATTTAAAAGCCGGTATGCATAAAAAGTATACTTACTATTAGACAATGTTATATAAAATCAGATATTTTTATATCGAATTAGATGTAATTTGATGTCCTGGATATGGACAAATCTCGGATCAAACTGTATCAAATTATATCGAATTAGATATAATTTGACACAAGTAGATGACCCATTTTTCGGATCAAGTTGTATTTCGTTGTATATGGGGACTTGTCAAATAAGATATAATTATATACGACACCATATTAAGATTTTTACCCGGGGATGCACTAGACTAAATTACATTTCTCTACAACATTTTAAACTTATATGTCGAAATAAGTCTATAGTCGTGTTTTAACCTTCGGACTCCTAAAGCTTTTTACATACGTACACGGAGGAAAAAGACGTTTTTGTATATGTTTGGAGGTAATCAATGTATGTTTACAAACTACCATATATGTATTTGCAGTGTGCTTCCAATTATATTGTTTTTATAGTTACTATACATATATTTCCCGGTAATAATTATATTTGGGGATACAATTAACATATATTTGGAAAAACGGCGAATTTCCATTCTTAATACATATAAAGTTGTATGTAGCCATTATAACTTTTGTAGTTGGTAATAATAAATAGTTTAGCTAGACTGCATCTGGTCAGGAAATTTAGTGATATTTTTCCTTTATTTATTAATTTTATTGTGAAAGATGTGAAAAAATAAATTAGTATAAATAAAACATAAAATTGTGTTAAAAAGAAAAAAAAAATATTTAATTGTGTATATTAAAGTATTAACTTATTATAAGAGTTTTTAATTAATATTTGTTAATAAAAATAAATAAAAAATAATTGAAGAGATTGTAGTTATTGTTTTTCAATGAAAGATTTGTATTAGATGTAAAATTCAATGTGATTTATAATATATTTAGTTATTAAATAATCGCCAAACAGTAGATGTATTAATTTTACTTTTTATGTTTTTCCATTAAAATATAGAGAAATTTGGAGAGTAGAATAAATACGCCTATTGTTTGGCATATATTAACAATTGCTTTATAACTAAATATATTATTTATATATAGTATTTGCATGGAAACATAATTTGTTTATTACACACATATTATATGTTTGCTGCCAAACATATAATATTTGTCGATAGCGTCATTTCATTTCATCCAAAATTATATATTTACAGGCAAACATAATATATTTGCATGCAAATATATATTGTTTCTAGTAAAAACGCGGCGAATATGTTTAACAATTTCTCCAAATATATATATATTACCAGCAAAAATATGTTTGGGACAGGCCGTTTTTTTTCAGCGTGTAGTATACTGAAACCCACCCGGGTGGGTTCTTCATATTTTACACACATTTTATATAAAAAAATGCATTTACTCCAACATATAATGGGCTACATAATGGGATAATGAAGAAGAGATGAAAAAAAGAATAATAACAAAAAACTATAGAAAGTATGGCTACCCAGCAAAATCTTTCATTACCAATAAGTGGTTATGCAATAGAAATTCATAGCTCCGCACAAGATATTTTTTGGCGTCTAAACTCAATCCGATGAAGTAAGCACTTCATTCTTAAAAATAAGGAGTTATGCAAATACTATTAGCTTAAGGAAATATATTCAGAAAAATTTAAGTTTTCTCTAGTGTGTAATTTTAGGACTCGTCATAAAAATTTAAACATAAAACATATTTACATATAATAAATAAAAATGTATAAAATTTAACTGTGTAAAAAGTACTTATTAAAACTATTACGAGTAAGTCATTATTTTATATTTAGAAACAATGAATACAATAGGCCATTATTAGGAAGTCATTATTTTATATTATAAAATAATGCAAAAGGTAATGATATATCATTTTTGGTAATGCAGATAGTAATAAGGTGTCATTACCAATATTTTGCTTGGTAACAATACATACCGTGAAGCATAAGCATAAATATGCATAATTTCTTGTTCAAACTTCTGTAATTTGTATCAACAAAGTATTTAAAAAAGGACTAATAATGAATAATAGATTTTGGATGAATTTGTCAAAATAATATTGTATTTTGAATAATAAATGAATAAAAACAATAGCCGCTTTTTCTAATCACTTGGATTTAATAAATCCAAAAAGTATTTCTAAAAGTGCTCAACAGATGGGGTTAGATTATTCCTATTTTAAAAAAATTTTCTGTCCGACACTTCTTTCACCCTAATTTTTAGTGCCGAATTCGATGATGAAGGATTCTACTTTAACTTTTAATTCATAATTATATTTTACATAAAACAGCGATAAACAGTCTGCCTTTTCAGTTTTATCACTTCAATTTATATTTTTACACAATTGAAAAATTCCATTGCAATATTTAATATTCACTAATTGGATTTAATTAAATTACTTACTGTAGAGTGAAAAATTGCCATTTCTATTTGAGCTATTTCTCGATGTCTAAGATGAAAAATATGTATTTGGTGAGGTGTAGTTTTTTTTCTAAACATATTTCATAAAAATAAATTTAAGAAAAACCTTTTATTTGTTAGTTTTTCAATTTTTTTGTTTCTCTTTTAATTTTCATTCGTATTTGTTTCTGACATTAAATTAATAGGCTGTTTCATATAATTGTGCTTTTATTGTGGATTTATTAAATCCAGCTTTTTTTTTGGATTTAATAAATCCATTTTTTGCATGAAAAATTCTAAATCCAGGTGATTAAAAAACACGCTAAATATTTTTAAAAAGTAATTATGCTTTCTGTACTATTTTTATACTAAATCGTGATCAAAATCCCAATATTTTGAAACAAGTCCCCTGGGTGGCTTTCAGGTGACGACGTAGAAAAATTGAAAAACTAAAAAAAAAAATTATAAAGAATATTCGAATCTTGAATAATTTAACAGTTTCTGATAAAAGTAAAAAAATTAGTCACTGAGTCGAAGGAATTTTTTGTTTTGACCCAAAATCGTAAAGTTATCGATTGTTGAAAATCTAAAAAACCCACCCGGGTGGGTTTCAGGAGTACGGAGGTTAAACAACCCAGCAAAACTTTCTATTACCTGGTAATAAGGTTTGTAAGAAGAAATTAAGGTATGTAACCACTTACTTTGCTATTCCAACAGATATTATTTTAATAAGGGCATGTCATTGGAGGTATGTACTTTCCAAAAGAGGGCTAGGTAACAATATAAGAACATGTTGCTTTAATGTTACATGTTAGGAGTTACGTAACCACTTACATAACCGATACTGAGCACAATACTACTTACATAACAGCTTAAAGTAAGGCCAAAAAAATGTGTTACAAACAGGTCTGAAATAACACATTAAAATTATGCGCTCACTTACTGTACAAAAATATATACTTCTTACAAAAAAAATAAAAATAAGACGTTATCGTGTTGGTTTTTTATAAATCCTAAAACGAAGCATATTCATATTTAAATAATATTTACTCAGATTAATATAAAGTTAACAAAAAACAAAAGATATTTCAGTCAATATGTATAAAACATATAAATTATTTGTATCGAATATTTTAAATATAAAATAACACTCATGTATCGAATTACAAATAACTCCTTATTTTGAGGTATTTGAATACACCATCGGTAATAAGTGGCTATTTCTATTAAGTGGTCACGTATCACATTAAAAATAACTCCTTATTTTACGGTTTTAAAATATCCCATCTGTAATAAGTCGCTGCTATTATTTAGAACTCATGTTGTGTATTACAAGTAACTCTTTTCTTTGAGGTGTTTAAATATATCATTGGTAATAAGTTGCTATTACTACCCAGTGGTTATGCAGCACATTATACGTAAGACATTACATTTTAGTTATGAAATAATGCAATGGTAAGGAGTATGGTATTACCAGGTAATGTGTTCTGTAATACCAACATATTACCAAGGTTTTGCTGGGAAGATAAGAAAATATAGAATATCTTTAATTCTACAACGTTTTTTTTTTGGTTCTAGTGTAAAAAAATAAAAAGTGTTGTTACGCCCTTTTACATTTTAGGAGCCGATATACTTGTTGTGTTTTTAATAATTTTATTTCCAAAAGGAACAAATATAAATTCAGTAATTCTTCTATATAAAAATAAAAAAAATGTAATTACCCTAGTAAAAATGATTTTATATATTCATTAGGGCGGGTCGATTTAATAATCGCCCATGGCTCAGTGAAAATCGTATTCTAGGGATCAAAATAAGAAACTTTGCCGAAGGAACCATACCTCTAAAACGAATTCTAAAACTACCCCCCAACTGTTGACTTTTGTCCCGTAGGGTCAAGTTTTGAAAAATCCCACTTTGACCCATTTAGAGTGCCCCAATCGAGTCCAAATGTATGACAAACCCCCACTAACTTTGGAGGGCCGATCCACCCATGCCAGTGGCACACCCCCTGGAACTCCCCTGGGGGGTTCCCCATACAAACATTTTAAAAAATCACCATTTTTGGCACTTTATTTTATTATTTTTTATTTATTTTATTTATTTTTATTATTTTATTTATTTTTTCTCTTTAGAAATTTATTTAGTCAGAACATATGTAAATGAAAAAATTAATTTAACTTAGTAATAGAAAAGAAAATAAAAAAAATTACTGTTTGAAGTCTTTTTTGCTTTCAAGTCTGGGCAATTTCGCACGGCTCTCTAATGTCGGGTCTTTAATGTCGTCATAACAGCCTCTACATTTTCCGGTATAACTCGTTTGGAAACGCTAGCTAGCAATTGAACGTGTCGTTCTGTTGCAGGTCGTAAAATAGGTTGTGTGGGTTTTTTAAGCCACCACAAGATACATCTGCATGTCGTAAACTTACTTAAGCTAAATCGGTTACAGGTAGAATTGAGCATAAAATTATCATAAAGGATTTTCCAGAAGTAATAAAAGGCGCACTTGCTTAACAGAATTTGTGGTCAGATTAACGTTTAATTTACATGTAAGTACTTTATGGGCAGTTTTGACAACAAAATCGGTTACAGGTAGAATTGAGCATAAAATTATCATAAAGGATTTTCCAGAAGTAATAAAAGGCGCACTTGCTTAACAGAATTTGTAGTCAGATTAACGTTTAATTTACATGTAAGTACTTTATGGGCAGTTTTGACAACAAAATCGGTTACAGGTAGAATTGAAATTACCATTTCATTCTTATTACCTCGTCTCCTAGACCATATATAACGCAACAGTTTTTGTGAATGCATTAAGTCGTTGTGAAGAACTCAAAGTGTGAAGTGCTAATTTGAGATAAAAA
Organism: Leucophora obtusa; assembly: GCA_949987735.1. Taxonomy (NCBI): domain Eukaryota; kingdom Metazoa; phylum Arthropoda; class Insecta; order Diptera; family Anthomyiidae; genus Leucophora; species Leucophora obtusa. The sequence goes on along the minus strand of OX465295.1, from coordinate 127,477,969 downwards.
AATATTTAAAAAAAAATCATTCCAAATCAAGAAGTTTACAATGAATCCACCATCCTCTACACCGCAAGATGAAGCAATAACAACATCAACAACTATCGAAAACCCAATGAGTCATATACCCAGGCATGATGTTACTGTTTTTGGTGTGTCTACTGATTTGACTGATCTTAATTTACCAACCCATCTGGATATCTTGAGATATTATTTTTACTTGAGCGAACAAAAAAAGTTGTCCTATAAAGCATTCACTATTCAAGTACAAGATAAGTTGATTGGAATTTGGGAAAAACTTGGTATGGAAATAATGCTGAAAAAAAGTGTATGTAATAAATTGAATAGATTGCTTGACAAATATCAAGAGCAAATCAAGAGAAGAAACAAACCCCAACAATTTACAGAGTATGTAAAATCTCTGGAAACAATTTTTTTCATTGGAACATGTAAATGCGATTTGAAGGCAGCTCCATGTGCATGCGGTTTGGTTCCCGAACGCCTCAAAGAGTTTATGCACGATCAACATAATCAGAGAAGTCTAACAATGGCTGGATTTGCGATGGAAATTGAAGAGCAAGGATCAACGTCTATGTCATCAATGCCAACATACCAAGATCCCGATGATTCAACATACGCACCGCCACCGGTTCAAGAAGATTTGGATATAAGCACACACAGAAAACAGATTCGTAGTTCCAACCGAATTTTTCGCCAACCGAATTTTTGTAGTTCCAGGTACAATCACTTTTATTTATTTTTAATACCATTGTTACTACCGAAATTTATTTACAATTTTTGAATTTTTGTTGTGTTAATAGATTACTTTAATGTTTGTGGATTATAAATTCTATAAATAGAAAAACACGTTCCACAAAATTTACTTAAAAATTAAAATTTTTTTTTGTCGCTAACTGGGATCGAACCCCCGACCCTCCGCTTGTCAGTGCATTGCTTTCCCTCTAAGCTAAGCTCTATTTAAATTTTTTCAATCAAATTTCAAATTTGAATTTCTTCAGGTTTGAATATTTTGTCTATAAATAAAATTATATCAACAACAGAAAATCAGTTGTGTCTTTTAATTTGAATAAAAAAAAAATTAAAAAAAAATTTGTATCGCGAACTGTGATTGAACCGGCGACCTTCCGTTTGTCAGCCCAATGCTTTTCCTCTAGGCTAAATTCGACATAAATTTTTTTTGTCAAATTTCAAATTTGAATTTCTTCAGGTTGAAAATTTGAATATTTTGTTTTTGAATAAAATTATATTCACAACAGAAAATCAATTGTGTCTTTTAATTTAAATCAATAAAAAAATTATAAAAAAAAGTAATGCCTTGGTTGAGGTTTGAACTCAAATCTCTAAGGCTATAAGGCTGTGTCTCTACCTCCTGCGCCACAGATACTTATGTTTAGTTGTTGTCTAACTTAGAATTTAAACACTCATATGTATGAAACGAAAAAATATGATAGATTCCAAAATTTTATTATGATAAATAAAATTTCTGTTCCTTGTCTCAATATATTATTACAATTACCAAAATAATGGAAATTAATGGTTAAAGCTACTAAAGTTAAAAAAAAAATTTAAATTGATTGGAAAAACTAAAACTTTTGATAGAGTGATCGATTTTATTGAAACACAACTGATACTAAATTGTTGCTGCCGATATTTTATTCAAATGACTAAATCTTCGATAAATTGGTGGTTGTTGGTATTGAAGGTAATGTGGAAGTTAGTAATTTTTCAATATTGGTTAGAAAAGCCAATATTTTGGATAATGTGACAGTGTTTTGGTTCATCATATATATTTTTTGTTCACAAATAAATATAACTTTCCTGATGATGAATTTTAAATAACTGCAATTAAAATTATTGAATGATGAAAATATTTCGTTGGTTCCGATAGAATTCCAACCAATTTATTTTCTGTGTGCACAAGTTCACAATACACACAGAGATACGATTGTTTTAACTTTGCCTTGGTATGTGACAGATTTGGCGTGCCTGATAGAGTAGCATCAGCAATGGGAACAGCTCTTTTCCAAGACTTTAAAATGAAAGATATCCATGGCAAACCTCTCATCATGGATAAATCGAAAGTTCGCCGAGAAAAAGAGAAATGCAGACAAGAAGTGCTTCGCAAACGGTTAGATGATACCAATTTGTTAGCATTTTCATTCGATGGCAGAAAAGATGATACTTTAACGAGAGATACAATTGATGAGAAGTATCATACTAGAATGGTAAAAGAACCTCATCTTGTTATTTTGAGAGAACCGAATTCTGAATTGATTGGTTACGTAAGACTGGAACATGAAACCGCTGAATACAAAATAACCAAATTAAATGATTTTTTCAACGATAAAAATATATCACTGGATGCATTAATTGGCATATGCACTGACGGTGAGCCAACAAACACTGGCCCAAACGGTGGAATTATACGACGATTCGAATTGCTGTTAAAAAGACCATTGCATTGGTTCGTTTGCCTTCTACACTTCAACGAACTTCCGTTTCGGCATTTGTTTGAAGCTTTGGATAAATCAACCAGCACTGGACCAAGATCGGCAACCGGAAAATTGAGCCGTCAAATCGAAACTTGTGAAACTCTTCCGGTAAGTTATTGCTATCACTGATTTATTATAATTGTCAACCGTTTTTAATTGTTTTATTTTTATATATTTTCAGGTGGTGGACGGCTTTCAGAAAATTGAGTTGAAAAATATGCCCCCTGCTCCAGAAAAAATTTAATTTTCCACCGATTCCAAGTACTTATACGACATGGCCCATGCAATTTCTAGCGGCGTGGTTTCAGTGGATCTGGCAAACATCAAACCAGGGAAAATTGTACATTCTCGGTGGCTCACCAAGGCCGCTAGACTATTACGATTATATGTGACAACGGAAAATCCAGATGCAAATTTAAGAATACTGGTTGAATTTATAATTACATGTTATGTGCCAATGTACTTCAATATCAAGTATTACAGCTCTGTCGTGTACGGTAGTAGATTATTTTTCAAATTCATTAGTTGGTCAAGATTTCTAGAACCTCGTTTACGCAAAATTGTCAATAAAGTAATTACAGATATTATGCGCATTCGGAAAATATCTTGTTATCAATGTTGTTTGATGATAGCAAAGAAAAGCGCGACTGTGCTATCAAGATAATTCTACGCTATCGAACCGATGTTGACGACCCAACGGGACTTAGAGCTTATAAAAAACCAGATATAAACTTTTATTGCACAAGTTACACGGAAATGATCAATATGAATGACATAAATGACGTATTTGAACCACCATTCACGCGAAGCATTCCATACGATACCTTGAAAGAATATTTAAATCAAGATGATCCACCGTTTAATGATCCAAAAATTCCATCACACATACAAGAAACAGAACGACACGTTCAATTGCTAGCTAGCGTTTCCAAACGAGTTATACCGGAAAATGTAGAGGCTGTTATGGCGACGACATTAGAGAGCCGTGCGAAATTGCCCAGACTTGAAAGCAAAAAAGACTTCAAACAGTAATTTTTTATTTTTTCTTTTCTATTACTAAGTTAAATTAATTTTTTCATTTACATATGTTCTGACTAAATAAATTTTTAAGGAGAAAAAATAAATAAAATAATAAAAATAAATAAAATAAATAAAAAATAATAAAATAAAGTGCCAAAAATGGTGATTTTTCAAATGTTTGTATGGAGAACCCCCCAGTGGAGTTCCAGGGGGTGTGCCACTGGCATGGGTGGATCGGCCCTCCAAAGTTAGTGGGGGTCGGTCATACATTTGGACTCGATTGGGGCACTCTAAATGGGTCAAAGTGTGATTTTTCAAAACTTGACCCTACGGGACAAAAGTCAACAGTTGGGGGGTAGTAGAATTCGTTTTATAGGTATGGTTCCTTCGGCAAAGTTTCTTCCCTAGAATACGATTTTCCCTGAGCCATTTTTTTGCCTCCCCACAAATCGACCCGGCTTAATATTCATATATGATTTTTATACAATAATTTATGATTTTATACAATTATAACTTGTCGAGTATTGTGAAACATATATTTTTATATGATTACATATATCAAAAGATATTTAATTATATAAAATTATATTAACCAGATCCACCATTTTCCGGATCAAACCATGTATGGGTTAATATAATTATATAAAAAATATATTATTTGATCCGAAAAATGGTGGATCTGGTTAACATAATTTTATATAATTAAATATCTTTTAATATAGAGCAATTCCATATGAAAACGATCAAAATTGGCAAATTTTTGGACGACCCCTCTCCGATTTTAAAATAAATAGTCTCAATCGATTGCCCAGCAAAAAATAATGTACCTACATATTTTTTTTTTTATAGTGACTGGTTTAGTGGTGGTGTAAGGGACCTCATTGAAAGTTGTTTTAAATAAAAAACTACTAAAGCGATCGCAACGAGTGATAGCTCGTTGGAAAGGTATTGAATCAGGCTTTAATTGAAAAATAAAATTTTCGTAATTTTTCTTTACATTTTTTCCCATGAAAATTAAATTTTCCCATGAAAATTAAATTTTCCGATTTTCCACAGAAGCTCCTAAATTTTCCTGCTAATTTTTTTTTTTTTGGATTCCTCATAATTTTTGCTTTAAGAATCAGCAATAAAAAAATGGGCCCCGACTCCTTGTTTGGACAGGAGAGGAGCATTTAAGAGACCACCTTGTTCTCATTGTTTTTATATTTTTTATAATTGAATTATTTGTAATTATTTAACATTATTTTATTTTATTATTAAAAATACATTTTAAAAATTATTTTACAGTAAAAAATACATTTATGAAGAAAAAATCAATTTTTTTTAAGAGCCCCAAGTTGAGTGTGTAGTGAATATGGTCTGCCTGCCTTCACAAGATCGGCCATAAATCCATGGATAATAGCAGCAGTGGCATGTAATGGCACACCAAACCCGACTGAGGCTACAGGTCATAAAATGTTTTGTAAATTTTTTAAATTACCAGGTAATAAATATTTCGCCTAAAATGACACGTACAGAAACAAGTCATAAAACACGGATTTTTAATAAATATGGCGAAATATTTATTACCTGGTAATTTAAAAAATTTACAAAACATTTTATGACCTGTGATCGGTTTATTGGCAGTAACCAATTAAGTCCCTCTTTATAAAACATTTTATTACCAGTAGTTCACGCAAATTTTCCTATTAAAGAAAAGCAAATATCGCTTATTTTTTTTTACCTATTTTTTACCAAAAAATAAATATAAATACTTCACACACTCTGAGTCAAATTTTAGTTGAATACTAAACGTGAAAGTGTTAAAGTGTTTTTTTTTGTAAAGTAAAGAGTGAAGCTGTAAAGACAATTTAAAGTGAAATGAATAAATTTCGCTGCAATCCGTTTAACAAGAGTGGACATCGTTCGAAAAAGATAAAAGTATTAAAATTAACTGGTGTTTCGAAGCGATACATGAATGAATTAAATATACAATACGGTGAAGAAGCAGAATTCATTTGCCCCAAGTGTAAAATCGATTTGTCTCAACAAGCAAATGCATTGAAACAAATGCAACCACAATCCGAGAGTGAAATGACAATTGAACAAAATGTTTCATCTGATAGTGAGGCAGACATTCCGATGGTCAATATGTCTTTGAGTCCTTTGAATGAGGCTATTACCACTTTAGGTGAATCGCCTATTACAAAAAGAAAGTTGCGAAGTGAAAAATACAGGAAAGAGAAAAAAGGCAAGGTTATGAGTGCAATCGCGACAATATTTGATGAAGGCTCTGATAACGAATGCAGTCAAGCAGATGACGTTGATGACGGCAAACAAATGATTGAGCAGTTGAAAAGAAAATTCAATTTAGCGACCACTTTTCCGGAGAAATATCTGATTTTATCTGTGCTGCCTCAATCATGGTCTATACGCAAGATTTCTGAACAGTTTCAAACATCTTTTTACATCGCGAGAAGAAGCAAAGAATTAGTTCGACAGAAGGGCATATTGGCGACTCCCACCAAGAAATTTGGCTCAGGACCCTCAGCGAAGCAACGGTGAAATTGATTCAAGATTTTTACTGCAATGATGACAACAGCCGCGCCTGCCCAGGTACACGTGACTATGTTATCACACGTGAAGATGGAGAAAAAGTACACAAGCAGCGCAGATTATTATTATGTAATCTATCCGAAGCATACCATCAGTTCAAAGAGAAATACCCAGCAGAAAAAGTGGGATTTTCTAAGTTTGCCATCCTACGACCAAAAGAATGCGTGCTGGCATTAGACAGGCACGGAACGCATTCAGTCTGCGTTTGTATGTTTCATCAAAACATCAAATAAATGTTCTTTCCATGCAAGAAATTGAAAGTATTTCACGGTGAAATTGAAACATATAGGGACCTCCTGTCGAAGTCGTTGTGCGCATACCCCACGGAAAATTGTCATCTGTCCAAATGCGACAATTGTCCGAAGATTGACGAGCTAGAGCAATATTTGGCGGAAAAGTTTGAACAGCTGTTAATTCAGGAGGTGCATTTCAAACAGTGGATAATTAGCAGCGGCAGATGTTCCCTTGAGACCGTGGTAAAGCAGATTCCGGAATTCATCGAGGAATTCGGATTCAAGTTGAATGAACTGAAGGCGCACCATTTCATATCCGAGATGCAATCGAAATTTCTAAAGGAAAGTAAGGAGAAATTAGCCCAAAATGAATTCATTGTGATAAGCGACTTTGCCGAGAATTACACTTTTCTCGTTCAGGATGAAATTCAGGCTTATCACTGGGCAAACGACCAGTGCACGGTGCATCCTTTTTGCATTTATTTCAAAAACGAAGATAACGAACTACAGACCGTAAGCCTTGTTGTTGTCGCGGAGAGTTTAGCTCATAATTATGTGTCCGTTTATTTATTTCAAATGAAACTGTTTGAATTCTTAAGATCAAAATTCGATGCAATCGACAAAGTAACGTTTTTCTCAGACGGCGCGGCTTCTCAGTACAAGAATAAAAAAAATTTTTACAATCTTTGCATAATTGAAGAAGAACAAAACTGCAAGGTCGAGTGGCACTTTTTTGCGACGTCCCACGGTAAGGGCCCATGCGATGCGTTAGGGGGAACCCTAAAACGCATGGCGACTAAGGCAAGTTTGCAAAGGCCATATACTGACCAGATCTTAAATGTACAACATTTGTTTTCGTGGATTCAAAGCAAGGAAATTGCCATTAACACAGTTTTATGCACTCAAAAAGAACACGATGCCATGGAGCGACGAATTCAAAACAGATATAACAATGTCAAAACTATAACTGGAACGCAAAAGTTTCATTGCTTCATACCAAATATTTCTGATATGTCAATTAATGTAAAGCGGTACTCTTCGTCTGCCGACGTGATAAATTTAAAGTTACTTTAATTTTATAATGATGCCAAGACAATTGAAATTTTTAATAAATATTGTAATTAAGTATAAGCAGCAAAATAAGAAAGATTTTTTCTTCATAAATGTATTGTTAACTGTAAAATAATTTTTAAAATGTATTTTTAATAATAAAATAAAACAATGTTAAATAATTACAAATAATTCAATTATAAAAAATATAAAAACAATGAGAACAAGGTGGTCTCTTAAATGCTCCTCTCCTGTCCAAACAAGGAGTCGGGGCCCATTTTTTTATTGCTGATTCTTAAAGCAAAAATTATGAGGAATCCAAAAAAAAAAAAAAAAATTAGCCGGAAAATTTAGGAGCTTCTGTGGAAAATCGGAAAATTTAATTTTCATGGGAAAATTTAATTTTCATGGGAAAATTTAATTTTCATGGGAAAAAAGGTAAATTTCTGAGAAAAATTAGGAAAATTTTATTTTTCAATTAAAGCCTGATTCAATACCTTTCCAACGAGCTATCACTCGTTGCGATCACTTTAGTAGTTTTTTAAAACAACTTTCAATGAGGTCCCTTATGAAGAATTCTTCAATTTTGTCACGTGACAGTGGTGTACACCACCACTAAACCAGTCACTATAAAAAAAAAAAAAATATGTAGGTACAATATTTTTTACTGGGCAATCGATTGAGACTATTTATTTTAGAATCGGAGAGGTGTCGTCCAAAAGGTGATCGCTTTCATATGGAATTGCTCTATAATCATATAAAAATATATTATTCACAATACTCGACAAGTTATAATTGTATAAAATCATAAATGATTGTATAAAAATCATATATGAATATATAAAAATCATTTTTACTAGGGTATTGAGATCAGATTTTGTCATTCTTTTTATTTTTTCTGTCCCCTCTTTCACATATTAAAATTTTATCCAAATCGGGGAGAACAACACCACAATGAGTTAAAGAGTTAAATACCCCGTACCAGGGATGATAAATGGGATTTTCAAAATAGTACCAACTTGCTTAAAAAATAGTACTTTTTCGACCTCCATAGTACCAAAAAATATTTTTTGTATTCTACACCACTCCTTGGTTGTATTGAGTTGGTGCTTATGATGTCGGTTCGTCTGTCCGTACAAAATGAACGATCGATCCCTATAATCAAACTACAGGTCGCATTTTAAAAGATAATTTGACGAAATTTGGTACATAAGTTTCTACTGCATCGATTACTAACGCTATTGAGAATGGTTAGAATCGGTCCATGTTTTGACTTAGTAATCAGGAAGAAGTTCTATATGGTATTGAATGTATTGGTACACACAGAAAACAGTCTCAGTTGTGGCCACCGAATTTGTTGCCAATCGAATTCGTGCGGTTACGACAACTATATTTATATTAAATTATATTTTTCGTTGTGAAAGCCAATATTCGGTTGTCTAATTCAATATTATGTTCCACATAAATATTATTATGTTCTACAAAATTTTATTGAAATTAAAAAACTTTTTTTGAATTTTCTGGTATTGAACCCGGTCCTTCAGGTTAATAGTTCACACTTTTACCCACTGCACCACAACTACTTTTAAATTTCTTAGCCATATTTACTGTTTATACATATGAATATTTTATTTTAATTAAAAAAAAAAACATCTAAATTTTTGTCTTTTCCGGGATTCGAACCCGGAAATCCGGCGTACTATGCCAACTCCTCACCCACTACACCACAAACACTTAATAATTTTAATGACTAATTTTGAATTTATGTGTTTTATTAATACAGTATAAAATTCGTTTATCAATACCAATTAATAGTTGTGTGTGTTATCAATACAATCCACAATTCGGTTGGTTCTACAGAAACTTGAATTAAAGGTCATATTTGATTAGGATACCCGTATTTGTAGTTACCACATGCGAATATTGAAATTTTTTTAAAAAAGTTTATAGATAACACCAATTTTCTTGTATATTCACTAAATAAATGGCTGCTTCTACTGCATAGAATTACTAAACTGATACTAATTTTAAAATTGATTGGAGATACCAATAATTTGTTAAAAGGATTGTTTTTTAGTTCATTTTCCGTATTTTTAATACCTAGTAAAATATTTTTGATGTAGTATTCAATTATAGGTAATTCCAAATAAAATAAAGTCCTGGCAAATTCATTTTAATGGTTTTGATCGAAAGCCAACCAATCTTTTTCCTGGGTGTATTTAATGGTATAACCCAATCAAAGCAATTTTATTTAATTTCTTTCATCGCACCTATTTAATTTTATTCGTTAGTAAGGTAGTGATCATTCCGGGCAAAGACCAAGGCTCAAATTTGGCTTAGTTCCTCCCGGCTCTTTTTTACAGCGTTTTGTGCTCGAAAAAGTCCGAAAAATGACAAATATTTTTTTCTTTTCATGGTTTTTTTAAAAAAATTAAAAACCCGAAAAAATCAAGATAATCGTTTTCGCTTTATATAGCTAACTGTTGAGCCGATATTTACAACTCGAAAACTAGAATATTAGACGTAATAGATAGCATAAGCCCGGAAAAACAATCCCTTCCACTATCGGAAAAATCGATATTTGAACTTGTTAAATGCGTTTCTATAGAATTATTTGGTATGGAATATAATAACTTTGTGCTGACGTTTGATTCAGATTTTTGTTTGAATGAAGTCTCTGAAAGTCGTATTGAATTTCGTTGGAAGGTTAAAATTATTTTAAAGGGATTTAATCAATTCAGCTTATTTGATTTATTCAACAATTAAATTTAGTACCACCTCAATTAACATAACCCTCGATGAACGCAACTTCTTGGTTATCACAACAATTTAAAGTTACGATTATTAAAGATATTTTTTAATCAAAAAAAGGTAAATTTTCCAAAAGTTTTAATTCACCTTATTTATAATATTTTTGTGTGGGTACATATTTTAATAATTTGTTTCATTGAATTACGTATTTTAAACTCCGATAGTTAATTTGTTCATTTTAAATACAATATTTGGTATGCAAATTAAAAAAACAAAACAGGAAAATTTGTAAATACACTCACAATATATTTTCCATAACCGATTGAGGTTTATTTAAAAAGTAATAGGTAAAGTTTGTTTTCAATTGAAGAATCAATTAAAATACATTGAAACATATTGTTTAACTTTTTTTGTCAACCAATAAAAAACAAACCAGAAAAAAATATGTATCGTCTGTAGGAGTTGTTATTTTCAGTCAAATATTCTATTTTTAGATTTCTATTTGTATAAAAAATTATTTAAATAATTTCGTTGTTTTCTGTTTTAAAACAAAAAATTCAAATATTTTCGGTTTTCTTTTTTGTTAAAATAGTTTGTTTATATACAAAATTATTTCAATTCAAATTACAAGAAATATTCTTTACTCATACACACAAACATAGCCAATAAAAATGTGAACGTGTCTGTTGTGTATGGTGTAGTGTTTTGAAAATCGAAACAAAAAAAAACTTTCAAATATGAAAAAACAAACCACAAAATCGTTTTTTTTTACGTTTTGTCAGTTAAAAAATTGATGATTGTTTTAATACTTTTCAATTATTTTTATTTCTTTTCTGGATTGTTTAAACAATGTTTGAAAATAAATAGCAAAATGGTTTGAATATAATGAAAAATCAGTAGTCCTTTTTTTAATAGTGTTTTCAATTAATTTAATATGTATTTTAGGTTGTTTTTAAGGATACAATATTGTGAGTGAACGCTCGTACTTGAGAACATGAAATTCTCATTGAGTTGATGCTCACAAATATTTCCAGAAATTCTGAAAGGTCGTCCTTCAATTATTTTTTTAGGCCAGAATGAAATCCGGATAGGTAAAAGCCTACAGCAAATTATTTATCACAATTTTTTAAAAAAGTTTTGAGATTTTAGCACATTTAATTTAATAAAAAATATATATTTGTTAAACATTTTTGTAATTGTCTACCAATTTCGATTAATCGTATGAAATTATTCGAATTATTCGTTATTCGAAATTTGGGCTTTTTAAATTATTCGAACAATTTTTGAGAAAATTTGTTCGATTAATCGAATAACTATTAATCGATTGAATACCCTTATAATTAGACATATAATTTCTAATATAAAATTAATTCTTTCCCACTACGAAAATTCCAAAAAAAACCACCTGAGCTTTTTCACGATCATGAAAATTTGAGGTCTTTAAGACATTTTATTAATAAAAATTTTTAAATTACTATAAAATATTTTCTAATTTATGTCCTTTGCGGGATCCCGGGAATTCAAGATAAAGTTCCCGCTTTCCCGGGAAATCAAAAAGTGCGGGATTTTGCATTCCCTAGTACTAACTAAAAACTACATACCTCAGTATGTACATATGTATATATAATAAACAAGTTACAATGAAGTAAAATATTGCTTGCTGTTTTTGCTCCCGTGGCATTGCCGGTTTTTAAAAGTTAGGGTTTTATCTGGCAAACATTTAAAAAACAATCCTGTTTCATCCGCATTAAAAACATCCCGTTCACAGTACTTTTGTAATAAATTCGACAAAAAGTCTTTTTTCCACTTTTCGCAGTCCACTTCATTAACGTCATTACTTTCACCGCACGCTTTTTTATAAGCCACATCATGCCTAAAATTAAAAAAACACAAAATATTTTGTGTATTAATTGAACGTTTCGTCAACTAAACGCATTCCTCAATACCTCATCACCAAAACGCTTTGCAAACTCCATTGCCTTTTCCTTTAATTTTCCTACAGATTTAGGCATGTTTTGATTTCTAGCTGCTGTAAACCAATCGAGGACTGCTTTGTCGATATTTTTGAATATTGGGGTCTTAACTCGTTTACTATGTAGACGAAATCCGAGATCCAAAAGAGTTGATATTGATTCTCTATTTTTAAAAATCGTTGAGACCGTACTAGCCGCATTACCATATTTTTTCTTTAATCCACCTTAGACATCTTTTATTAGTTTGTATTTTTCTTCAATTGACAAACATTTTAAAACAGTTTAGTTGCCATGATAATAAAATAAAATACGATTTTAACATTTATCATCTAGCGCGAATGAAATTTATGCAAGTACTGATACTTACGCAAGCAAACAGAAGCACATGATGTACTAAAAGGGATTTCCCCGAAAAAAAGCAAGCAAAATATACCAACCAGCTAAACAAGCAAAATAAACAAACCAAACCAAACAAGCAAAATCAATAATACAATAAAACAAGCAAAATACTTCGAGATATAGAATTCATATGTATGTATTTCGTTCGAGTTATGGAGATCTTCGAGTTATGGAAGTTCGAGTTACGGAGAGAATTGTATGTTATTTATTCTCTTAACGCTACTGCCAACCTGATCAGTTCGAGTTAGAGCAAATTCGAGTTACAGAAGTTCGAGTTATGGAAGTTCGACTGTAGTTACCATTACCAAGTATGTAGTCACATAACCACTTATCTGGTAATGATTTTCTACACTGGGTAATTAAGAGGTAAAAATTTGTTGAAGAGAGAAAAGCAATATTTCGAATAGTTCATAGAATAGACTTAAGAAACATGTTCTTTGAAAAATGTACTAAAATCCTCCTCCCAGTCGAAAACTTCAAAAATGAATTTAAAAAAAACCTTAGCAAATAATTCAAAACCCAGCTAGGGTTTTTCTTCTACTATCAAAACCTTTCAGATTTTGGGGGTCTCAATTGGTTCAAGATTTTGAAGTTGAAAAATGTGCTACTTTGTTATTAAGTTAATATCAAACATTAGTAAATCCCGTTAATGTTGTTTACTTTCATTAATAAAAGAATATCATATTACACTTTGAATTGATTGCAATTATTTTGAGTCACTCTAGTCTGATTGGTCAATTAATTGTAAATTTTGTTTTTAAGTATATTAAGTTACATTAAGAATTATTTGTTGACTCAACATTATTATTGTATAAATACCGCAATAAAATTGAATTATTTGTAGGTAAGAAAAGAATTTTGTTCTCAATTTATTGATCGCCTTACCTTCAAGTTACAAGTGCTTGAAGGTTAAGAATAAAAAACAAATTAGTACAGTTCAAATTTATGTGTTTGAACTGATTATTACTAATTCACAAAACATTTTGGTGACCCCGGCGTGATATGAACTCGCAACCAATAGGCACCATATATCATTTTGGTGACCCCGACGAGAGTAGAAAAAGAATTTTGTTCTCAATTTATTGATAGCCCTACCTTCAAGTTACAAGTGCTTGCTTAAATACATAAAACATTTTTATACTTTTCTTCGATGAAGCATTCATTGCAGTCATTAAGCCTTCAATATCGTTGCAATAAGCAAATTTGTTGGCTTCGCTTACCGAAAAACATGAAACAAAAATGTCTTGGCGTTTACGGAAACTTGCAACATTAACGCCAACTTGAAGCAGATGAAGACTTTGCGAGTCTGTAGTTAATATTTCTGCCTTGCTTTTGGATAATGCATTAAATGCATACAAATGCAAATTCATACCAATGCATTAAATGATCTTGCGATTATTATTCAAATACTTGCTAAAAATTAAATTCTCTAAATTTCGAGATTTTTATTTTCCAAATTTAAAATACACACATTTTTGGGGTTTTAATTTTAAATAAAAAAAATCCAAATATTTATAAATTTTTAAATAAAGTACATAATTTTACTTGCAAGATATTATTTTCGTTACAAATTAATATTATTTAAATAAGAAAATTTTAATTAAACATTATTAATTTAAGGAAATGCAATATATCCCTATATTATGAAAGTGGTGTCAATTTCATAAGTTCAAGAGAATTGTTTTTCAATTTGTTCTGCAGCGTAGCCACTAAGCAAATGTGATCGCAGTTTAAACCTACAGAAAACTGAATTTGAAAACCTTTCAAACAATTATCGAAAATTATATAATTTCTGCACATTAATTGGGCAATTTTATAAAACGCAACGATTTGCGTTGGGTTGTTTTCCGTACAAATTGCGTATTACAAAATTACACACTAAATCAATTTCTGTGCTTTCAAACCCAATTTCAATTGCTTCAAATCGAACTTCTGTGCTCTTAAACCAAATTTCAGCGACTTAAAACCAAAAATTCCCTTAAATAAGAGAATCTCCAGTTTTTGTGGTGGCTTATAGAGTTGGCGACAGACTTCGACAAACAAAATTTGTACCAGTTGAGTAGGAAAGAGTAGCATGGAATACTTCTTATTCTGGCTCTCCTGATTACAAACTTACATTGTGTATAGGGTTGCCATCCGTCCTCTTTTCCCCAGTCCAGTCCCAGGCAGTCCTCCTTCTTTTCCAGTTAGTGTCCGGGGTAGTCCTACTTTTCTCCATAAATTTTTTTTATTTGTTGGCATCGCTGTTTTTTCGCTGTTATTTCATTTGGCTTAGCATCACTTACTTTAATTCCCAAATTTGAAGCTTGTCAGCAGTGAGCCAACTATTGAATATTAAAAAAAATTCACATTGCTTTTAATGATGAAAATTTATTTAATGAATTCCTTATCCCTAAAAATTATGTAATAAATTTAAATTCAAATAACAAGTTTTGGTGCGATTTTTTTTATTAAAAATGATGTTCAACAATTATCTTAATTTTTGCATTAAAAAATACAAAAATTGTTTTTTCGGACTTTCTCTATAAATAGTACCTAATAATAATAATACCCAAAGGGTACTTTTATGTAATTGTTGCTTTCAAAAAGGAGTTGATTTATAACTGGTTTTACCAAATCAGACAGTTCATATACGAAAGTATAAAATTCTCGTCACGTTGATTTTTTGTACCTTATGTAATGTCTCGGTTTGAGTAAGAAAGTTATCATTTTCTTATTGCGGACAACTGAAGAGTAGAGTGATGTCTACGAAACAATTGTATTGTCTATCATGAAAATAAAAAAAAACTTGTTGAGTTTTATTTTTTCTTACCAGCACATAATGCTGACATAGAAGGTATATCTTCTTTAATCAAACCCAAAGAGAAATAAATTGAATCCAGAAATTATTTCTGATATTTTTAGAGTCAAATATAATTTTGATATGAATTGTCAAGAATTTTATGAATATTTGAAGAAATGCGACAATAATATATTGATTCAAATTGGAAGCGTTGAAAAATATTCATGAAACTTTCTATAATTCGTATCAAGAAATTATAGAAATGTACATTCCCGAAAATGTATGTAAAAAATTTGTTAATCGTTGTTTTTTTTTTTGTTATTCAGGTACTACTAATTTTTAGTTCAGAATGATTTATTATCTTTTTTGTGACAAAAAACATTGAATCCAGAAACTATTTCTAGTTATATTTCTGATATTATTAGAGTCAAATAAAAATGTTATATGAATTTTCAAGAGTTTTATAATTATTTGAAGAAATGCGATAGTAATATGTGACCTTCTCCGAGAAAAGGGACCTAGTGTGTCAAAAAACGGGTTTGGACTTAAGAGTGGATTCTGGTATCTAAAAGGGTGTAGAATAAGATGAAATGAGTTAGATTTCTGATAAAAATTTATTTATACCAAATCGCATCTCCCAACTGAAGGTGTGTTCAAAGTGATAATGCGTTATGAAACTTTAAATGCGTTCTTCTCAAAACTTCATTTTCACACACTAGGTCTCTTTTCTCAGAGAAGGTCACATATACTGATTCAAATTGGAAGCGTTAAAAATATTCATGAAACTCTTTACAATTCGTATTTAGAAATTATAGAAATGTACATTCCTGAAAATGTATGCAATGAATTGGTTAATCGCTATGCTTTTTTTTTGTTTATTTATGTACCACTAATTTAAAGTTCAGGATGATTTTTTGTTTTTTGTCAATTTTTTTGTTTAGTGGGAACAAAAATTGTTTTATTTATAAAATAAATTTTTATTTGTATATTTTCTCGCGTTGTTGATTTTTGTAAAATCAATTTGTTAAAAAAAATTGTCCTCTTTTTTAAGACAAATGTCCTCCTTTTTCGAGGTTGACGTCCTCTTTTTCTCAAAATGGAAATGGCAACCCTAATTGTGTAGGCTGCGAATGACAAAATTTCATTTAGCCGCACTCAACGCTGCGCCAACTGTGGTGAGGTCGTTAAGGGGCGATACTACGAGTAAATGGACTTTAGAAAAATATTCTTTAAAAAATAATTGAAGGGCTTAGTGTAAAAACATGATAAAACTGATTTTATATATTCACTGTATTACCTAATACCGTAAAAACATCCACTGAAAATATCTAAGTCATATTGCAATAAATTTCGGATATAGCGTAAAAGCTACTTTTTACAATTCGATTTCATTGTGAAAATTTTCTATTCAAAAACACGATAAGCCACACTTATAAACTACACTTCTAAACAAATAGATGAATTCAGAAGAAAATATAAGCGGAAATAAAGTTTTTTGTGAAGATAATGATGCACACAGAAAATAAATTGGTTGGAATTCTATCGGAACCAACGAAATTTTTTCGTTATTCAATAATTTTAATTGCAGTTATTTAAAATTCATCATCAGGAAAGTTAAATTTATTTGTGGACAGAAAATATATGTATATGATGAACCAAGACACTGTCACATTATCCAAATTATTGGCTTTTCTAACCAATAATGAAAAAATACTAACTTCTACATTACCTTCAATACCAACAACTACCAATTTATCGAAGATTTAGTCATTTGAATAAAATATCGGCAGCAAAAATCTACACCTCTTGCAATTGTAATTCAGAAAATATCAATTGAAATTCAGAAAATATCAACTGAAATTCAGAATTTCCATTTGAAATTCAGAAAACATCAATTGAAATTCAGAATTTCCATTTGAAATTCAGAAAACATCAATTGAAATTCAAATTTTCCATTTGAAATTCAGAAAATCTCAATTGAAATTCAGAAAATATCATTTGAAATTCAGAAAATATCTATTGAAATTCAGAAAATATCATTTGAAATTCAGAAAATATCATTTGAAATTCAGAAAATATTAATTGTTATTCAGAAAGTATCAATTGAAATTCAGAAAATATCAATTGAAATTCAGAAATCGTCATTTGAAATTCAGTACATACCATTTGAAATTCAGAAAATGTCAATTGAGATTCAGAAAATATCATTTGAAATTCAGAAAATATAATTTGAAATTCAGAAAATATCAATTGATATTCAGAAAACATCAATTAAAATTCAGAAAATATCATTTGAAATTCAGAAAATATCAATTGAAATTCAGAAATCGTCATTTGAAATTCAGAAAATATCAATTGAAATTCGGAAAATATCATTTGAAATTTAGAAAATATCATTTGAAATTCAAAAAATATCATTTGAAATTCAGAAAATATCAATTGAAATTCAGAAGACATCAATTGAAATTCAGAAAAATGTAAACAGAATTTTTTAAAGAATCCGGCCAGGTAGATAATGTTATACCCTTTAAGTGGGAGTAAAATTCATTTTATTTACGCGGGTGAGGATTATTTAAAATTTGTGTGCCTGAATGATTTTATGTAGACTAATTTCTTTCTTGTTACGAATTATGGCTTCAAAATGTAAGGCTCAAATTTAAAGCCAAATAACAGTCTTTAATATCAGCGTTACGTTTTAATGTCTAATGGAGCCATAATCGTTACAAGAAAGAAATTAGTCTACATAAAATCATTGAGGCACACAAATTTTAAATATTTTTCACTCGCGTGAGTACAATGAATTTTACTTATTTTGATAGTACTCATATATGGGTGAAATAAAAAAATGTGATAAGTTTTTGGGCCAAATTTGTGAGAAACAAAAAGTGTTAATAAAGGGTTTTTCAATAAGAGCGCTCCAAAAGTTTTTTTAAATAAAACAAAAACGGTTTTGGATATCAATGAAATTCTTTATTCCTGTGAAAGTAAGTTCGATGCCATTATGTATGGAAATCGATCACTTTTGCATGGCCACCACGGGCACGCTGGCAAAAGTCCAGACGCTGAACCCAATTTTCGACGGTTTTCAAGCATAAATCGGCCGATACTGCTGCAATTTCACGTTCGATATTCGTACGAAGTTCATCAATCGTCGCTGGCTTGTTGGCATAGACCATAGATTTGACGTAGCCCCACAGGAAATAGTCCAACGGCGTTAAATCGCACGACCGAGGCGGCCAATCGACTGGACCATTTTGTGAGATAACACGTTCTCCAAACTTGGTTTGCAATAAATTGATTGTGACATTCGCTGTGTGGCTTGTGGCGCCGTCCCGTTAGAACCACATGTCCTCCAAGTCCATATCATCCAATTGGGGTCAAAAATATTCGGTTATCATTGAACGGTAGCGATTCCCATTCACAGTAACGTGCCGGTCTTGATCATCACGGTAGAAGTACGGCCCAATGACGCCGCCGGCCCATAAACCGCACCAAACCGTAATTTTTCGGGATGCAATGATGACTCATGGAGTACGTGTGGATTGCTGTCTGACCAATAACGCATATTTTGTTTATTGACGAAGCCATTCAGCCAGAAATGAGCCCCATCGCTGAAGATGATTTTTCGATGAAAATCCGAATCATTTTCAAGTTGTTGATCAGCCCAATTCACGAACTTACGACGCTTCTGGTGGTCAAGCGGCTTCAGTTCTTGCGTCAATTTGATCTTGTAAGGATGTAGGCCAAGATCATTTCGCAAAATTCGCCACAACGACGTCACAGAGATGCCCAACGCTTGAGAACGACGTGAGAGAGACACATTTGGGCTTTCTTCAACTGAAGCCTCAGCGGCAGCAATATTCTCGACACTACGGGCACTTCTTTGTCTCACTGGCACGGGAACATTTCGTACTGTGCCTGTGGATTCAAATTTTTCCACTAGACGCTCAATTGTTGATCTGCTAGGACGATTATGACGACCATAAATTGGACGTAGCGCTCTTAAAGTTGAGGCCACTGACTCCAAATTTCGGTAGTAAATTTTAATAATTTCGACTCGTTGTTGGCTCGTATATCTTTCCATCATGTAATGGCAAACCTTACTGAAGAGAAATGTCAAAAGAGCGGCAACAAATATGGCGTCGTTTGCTGTCCCTGTCTTTCTACTTTTGTAGCGTCCCTATTGAAAAACCCTTTATTTCGGTTTTTTCTTAATGGAATCAGTAAGTTTAGGCATTATAAACCTAATTGCAAAAAATCTCTTCTACAAGTTGTCGCAATAACTTTTTTTCCACAATTTTAATTTTTTTGTGGTGACGGAGTTTACATTTTCACAAGCAAAAGATATAACAAAAGAAAATTGGGTACGAATTTTCTTCAATTTATTACCCTACGGGGAAAGGGACCGGTCCCAGATGACACCCAGGATAGGTCCCAAGGGGGCGGAGACCGGTCGTTGATCGGTCTTTTTGTTTGAAAGAGACATATCACTTTAACATGGCGTTGTCATTGGAAATGACCAATTGCCACAGTTTAGACACATTGTGGCAGTAAGGTGGTGTGTCTAAAAATAGCTTTTCAAATAAACTAATAAAAAATTAAGAATTAAAAATAATCTTCTTGGCGTCGAAGTAGGGCTCGATAACACAAACTTCTGCTTGTAAGGCAAACGCTCTACCGTCTGAGCTAATGTTGCTTATGCGTGATGGCTGGCTGATGGTTAAGTTATATGTTTTTCGTTTCTGTTCAAATAAAAAAGAGAAAGAAAAACAAACACACACACAGCAAATAAAAAAACATGGAAAAGAAAAAAATAGAAAAGCAAACAACATTAACACACACACAAATATGGTGGAAGTGCCTTGAATATGCCCCCGATTGACCAGTCATGGGATAGGTCCCTTAATGGCAGTTGACTTGTTTTTTGCTTTTGCCATAATTAAATTAAAAAATCAATTAAAAATTAGAAAATTACCTCACAACCTCTGATAATATAAATAAAAATTTAAAAAATTTCCCTTAAGTTAAAAAGAAAAGTTAAATTAAATACCAATTGTTAAAACAGCTTTAACATTAAAAAAACGTTGAAAATACAGAACTTAAAATTTCTTAGCAAAACATTATAGAAATTTAAAATAAGAGCTAAAATAAGCAAATCGTGAAAAAATAAAGTTAAAAATAAATAAAAGAGTAAAATAAATAAAAAATATTTTTAAAAATATGCCGCGAATGTTGTTTTTTATTTCGGTATCGGTTAAGTTTTTTTAAAAGCAACAGTGAAAATAACGGATCAGAAAATACTTAGAAAATTAATTAATTTTCTTTTGTTCATATTTGTACTAATTTAGTAATATGCCTTCGGTTGACCGGTCACGGGATAGGTCCTTGGAGGGCAATTGACTCCTCATTCCCCGTAGGGTAGTTTCTTGTATTTGGGGTTTCAACATGCTTTTCATTAATATACAATTTGTGTTTATCAAATTGGCGGATTCGCGAATAAAAATACAATTCATTCCGCGAAAAAATTATTTTTTTTTTTAATTTTGTATTTTTGCTCCTTTTAAATACTTTTCAAAAATATAAAATTTTTTAAAATCCAATAAGCGGAGCGCAGTTACAAAATAATATATTAAAAACATAACATTTCGCGATCAAAAAATTCTTAAATTGTGTGAAACAAATTTAGTTTGTCAAACTAATGTCAGTAATGGCTCGAAATATCGATTCCAAACCAATGAAATGCAAAATCAATCGTTTTTCGCTCTAGCAGTTTACGGTAAAAAACTGATAACTTTTTTTAATTTGACGCAAAATTATTAGTTGAATCGTCTTTTGATGCATAAATATTAGTTGAATCACTTCTGTTTATGATTATTTTAAAATATTTTAGTTACGGAGTTTACAGTTACGGAGTTTACATTTGGTTACTTTTTTCGTTTTCTTTCAGAAACGCTTTGTCCGAATTTTCTTTCCGAAACAAAATCGTAAGACGCCTACAAGGTGAATCCAAATATGCCATCGTTTTTTTAACTCGTTAAATAGTTTGGTGTAAAAATAAGGAACGGAGTTTACAACATTTTTTCAAATCTTATTAAAGACATCCTTTTTCATCTCGACAATGTTACATGCTGCAGAAAAACTTCAAGTCTGTTATACTAGACTAGCGGGCGCAGCCCGCTACGTTGTTAGCGTGCCTTAAAGTTTAGGGGGGGGGGGGGGGGGGTTGCGCCGCCCCCCACAATTTTTTTTTAAATTCGTTTTTTATTTAAAGTACAGTTTTTATAATAAAAGCCTTCACCCAGCCACCACAAATAAATAATTCTGCACAACAATGGGTTTAAAATAAATAAATAAATATTTGATCACTTTTTCTCATGAAAGTGGATTGTTAGTAATGAATCCATAATAAATTGCAATATACGTGTGTATGTTAAGATAATTTGGTAAACTGCGAACTTAGGTAAATAGACCCGTAAGTAGTTTTGTTCCTTTATCTTTTGAATTAAAATAAATAACGTAAAGCAGGGTTGGAAAGCATTTTATAATATTAAAAATAGCGGGCAAAGCCCGCTACGTTGTTAGCGTGCCTTAAAGTTTTTTTTTTTAATTCCAGTTTATGTAAAGGTAGACCTGGCAATTCAGGTAAATTCACAAATTCAGTTGGAAAATTTACTGCGTCGGTTTCTTCCACCGGTGCTTCGTTACCTGCAGTTTAAATATCGGAATATATAAGTTCCATTCCTTTTCTAAGGTTTTTTCTCTTTTAGAAAATTTGTTTAACTTTTTGGAGAGTATGTTTCAATGCTACATAAGTTTCATATTCCGTGGATAGTGTTTGAATAGGTAATTAAAAGGGGTTCTTCACCCCTTTTTGTTCCTCCCAGTAAAAATCCCAAATATATATAATGTGCCTCAATCGCATGCGAAATTTTAAGTACCAAACTCCGGCAGTTTGAGTCATTCAAATTCCATTCCATTTTGTTTAACAATTTCAGTGTTGCAATGCAACTCCTTCCAAGATTCCATTTCGTTCACCATTCCATTGCATTTCGTTCCCATTATCTGTTATTCCAATTCCACTCGTTCCCCGCTTCATTCCATTTCGTTCCTACTGTCTTGTGTATCGATATTGATATCAGTCGCTTCTCTTTCCATTCCATTTCTTTGCACTTGCTCCGTTCCATTCCTCTTTTAACTGCAGTGTTTCAATTCCACTAGTTCCCCATTCTATGCCATCTCGCTCCTCATTCCATTTCGTTCTATAGTCCATTCCTCTTCCAATCCATTTGCATTGTCTATAATTTCAATTCCACTAGTTCAACGTTTATATCCATTTCGTTCCACTTGTGTAGTGTTTCAATTCCACTTGTTTCCTATTTAGTTTCTTAATTTTAGTGTTCCATATACACTCGTTCTTTAAATTTTAGGTTTATAGCTAAAGACGCAGATGTTCAGGGGGGGGGGCAATTTTCCCCTTTTGAGCCACCATTTTTACCACGTTCCTGTCCAAAGTCCTAAAAATGCCTTGTCGATAAGTTAGCCCATACTCCAAGGAAAACATATTATAGATTACGGGTTTCTAGCCGAAGGGTTCGGTTAGGCCATCAAGGGGGAGAATTATTCCGTTTTTACCCCTCCCGGTAGAAATTTCCAAAAATTCCGAAAACGTCTGCATTGGAGGAGGAACCTACTACATACATAATTTTAGGTCTCTATATCCAGCAGTTTGCCCAACTCGGCAAGGGGGAAGTTTTTTCACTTTTTACCCCTCCCGGTATGAGTTTCCAAAAATAGCGTCTTAGGGGACGTCTACGTTGGAGAAGGAACCCAAGGGGGAGATTTCCTGTTTTTGACCCTACCTGTGGAAATTTCCAAAAATCTCATCTTAGCGGATGTCTACAATAGAGGAGGAACTTTAGTACCAAATTTCAACTTCCTACCACCAGCAGTTGGGCAGGCCTTTAAGCGGCACTTTTCGCTTCATTAATCCCCATTTTTGCAATGTCCCTGACCAAAATTCCACAAAGCACCTTCCCGATAAGTGAGCCCATACTCCAAGGAACATATGTTTTACATTTCAGGATTCTAGCCAACTTTTACTATTTGTGCCCCTCTGGGTAGGAATTTCCGAAAATCCATCGACAGGGAATTTCAGCTTCCTAGTTCCAGCAGTTTGAGCAGGCTGTCAAGTGGGACACTTTATCTTTTTTTGTCCCTCCCGGTTGGAATTAGGCTGGAAGAGGAACCTAAGTACCGAATTTCAGCTTCCTAGTTTTAGCAGTTTGGACAGGTCGTTAAGGGGCCCCTTTCCCTTTTTGAGCCCCTATTTTATAACGACCCTGTTCAAAACTCAAAATACTATCTTTCTAATAAGTTAGCCCTTACTCCAGGGACCCACATTTTAAATTTCAGGTTTCTAGCCGAAGGAGTTTTTACAGGCCACCAAGGGGAGGCTTTCTTCTTTTTGCCCCTCCCTTTAGGAATTTACAAGAATTCGATCTTCGCGGCTGTCTTCGATGGATGAGGAACATTCATACCAAATTTCAACTTCATTGCCTCAGCGGTTTGGGCAGGCCGTTATTGGGACGTTTTTCCCTTTCAACCCACATTTTTACCATTTCTGTTCCAAAATAGAAAAATTACGGTGCCGGTGAGTTAGTCCTACTCCAGGGAATACATATTTAAAATTTTAGGTTGGCCAGAAGGGATTGGGCATGCCGTCAAGGAGAATACTTTTGCCCTTATCTCCCTCCCGATAGGAATTTCAAAAATTCCATCTAAGCGGACGCCTACACAGAAGGAGGAACTCACATACCGAATTTCGGCTACATAGTTTGAGCAGTTTGGGCAGGCCGTCAAGGGGGAAACATCCACCTTTTGGGATATACTCTAGGGAATTCCAAAAATACAAACTTAGTCGATGTCTACTACAGTGGAGGAATCTTTATGCCAAATTTCAACTTCTTATCTCCAGTAGTTTGGGCAGGCAGTTAATGGGGACACTTTTCCAATTTGTGAGACCGTCTATGGGGACGTCTATGCCGAATATATTTGGAAATTCCGGTATTTGTCCCCTTTTTGCCCCTCCCGATAAGAATTTCCAAAAATTCCGCCTCAATTAACTGACAGTATGTTATCACTTGGTTTTGAGCCTACTAATCAGTCCCTACACATTTTTCCTCCACTGTTAACACTCTACTGGACCTTTTTTTTGTGAGTGATATTTCAAATGTGCTATTGTATGATCAAATATCAGCTTCATGTTTTTCAAAACATGACTTGATTTTCTTGGCTTATGATTTTCAGATTCAGCATGAAAATACAACGTCCACTTATCGTGATTTCGGGGGCATAAATTATGAGTTGCTTTATTTTAATTTCTCTCTGGTTGATTGGAACAGTATTTACTACATGGCATCCGTTGATGACCAAATGTGTTTCCTACAAGACAACCTATTACGACTATATGAAGAATCTGTACCAGTAAAAACCAGAACTACCACAGTAAAGAACAAACCTTGGTTTACATCTGCCATCAAACAGATGATTTATCAAAGGGATATAGCCTACACTCGATGGAAACGTTTTAAAACCCCTGAGCTTAAGAACGATTATCGAACAGCTAGAAAAGAAGTTAACTGCAAAATTAGAATTGCTAAATCTGAATACTACTCAAGACAATTTAGCTCGGCTCTTGAAACTAAATATACCTGGAAGACTATCCGTGATATTGGCATTGGAAAATCTAATATAAATAATAACAGCTCAATTGATGCTGATGAACTCAATATTAAATTCACTAACCTACCCGCGGTTCAGGTGCGAACTGATTTCTATGACAATCATTATGCACACATTGAAAATCGTTCACGTAATAATGACAGTGTGAACTCATACAATAACCAAATTGTTAGGGAAAACACCATTGAATTTTCTTGCGTAAATCAATTTGATGTCGTCTACAGTTTTACACAGGTAAAATCGAATGCAGTTGGATATGATAATCTTCATCCTAAATTCATAAAAATTTTGTTACCGCTTCTTTTACCTTTCATAACGTATATTTTTAACCATATTATAACTACTAGCACTTTTCCCTTAAGATGGAAGCATGCAAAGATAATTCCAATTCCTAAATCAAGCACAGAATACCGGCCAATAGCAATATTATGTTATCTTTCTAAGGTTTTTGAAAAGATATTGCACACTCAAATGAGTACATATGTTTATGAACATGGTTTAATGTCAGAAAAACAAAGGGTTTCGACCTAATCACAGCTGCGTGACTGCACTGGCTGACATCTGTGAGGAGATAAGACGCGATCTTGATGACGGCAATGTTAATTTCCTTGTTCTTCTCGATCACTCTAAGGCTTTCGATACTGTTGACCACCCAACACTTAGTATGAAACTACAAAGTTTTTTTAATTTTTCATCCTCTTCAGCACAACTGTTGTCATCTTATCTTCTAAATCGCACCCAATCAGTTTATGTCAATGACACATTATCGGGACCACTTAATCTTACAAGAGGTGTACCCCAAGGGTCAATTTTGGGGCCTCTTCTTTTCTCCGTTTATGTCAATGACTTACCTGAACACCTTGACTACTGCAGGATACACATGTACGCAGACGATATTCAACTTTACCTCAGCAGTCCAGTTCTATCGATTAATGATAATATTGATAAAATAAACTATGATTTACAAAAAATACACCTGTGGGCTATTGCTAATGGGTTAAGTATAAATCCTAAAAAATCAAAGTGCCTTCTAATACGTCAAAGAATGAGAAACCCACACCCAGGAAAAAGATTGGTTGGCTTTCGATTAAAACCATTAAAATGAATTTGCCAGGACTTTATTTTATTTGGAATTACCTATAATTGAATACTACATCAAAAATATTTTACTAGGTATTAAAAATAGGGACAATGAACTAAAAAACAATCCTTTTAACAAATTATTGGTATCTCCAATCAATTTTAAAATTAGTATCAGTTTAGTAATTCTATACGGTAGAAGCAGCCATTTATTTAGTGAATTTACAAGAAAATTGGTGTTATCTATAACCTTTTTAAAAAAAAATTCAATATTCGAAAGTGGTAACTACAAATACGGGTATCCTAATCAAATATGACCTTAAATTCAAGTTTCTGTAGAACCAACCGAATTGTGGATTGTATTGATAACACACACAACTATTAATTGGTATTGATAAACGAATTTTATACTGTATTAATAAAACACATAAATTCAAATTTAGTCATTAAAATTATTAAGTGTTTGTGGTGTAGTGGGTGAGGAGTTGGCCTAGTACGCCGGATTTCCGGGTTCGAATCCCGGAAAAGACAAAAATTCAGATGTTTTTTTTAATTAAAATAAAATATTCATATGTATAAACAGAAAATATGGCTAAGAAATTTAAAAGTAGTTGTGGTGCAGTGGGTAAAAGTGTGAACTATTAACCTGAAGGGCCGGGTTCAATACCAGAAAATTCAAAAAAAGTTTTTTAATTTCAATAAAATTTTGTAGAACATAATAATATTTATGTGGAACATAATATTGAATTAGACAACCGAATATTGGCTTTCACGACGAAAAATATAATTTAATATAAAGATAGTTGTCGTAACCGCACGAATTCGATTGGCAACAAATTCGGTGGCCACAACTGAGACTGTTTTCTGTGTGCAGTTTTTGATAAAGACATTATTATAGATAGTCAAAAAATTGAAGTTGTTTTCACAGCAAGAAACCTTGGTATAATATTAAATAGCACGTTAACATGGTCAAATCATATCAACGCCATAGTTGGACAGACATATATGAAACTAAGATCACTTTGGTTCACTAAAGCTAAAAAAAAAGCAATCTTATTTTCAAAGGGGTATAAGATTGACCCCTTTGAAAATAAGATTGCTTTTAGCCAAAGCTTACCTTATTCCTGGCATTTTGTACGGTTGTGAACTTTTTTCTCATTGTGACACCATAAGTATGGGGAAGTTAAAAGTTGTATTTAACAGTGTAGTAAGATAAGTTTTCGGGTTAAGAAGAGCCAGGGGAACGTCGTTCTACTCTAAAAACATTTTTGGGATGTCTTTGGAAAGTCTTATGAAGATTAGAGTGCTCTTATTCTTACACAAAATCGTTTACACAAAAAAGCCCCATTATCTCTATGAGAAACTTCGTTTTGGCATCGGAACAAACAGAGGAAATAAGCTAATTCCAATAAGTCATCGCTACCTCGTATCTGAATGGCAATTCTTCATAAATTCCGTAAGTCTTTGGAACATGCTCCCTCAAACTCAACAGCTAAACAGCAACGCTTTGAGTTTTAAAAAATTTCTATTTGAACACTATGCTCGATTTTAATTTCAATTCAATTTCATTTTTGGAATTAATATTTCTTTAATTTTTGCAATATGTTTTTGTTTTAATTAATTATTATTTTTTTATTTTTAATTATTTATTTGATTATTTATATTAATTATTTTATTACTATTATTAATGTGACTATAACTTTTTAAAATCAAAATTTTAGCACTTAAAATTCCTGTACTATAATTATAAGATTAAATCTTGTTGTACTGGAATGGAAATAAATAAACTAAACTAAAAAAAAAAAAAAAAAAAAAACGGACGTCTACACCGGTCGAGGAACCTACATACGAAATTTCAACTTCATAGCTCCAGCAGTTTGAGCAGGCCGTCAAGGGGGAGACTTTTTCCCCTTTTTGCCCCTCCCTGTAAAAATTTCAAAAAAATCCCGTCTTGGTGGATGTCTACGATAGTGGAGGAACCTTTATACCAAATTTCAACTTCCTACCTCCAGCGGTTTGGGCAGGCCATCAAGGAGGGCTTTTTCCCCTTTTTAACCCCCATTTTTACAACGTCCCTGTCCAAAATTCTTGAAAGTACTTTCTAAAAAAGTTAGCCCCTACTCTAAGGAACACATATCTAAAATTTCATCTCTCTATCCAAAGGGGTTTTGGCAGGCCGTCAAGGGGGAGACTTTCCCCCTTTTTGCCCGTTCCGGTAGGAATTTCCAAAAATCCCGTCTTAGCGGACGTCTACGGCGAAAGAGGAACCTACATACCAAATTTCAACTTCCTAGCTTCAGCGGTTTGGGCTGGGCGATGTTGAGTCAGTCAGTCAGTCACGTTATTCTTTTATATATAGAGATGATTGTTTACAGTCCATAAATAACATTATACTTTTCGCAACATAAATAATAGATAACTCCAAA
The DNA here is from genome assembly GCA_949987735.1 of Leucophora obtusa. Lineage (NCBI taxonomy): Eukaryota > Metazoa > Arthropoda > Insecta > Diptera > Anthomyiidae > Leucophora > Leucophora obtusa. The sequence goes on along the minus strand of OX465295.1, from coordinate 127,449,415 downwards.
ATTCGTTTGTATGCATTTTTGTCAAAAATTATGACGAAAAATCGTTACAGAGTTGAAGTCGTGTTAGCATAGACATAAATGTATTAATTTTTACTAAAAACGTTACTTTTCCTCTTCATAAAAATTCTTACAGTTAGTGTTGCTTCATTGGTTATTAAAATATAAGCCATTAAAGTTAAAAAACCTTATGAGATACACACAGAAAATAAATTGGTTGGAATTCTATCGGAAACAACGAAATATTTTCATCATTCAATAATTTTAATTGCAGTTATTTAAAATTCATCATTAGGAAAGTTATATTTATTTGTGAACAGAAAATATAAATGATGAACCAAAACACTGTCACATTATCCAAAATATTGGCTTTTCTAACCAATATTGAAAAAATACCAACTTCCACATTAACTTCAATACCAACAAACACCAATTTATCGAAGATTTAGCTAGCCATTAGTGTTTCAATAAAATCGATCAATCCAATGTATTAGTTTTTCCAAACAATTTAAAATTTTTTTTTCAACTTTAATAGCTTTAACCGTTAATTTCCATTATTTTGGTAATTGTAATAATATATTGAGACAAGGAACAGAAGTTTTATTTATCATAATAAAATTTTGGAATCTATCATATTTTTTCGTTTCATACATATGCGTGTTTAAATTATAAGTTAGACAACAACTAAACGTAAGTATCTGTGGCGCAGGAGGTAGAGACACAGCCTTATAGCCTTAGAGATTTGAGTTCAAACCTCAACCAAGGCATTACTTTTTTTTCAAATAATTTTTTTATTGATTCAAATTCAAAGACACAATTGATTTTCTGTTGTGAATATAATTTTATTCAGAAACAAAATATTGCAATTTTTAACCTGAAGAAATTCAAATTTGAAATTTGACAAAAAAAATTTATGTCGAGTTTAGCCTAAAGGAAAAGCAATGGGCTGACAAACGGAAGGTCGCCGGTTCAATCCCGGTTCGCGATATAAATTATATTTTTTAATTTTCTTTTTTATTCAAATTAAAAGACACAACTGATTTTCTGTTGTTGATATAATTTTATTTATAGACATAATATTCAAACCTGAAGAAATTCAAATTTGAAATTTGACTAAAAAAGCTTAAATAGAGCTTAGCTTAGAGGGAAAGCAATGGGCTGACAAGCGGAGGGTCGGCGGTTCGAGTCGGCGGTTCGATCCCAGTTAGCGACAAAAGAAAATTTTTATTTTTAAATAAATTTATAGAATTTATAATCTACAAACATTAAAGTAATCTATTAACACAAAAAAAATTCAAAAATTGTAAATAAATTTCGGTAGTACCATTGGTATTAAAAATAAATAAAAGTGATTGTACCTGGAACTACAAAAATTCGGTTGGCGAAAAATTCGGTTGGAACTACGAATCTGTTTTCTGTGTGTACTGGTTACGGAGTTTATATTTGGCCTATAAAATTGGCCACTAATTTTACGTATTAACCAAAAATTCGTCAGATTGTAATACATTTTGTAAAACAGGTGACAGTGCGCTGATATATACCAAAATATATAACTCAAATGTAATCCATGCATTAGAAATTAGCTGGTTACATGGTTTTTATCACATTTTTTGATATTACCCGTATACATTTTTTATAGGGGATAACATTATCTACCTGGACAGATTCTTTTAAAAAATGTGTATACATTTTTCTAAATTTCAATTGATGTTTTCTGAATTTCAAATGATATTTTCTGAATTTCAATTGATATTTTCTGAATTTCAAATGATATTTTCTGAATTTCAAATGGAAATTCTGAATTTCAAATGAAAATTCTGAATTTCAATTGATCTTTTCTGAATTTCAAATGGAAATTCTGAATTTCAATTGATATTTTCTGAATTTCAAATGGAAATTCTGAACTTCAATTGATATTTTCTGAATTACAGTTGCAAAATGTGTAGTATCAGTTGTGTTTCAGTAAAATCGATCACTCTATCCAAAGTATTAGTTTTTCCAATCAATTTAAAATTTTTTTTTCAACTTTAGTACACCCAGGAAAAAGATTGGTTGGCTTTCGATCAAAACCATTAAAATGAATTTGCCAGGATGTTATTTTATTTGGAATTACCTATAATTGAATACTACATCAAAAATATTTTACTAGGTATTAAAAATAGGGAAAATGAAGTAAAAAACAATCCTTTTAACAAATTATTGGTAACTCCAATCAATTTTAAAATTAGTATCAGTTTAGTAATTCTATGCGGTAGAAGCAGCCATTTATTTAGTGAATATACAAGAAAATTGGTGTTATCTATAACCTTTTTTAAAAAAAAGTCAGTATTCGAAAATGGTAACTACAAATACGGGTATCCTAATCAAATATGACCTTAAATTCAAGTTTCTGTAGAACCAATCGAATTGTGGATTGTATTGATAACACACACAACTATTAATTGGTATTGATAAACGAATTTTATACTGTATTAATAAAACACTTAAATTCAAAATTAATCATTAAAATTATTAAGTGTTTGTGGTGTAGTGTTGAGGAGTTGGCCTAGTACGCCGGATTTCCGGGTTCGAATCCCGGAAAAGACAAAAATTTTGATGTTTTTTTTTTTAATTAAAATAAAATATTCATATGTATAAACAGTAGTTGTGGTGCAGTGGGTAAAAGTGTGAACTATTAACCTGAAGGGCCGGGTTCAATACCAGGAAATTCAAAATAAGTTTTTTAATTTCAATACAATTTTGTAGAACATAATAATATTTATGTGGAACATAATATTGAATTAGACAACCGAATATTGGCTTTCACGACGAAAAATATAATTTAATGTAAAGATAGTTGTAACAGCACGAATTCGATTGGCAACAAATTCGGTGGCCACAACTGAGACTGTTTTCTGTGTGTAGTTTTAACCATTAACTTGCATTATGTTGGTAATTGTAATACTATATTGAGACAAGGATCAGACATTGTATTTATCATAATAAAATTGTGGAATGTATCATTTCATACCCAGTGTAGAAACGGTAATGACATATCATTATTTTTTGGAGTACCAGTATTGATACCCACTTACCTTCTGCATTATTTTAAAACATATAATAATGAGTTACTGATAATGACTTATTTTTATCATTATTTCAAATAGAAAATAATTTTTTATATTTTTTTGAAAATTTTTTTAAATCTATTTTTAGACTCAATATTTTTTAAACACTGGTAAGGATATATGTAACCACATATTTTTTGATTTTTTGTATGTTGGCGAGTAAGCTTACTTGTGTGCAGCAGGTCAATTATGTTTTTATCTATTAAATATTACATGTCGATATAGCTCAGATGGTAGAGCTGTTGACTGGCAATCTGTAGACCCAGGTTCGATTCCCGCACCAGCAAATTTTATTTAAAAAAAAAAAAAATATAATAAAAAATATTTTTTTTTATATAATTTATTTTTTTGAAAATCTATTTTTAGACTCATTATTTTTGTCAGTACTGGTAAGCACATAAGTAACGATATATTTTTTGATTTTTCGTATGCGTGTAACGACAACTCATTATTTTTTCGCGACATGCCCATATAAAGGTAATAAGATGTGTAATAACAAAAGTAAGTAGTTACCATTACCAAGTATGTAGTTACATAACCACATATCTGGTAATGATTTTCTACACTGGGTACATATGCATATTTAAATTCTAAGTTAGACAACAACTAAATGTAAGTATCTGTTGCATAGGAGGTAGGGAAACAGCTTCATAGCCTTAGAGATTTGAGTTCAAACCTCAACCCAGGCATTGCTTTTTTTTAAATAATTTTTTTATTGATTCAAATTAAAAGACACAATTGATTTTCTGTTGTGAATATAATTTTTTTCAAAAACAAAATATTCAAATTTTCAACCTGAAGAAATTCAAACTTGAAATTTGACTAAAATAGTTTATGTCGAGTTTAGCCTAGAGGGAAAGCAATGGGCTGACAAACGGAAGGTCGCCGGTTCTATCCCGGTTCGCGATATAAATTTTTTTAATGTTTTTTTATTCAAATTAAAAGACACAACCCAATAAGCAATTTTGATTGAATTCAAGTTGAAATCAAGTGCAATTCCAGTCGTGTTTTCCAATTTCAAGCCTTGAATTATTCTTGAATTACACTGTAATTCAATAGCATACTCCAGCAAAAGGGATGCTTGAATTCCAGCCAAACATAACACTGTAAATCAACTTTAATTCCAGCCTTGAATTTTACTCTAATTCAAGTGTCGAACATTGTTAAAACACTTGAATTAAAAGCTAATATTATATTAAAATTATAGCCTTAAATATACGCTAAATAAAACCCATAATTTAAAATTGTTGCCAAAATCTATTTAAACTGAATGTAAAGCTGAAAAATAAGGATTTTATTAATTTAAAAAATTTAACGTACATAACAAATTAACTAACAATGAGATTATCTATGGAAATATTCAGATGATCACTAAAAATTGTTCAGTATTCGTGTTCATACATATGTGAATATGTACATGGTGATGAGATTGTTGTTGTGTTGCATTTATGGGTGAAGGAACCTATAATAATCCTGAATTCGAATGACCCATTGATTGATTATTTTAGTTATGCCTTTAAGATAATGAAAATATGAATATTAATTAAGTACCTACATTAAAAGGTTTGCAAGATTTATATTTGCTTACCATTATTTCAAACTCTTCAGCGAAAAAACGATATTAGAGACAAATTTTATTATTTCTTGAGATATTTTACAAACAAATTTTAAAAATATTTTCACTATTAAAAACAAAATGACAATTTTTCCAAATACTTTCAAACATAACTGAACTTGATTTTGGCTTTAAAAAATGGCATTAATTTCAATTTAATGCAAGTAATATTTAAAGCACTTGAATTTCAAGTTTCTTGATGCTTATTGGGAACTGATTTTCTGTTGTTGATATAATTTTATTTATAGACAAAATATTCAAACCTGAAGGAATTCAAATTTGAAATTTGACTAAAAAAATTTAAATAGAGCTTAGCTTAGAGGAAAAGCAATGGGCTGACAAACGGAGGGTCGCCGGTTCGATCCCAGTTAGCGACATAAAAAAATTTTAATTTTTAAATAAATTTTGTGGAATGTGTTTTTCTATTTATAGAATTTATAATCCACAAACATTAAAGTAATCTATTAGCATAACCAAAATTCAAAAATTGTAAATAAATTTTTGTAATTACAACCCAGTGTGGATAATCATTACCAGATATGTTGTTATGTAACTACATACTTGGTAATGGTAACTAGTTACTTTTGTTATTACATTTCTTATTACCTTTATATGGCGATGTCGCGAAAAATAATGAGTTATCTTTACACACCAGCATACGAAAAATCAAAAAATATATCGGTACCTATGTGCTTACCAGTATTGACAAAAATAATGAGTCTAAAAATAGATTTCAAAAAAATCTAGAAAATTATTTTCTATTTGAAATAATGATAAAAGTAAGTCATTATCAGTAATTCATTATTATATGTTTTAAAATAATGCAGAAGGTAAGTGGGTGTCATTACTGGTAGTCCAAAAAATAATGATATGTCATTACCGTTTCTACACTGGGAATGGTATTAAAAATAAATAAAAGTATTGTATCTGGAACTATAAAAATTCGGTTGGCGAAAAATTCGGTTGGAACTACGAATCGGTTTTCTGTGTGTGGTAGTATGGTGGACAAAGGTTTTCTGCCAACTGATGGTGAACTAATTTCAGAAACCAGCGTTATGTGATTTATATTAACTTTTGTGGCTTATCAAGTTATTGAAGAAATTTTTAAAGATATTTTTATCTTGAAAAATCGTAGTTCCTTCTCAGGACTATTATACTTAGGATACTTGTATTCAGAATTTATGCATTATTTCAAAAATGTGGATTGTCAAGTTTTTGCGGAACTATTATTAGAGATACCTCTATTTTGAAGGAAAGGTAGATTTTTTATAATACTGTAAAAATTTAGATACTTGTGATAAGTGCTATGTTAAAACCTCTAGCACAAATTCGTCGCTTTAAGAATGGAAGGTGCAAACCATTATTTTAAAATTATGTGACTTATCATATTATTAAAGAAATTTTATTAAGAATTTTTCTATTTTGAAGAAAAGGTTGGTATTTGCTGGACTTTCATGCACTTGTAGCAAGTGCTTAGGTAAAAATTCAAACAGAGAAAAAAAATGTTCCCAAATTAAATAGAGAATCCCTTACCATTCTAGATAGAAGTCTTACTCTGGCACTGGTGACAAGCGTCTTCTAGTCTTCCAGCGAGGTATATATGGTATAAGACTTACTTTATCACTCATAAAATGTATGCAGAGCATGAAAGTCCTGCAAAACACCTAAAATTTCTTCAAAATAACAAAATCTTGAATAAATTTCTGCAATAACTTGATAAGCCACACTACTTTAATAAAACCGTTATATCTTCTAGTCTTCTAGCGAGGGATATATGGTATAACACTTAGTTTGTCACTCATAAAATGTATATAGAGCAGAGATCGGCATTTCTATGCACGCGTGCAACTCACTCACACCAACATACGCTCACACATTGAATAAAAACAAACAAATTTATTCAGTCTCGCTTGAGCATTCGTTCGATGAGGTTGTGTCGACTCATGTTGCCAGCGTTACACTGAACGCAATGTTTGACGAAGAATGCGAATTCGATTTCTCGTTTACTGAAATTTTTTCGGTAAACGAAAATAGGTTCTTTTTGTTGAAAAAAGGACAACTGTTGTGTTTCGCCATCTATGAACCGAGTTTAATTATATATACTTTTATCGCCATGCTGAATATCACAATAAAATTAAAATTTTTAACTGCAACTTTACCAAGAATTCTAAAACGAGTTTTTCTTTCAAAATCTCATTTTTAAATTATTTTCTATTTTGTTCTATTTTATTTCTAAAGGATTTTTCAATAAGAGTGCTACAAAAGTAAAAAAGTTTAAATAAAATAAAACCGGTTTTGGATATCAATGAAATCAAAGAGTATACATAATAAAGAGATTGGGGGACTCTCTATCACTGAGAAAGCATTTGTTCTATTATGTGCTATGGAACAGGAACATACTCAAACCAATATCACCCAGCAAACTTGGCAATATGAAGAAGATTCTTCGAACATATCGCCAGGAAGAAAACATTTATTGCCGGCAATATCAATTTCGTATTGCGGAAGTTTCCTCCGTCGGAAACAACTGTTACACTAAAACAATACTTCCAGGCAATATGAAAGCAATAACTCATATGGAAGATAAAAGGGATATCGCTAAATAAACTCCCGGTACAATAAAAAAAACGATTTAATTTTTTCATTATTAAATTTAAGCCTGAAATACAATATCTGCATACATAATCCATTGACCAGCTTATAAATTATCTTGATTTCATCTTAGCCGATTTTTCGCGCGCAATTAATCTTAACTTTTCACGAGTTTATTTCCTATATATCTTTTGATTGTTTTTGTACAAATTTAGTTTTAATTTTTTCCAAATTGATAAAAGATTTCAAACAAATTTGCTTTATCTTCCAAATGATACAAAGGTGATATTGCCGCAATATTGTCATAAAAAGTTATGACAAAAGATAAAATTTTTGAATTATTTTTTTCGAAATATCGCCGAATTATCTTCCAAGTGATAAAAGGAAGACAATTTCAAAGTAAATACTACTTGATTATTTTCATTCAAATGACAAATAGAAGATATCGCTTTAATATCTTCTTGGAAGGTATCTTTTAAATGTTTGCAGGGTCATTATGTGCGCTCTTTGTATGACTCAAAACATCGGTTGTAACCAGGGATGGAAAATAATAATTTAGTTATAAAAATCAAGAAAGGAACTGTAATATGGAATTATACTATTCCAACAGTATTAAAGTCCTAGATTATGAATTTTAAAAAACCATACGTAAAAAATTGCAAAATAATATCGGAATGTGAAAAAAGGCTTGGGGTTCAAAAAATTAATTAAAAGATTTACAAACGATGCCAAAATTTTCTTTTTTTGCAACTAACCACCAAACTTTGTTTCATGAAATGGGCATTATACTCCGTAGATTATAAATTTAAAAAACCGCACTTAAAAAATTGCAAAATAATAGAGGAACGCGAAAAAAAGACCTTGTGGTAGAAAAAAATAATTAAAAAACTCAATCAGCGATTAACAATCTGCAAATGAATACAATGACGCACACACTTAAAAATTGCAAAATAATCGCGGAAGGCGAAAAAAAGCTTTATGGTACAAAATATTAATTAAAAAACTTAATCAGCGATTTACATTCTGCAAACAAATATATTGATGAAAAAAATTTTTCCTTTTTGCAATTTTATTTTTCGCGATTTTTTTTTGCAACTAGCCACTAAAATTTGTTGTATGAAATGTATATTATAGTCCATAGATTATAAATTAAAAAGAAACATACTTAAAAAATTGCAAAATAAAAGCGGAAGGCGAAAAAAGACTTTGTGGTACAAAAAATTAATTAGGAAACGAACTCAGCGATTTAGATTCTGCAAACAAATATATTGATGCAAAAATTTTCCTTTTTGCAAATTTTATTTTTCGCGATTTTTTTTGCAACTAGCCACCAAACTTTGTTGTATGAAATGTATATTATAGCCCCTAGATTATAATAGCGGAATTTGAAAAAAGATTTTATGGTACAAAAATTTAATCCCTAGGTTATATATTTAAAAAAACCGCACTTTAAAAGTTGCAAAATAACGGCGGAACTCGAAAAAGGCTTTATGGTACAGAAAATGAATTAAAAGAGGTAATCAGCGATCGACATTCTGCAAACGAATATATTGTTGCAAAAATTTCGCTTTTTGCAAATATTTTTATTTTTCGCAATTTGTGCTAATATCTAAATATTTATTTTAATTTTTTTAACGAGCCAAATAGGAAGCTATTTTTTAGTTACTTACATTTTTAAATATGTAAGAGCGATCTAACATTTTTTGGTATAAGAGCCCGATTAAGTGAGCCTTTTCCATCCCTGATTAACTAGTCGGAGTTCGTTCCTGTTCCAAGCCGCATAATATATTTTCAAATAAAAAATATTGAGAGAGTTGCAAGGCCATTGGAGGTAATCAGCGATCGACATTCTGCAAGCGAATATATTGTTGCAAAAATTTCGTTTTTTGCAAATGTTTTTTTTTTCAAAATTTGTGCTAATATTTGCTAATATCTAAATATTAGATTTTTATGTTTTTTAACGAGCCAAAGAGGAAGCTATTTTTTAGTTACTTACATTTTTAAATATGTAAGAGCGATCTAACATTTTTTGGTATAAGAGCCCGATTAAGTGAGCCTTTGCCATCCCTGATTAACCAGTCGGAGTTCGTTCCTGTTCCAAGCCGCCTAATATTTTTTCAAATAAAAAATATTGAGAGAGTTGCAAGGCCATTGATAATAATTGATATTTTCTGAATTTCAAATGATATTTTCTGAATTTCAAATGATATTTTCTGAATTTCAATTGATATATTCTGAATTTCAAATGATATTTTCTGAATTTCAATTGATATTTTCTGAATTTCAAATGGAAAATCTGAATTTCAATTGATATTTTCTGAATTTCAAATGGAAATTCTGAATTTCAATTGACGTTTTCTGAATTTCAAATGGAAATTCTGAATTTCAATTGATATTTTCTGAATTACAATTGCAAAAGGTGTAGAGGAAAAGCAATGGGCTGACAAACGGAAGGTCGCCGGTTCAATCCCGGTTCGCGATAAAAAAAAAATTTTTTTAATTTTTTTTATTCAAATTAAAAGACGCAACCCAGCAAAATATTGGTAGTGATACCTTTTACTATCTGCATTACCAAAAATGATATATCATTACCTATTGCATTATTTTATAATATAAAATAATGACTTCCTAATAACGGCCTATTGTATTCATTGTTTCTAAATATAATATAATGACTTACTTGTAATATTTTAAATAAGTACTTTTTACAGAGTTAAATTTTATACATTTTTATTTATTATATGTAAATATGTTTTATGTTTAAATTTTTATGACGAGTCCTAAAATTACACACTAGAGAAAACTTAAATTTTTCTGAATGTATTTTCTTAAGCTAATAGTATTTCCTTAACTCCTTATTTTTAAGAATCAAGTAAGCAATCGGATAACCACTTATAATTAAACTTTTTGTAAGCATGTGTGTAACCACTAATTATTTAAAATCTCATAACTACTTATTTCTCATTTTTTCGTAAGCGAGCGGGTAAGCGTGACTACTTATAAAAACGACCACGCCAAACAAAAATAATGAGTTTAGACGCCAAAAAATAAGTTGTGCGGAGCTATAAATTTCTATTATATAACCACTTATTTGGTAATGAAAGATTTTGCTGGGAACTGATTTTCTGTTGTTGATATAATTTTAGTTGTAGACAAAATATTCAAACCTGAAGAAATTCAAATTTGAAATTTGACTAAAAAAAACTTAAATAGAGCTTAGCTAAGAGGTAAAGCAATGGGCTGACAAGCGGAGGGTCGGCGGTTCGATCCCAGTTAGCGACAAAAGAAAATTTTAATTTTTACATAAATTTTGTGGAACGTGTTTTTCAATTTATAGAATTTATAATCCACAAATATTAAAGTAATCTATTAACACAACAAAAATTCAAAAATTGTAAATATATTTCGGTAGTTACAATGGTATTAAAAATAAATAAAAGTGATTGTACCTGGAACTAAAAAAATTCGGTTGGCGAAAAATTCGGTTGGAACTACGAATCAGTTTTCTGTGTGCATTAGAATATATTTTAAGTTGCTTAAGAAGATTGGCGTCATCAAGTAGAGCCTTTGTGGCTATTGGGGTTTCATTCCAATAGCGACCGTATATAAGACTTACAAATAAGCTAAGATCGAACTGATTTTGAAATATATCGTAAGTTACAAAAAATTCAAAATCGACTTTTTGATCGATTATGATGCACCGTATCAAAATACATATTCCTGCAAAATTTTACAATGCTACGACTAAACAGCCCCAAGTGTAAACGCAAGCAATTTTAAAAAGTTTTTGCTTCTCCTGTAAAGTTTTTTAAATGTAAATATGATATTGCTATTATAGGGAAATCCATCGATTTTTAGAAGTCGTGAAATGTTTTAACGCCAAATTTTAAGTTAAATTTGATGTGTCCGAAAATTTTAGATATTTTTCACTTATATTTCAACATTATATTTACATATTTTTTTTAATTTTTCAGGGATTTACCACTTTTCAAGAAAACTGTTCATTTTTTTTGTTACAAAAATAAATAGAAACAAAAAATATATTTCTGATTAAAAAAAACTACCCGATCAAAAAAAATTATATATAGTCGTATATAGTAATATCTTTTTTTATCTTATAATATGTGAGTATACATGTTGTCATGAATAGCCGTATACAATTATATGTTTCTTATGTGGTACCTTATATAACCATATATTTTTATATATTGTCTTTTATAAAATTAGATATCAACCATATATGCTAAAGATAGTGAGATATGACAGATCTGTTGTCATATATAATTATAAATGATCATATATAACATAATATATGATCACATATGGTGTCATATAAGCCATATATTTTGAGATATAGTAATATATGCCCTCTTATAAAAATTTTTTGATTGTATGATGTAAGATATTTTTATATATGATTGTATATTACATTAAATGCTATTAGATATGATTATATATTATTCCATATATGGTGCAAGATTAACAATATAATTTTGGATATGATTATATATGGCCCCACGTCAGTAATATTTTCTATGTGTTTAATATATAATTATATATAGTCACATATTACCTGAGAGACCCTACTATCGAATCCCAGCTCGGGCAAAAAATTTTCTTTTTACTTTTTTAACTCAATTTAATTTATTTGTAAATATTCTTTTTATAGATCTTAAAAAAATTAACCCATTTACTGCCAACAGCACCTGAAAGTTATGTTTACTGCAACTTGGGATTAATAATATTTTAATATAAATATACATAACATAAATCTGGCAACTCCGTTATGCATTAACGCGCAAATTTTTTGCTATTGAAAAAATTAATTTAAAAAATTTTAAATAATAAATTAAAGTGGTTTTTATTAACTAATAATTGAAGAAAAAGTTTCTACTAATATAAGTAAAAGTTATTGTTTTTATTGTTTGCTTACTAAACATACATAAGCATAGTATTTAATAAGGTGATAATATACAGTGTCTTCTGTGCCAATATTCAGTTGTTGCAACACATATTGCAGTTTGTATGCGGCATTATTTTATCTAACGAAATACGTTAACAGAAGGTGTACTCTCCAAGTATCGAAATTGTTTTTTCCAACTGGATTTTTTTGGAAAAATTACTTATTTTTCTTATTGGTGCTCCCGGCTTTTCAGTAGCAGTTGTTTTTGTTTAGCCCAGAGCTGGTACTTATTAATTGTTTCCGTTTTCATCATGTCATCATCCACTTGTAAATGTCCTGTTTGCAGTAAAAATGTGACTAAAACCAACAGAAGTATTGACTGCTCTTATTGTGAAAAGTATTTCCATATAGCATGTGCCAAAATTTCAAAGGAGCAGCATGAAATTTTAGTGAAGAATAAAATATTAAAATACATTTCTGAAAATTGTTCAAGGTTGCCTAAATACTGCAATGTTCAGGGGGAACTTAGAAATGGGTTTTCTTCCGTGTTGAAAACATTAGAAGAAAAGTTGGAGGCAAAATTTATGGAAAGTAAGCGTAAACTTGATGAACAGCTGGAAAATGGTCTTAAACTTTTAGATCAAAAAATAAATGAACTTTCTTTTCACGGTGCTTCGGGGAATTCAGATGTAGATCAAATGAAATCTGACCTAATGCATTGTTTTGATGTTGTCAATGTTGTGGATAAAGCTGCTGATCGTCGAATTGGTTCTCTGGAAAAGCACAACAACATTTTGCAGAGAAGATTAAATCGCTCCAATATTAATTGTAGGATTGCCCAAAAAAATTCAAGATTTGCGGCAGCACATTTTAAAAATATGCTCATTATGCAAAGTTAAGGTGTTGTATACTGACATTCAACATTGCACTTATTTTGCTAGTGGAAGGAAGGTTTTGGTAAAGTTTAATTCCGTACAAACTCGTGATGAAATAATTATGAATTATCACAAGAACCGCAAATTGAAGTTGAAAGATATAATTGGAGGTACATTACAGTCAGACGTTTTTTTAAATGACCATCTAACAGATTCTGCTAGGAAACTAATTGCTGTCTGTCGGAAGTTGAAGCAGAAGAACAAAATAGTGAAATATTCTTTCATGAACTATGATATTCCTAAAGTTCGAATAAAAATGTTAGATAATAGTGGAAAGACGGTTGGCTATGAGCAATGTATGGAGCTCCTTGATGCAGATGGTTTGAACAACGGCTCCTTTTCATCTGGGGCAACTTCGGCACCTGACGGTGGACACAATGTATAGTAGATTTCTTATATTTATATACATATATATATATATATATATATATATATTTTTGTAAATACACACAGAAAACAGATTCGTAGATCCAACCGAATTTTTCGCCAACCGAATTTTTGTAGTTCCAGGTACAATAACTTTTATTTGTTTTTAATACCATCGTAACTACCGAAATTTATTTACAATTTTTAAATTTTTGTTATGTTAATAGATTACTTTAATGTTTGTGGATTATAAATTCTATAAATAGAAAAACACGTTCCACAAAATTTATTTAAAAATGAAAATTTTTTTTGTCGCTAATTGGGATCGAACCTCCGACCCTCCGCTTGACAGCCCATTGCTTTCCCTCTAAGCTAAGCTCTATTTAAATTTTTTCATTCAAATTTGAATTTCTTCAGGTTTGAATTTTTTGTCTATAAATAAAATTATATCAACAACAGAAAATCAGTTGTGTCTTTTAATTTGAATAAAAAAAAATTTATATCGCGAACTGGGATTGAACCGGCGACCTTCCGTTTGTCAGCCCATTGCTTTTCCTCTAGGCTAAACTTGACATAAATTTTTTTTGTCAAATTTGAATTTCTTCAGGTTGAAAATTTGAATATTTTGTTTTTGAATAAAATTATATACACAACAGAAAATCAATTGTGTCTTTTAATTTGAATCAGTAAAAAAATTATTAAAAAAAAAAAAGTAATGCCTTGGTTGAGGTTCGAACTCAAATCTCTAAGGCTACAAGGCTGTGTCTCTACCTCCTGCGCCACAGACACTTACATTTAGTTGTTGTCTAACTTAGAATTTAAACACGCATATGTATGAAACGAAAAAATATGATAGATTCCAAAATTTTATTATGATAAATAAAATTTCTGTTCCTTGTCTCAATATATTATTACAATTATCAAAATAATGGAAATTAATGGTTAAAGCTACTAAAGTTAAAAAAAAAATTTTTAAATTGATTTGAAAAACTAATACTTTGGATAGAGTGATCGATTTTATTGAAACACAACTGATACTAAATTGTTGCTGCCGATATTTTATTCAAATGACTAAATCTTCGATAAATTGGTGGTTGTTGGTATTGAAGGTAATGTGGAAGTTAGTAATTTTTCAATATTGGTTAGAAAAGCCAATATTTTGGATAATGTGACAGTGTTTTGGTTCATCGTATATACTTTTTGTTCACAAATAAATATAACTTTCCTGATGATGAATTTTAAATAACTGCAATTAAAATTATTGAATGATGAAAATATTTCGTTGGTTCCGATAGAATTCCAACCAATTTATTTTCTGTGTGTATATGTATATATATATTATTCTTTTATTTTTTTTTAATTGTTTTTTTAACCTTTTTATTTTTTCTTCTATTAAGTAGCTTTCATGGCTAGTACCTGATCCTCACGTTATCATTTTTTATTATTATTTTATTTTTTTTTTTTTTTGGGGAAAATTACCTTCTCCTTATTAGGAGTAATTTGCTTTTTTGTTTGGCATGATAATGTGCTGATTTCGGTTATAGTTATGCACTACTGTGTTATTTAAATTTTTATAATGGTAGTTTGATTGTTTTATTCAATCATTTGGTAATTTAATATATATTTTTTTTTATTATTTATTAATTTTTTTTCTTAATAATTATTATATATATTTTGCCACTTTTATTTGTGTTTGAAATGAATTTAAGACATAATCTTGGAAACGTTGTTAGCGATAATAGTTTTTTACAATCCCAATTATTAAATTTTAAACGAAATCTTAATTTTGGTTACCTGAACTGTACAAGCTTTAATTTGAGGCCAAATGCTACTAAATTTTGTGAAATTAAGAGCCTATTGGAAGGTGGTTTATTACAAGTAGTTGGTTTCAGTGAAACATGGTTAAAGAATACCATATCTGCTAATGCCACTAATATTTCTGGATATGTTTGTCACAGGAATGATCGCCCGTGTGCCAATGGTGGTGGTGTTGCACTTTTTATTTCTGAGAATATAAAACAGAAGGTTATACATATTGGCGTAAATTATAGAGTAGCTGAATGCTTGTTTGTGGAATTGATTCTTAATGATATTAAAATTTTGGTAGGAGTTGCGTATTTGCCTCATGGTGATTTTGATTGATCCTTTGAGCGAGAGATTTCTGATTTACTTGTTCAGTATTCTAATATTGTAATTATGGGTGACTTTAACAATAATCTTTTTGATCCGTTGAAGGCCTTGAGGATAAGAAACAGTTGTAGTAGATTGAATCTATCGCCTGTTCACAATTCTATGCCCACACATATTGCTGGTAATTCCACCTCCTTGTTGGACTATTTTTTGGTCTCATCCTCTGAATTAGTAAATTATTCTAATCAATTTCAATGCCCAGGCATAACTCGTCATTCATTCATATTTATGTCGCTTAAAATTTTACAACCGGTTTTTAGAAAAGTTTATGAGTTTTATGATTATGATGCAGTTAATATTTCCTCTTTAGAAACTGCGGTACTGAAATGTAATTTTAGTGATATGTTCTTAACTAATAATGTGGATGAAAAGTTGTTGATTTTAAACAACAACTTGCAGTTTTTGCATACTATGGTTCCTTTGAGGAGGCGCGTTATTCGAAATTCGAATGACGGTTGGTTCAAAGATCCTGTAATACAATTCCATCAGTCACTTAGGGATCCTGCGTACCGCACTTATTTGAATGATAGAAGTGATGAAAACTGGAAAGTTTTTTGTAGGTGCAGAAATCGTACAAAAAATATAATTAGGAAAAAGAAGAGAGAGGCTCACGGATTAATTTTTCAGGACAAGACCAGCAAGGAGATTTGGTCTATTTTAAATAGAAAAGCTGTTGTTGGTAAAGCTGATGACCTTGAAGTAATTGATCCTAATTATTTAAACAACTTATTTTCTTCTAATCAAATTTTAAATAATAACAGCGTTGTGCCTCCAATGAATGACAATGGTTTTTCTTTTCGTGCAGTAGATAGTTATGAAATGAACTTAGCTTTTAACTTTATTAAGTCAAAAGCTATTGGTTATAATGGCTTTGCTCTTAGGTTTCTTAAATTGTTGATTCCAATAATTGGAAATTACATTTTACATCTGGTTAACACTATATTGACCACCTCTGCTTTTCCATTGCTATGGAAAGTTGCTAAAATTGTTCCTATAAGGAAGAATAATGAGGTTAGTAGTACTGATAACTTGAGGCCGATTTCTATTTTACCAATTTTATCGAAAATGGTTGAATACCTTATGAAGGATCAATTGATGTTGCATGTTATTGCCCGTTTGCTCCATGATTGTCAATCCGGGTTTAGATGTAACCGTAGTACTACATCGTTGCTTATTGGTCTAACGGATAATATTAGGCGGAAGATTGCTGACAAAGGTTTTTGTGTTTTGTTGTCTTTGGACTTAGCAAAAGCTTTTGATAGGGTTAGGCATCCGCTTTTGATTCAAAAGTTAGACAGATACTTTGGTTTTTCTGGCTCTGCCTGCAAATTATTATCGTCTTATCTTTCGGATAGAAAGCAATATGTGTTCAGTAATGGCTCTTGTTCTGGGACTCTTCCTGTTTTCAGTGGTGTACCCCAGGGGTCTGTACTTGGGACTTTACTTTTTATTATGTTTATAAATGATCTTTTTGATATTTTGTCAAATAATATGTGTCTTCCATTTGCGTTTGCAGATGATGTTCAGATTTTATTTAAAGGGGATAAGGAATTTCCTGATGTTATGCAGAGTATGATAGATTTTACTGTTTATTAGGTAATTGGATGTGTTCCAATTATCTACATATTAATTCTGATAAATCTAAGGCATTGTTGTTTGGTAATAGTTGTATTAATAACTTTTCTATTAATTTAAATGGTAATGTTGTCGAATTTGTAGACAAAGTTAAATGTCTTGGTGTGGTTCTGTATACCAAGCTTAGTTTTGAGGACCATGTTAATAATGTTGTTTCTAAGGTAAATTTTACTTTGAGGAAATTATACAGCTTAGACGTTATGCTTCCATTTAATGTTAAGCTTAAGATTGTCCATGCGTTAATTATGCCAATTTTTGTATATGGCTTGGAAGTATATTCTGGGGCTTTGGGTTATGTAATGAAGAAGGTAAAGTTAGCTGTCAATCGTGTTATGAGATATTTATAATCTCTTAGATTGTGTCAGCACATTTCGTCTTATGTTTTAAAATTTTTAGGATGTTCATTTGATAACCTTGTTCAAATTAGAAATATTATGCACTTTTATAAAGTGTTTAAATTGCAAATGCCGTTGTTCTTGGATGATATATTTGAATTTGGTAGATCTAATAGGAATAGACAATTAGTTATTCCAAAGCTTACACCATTGTTAGGCCGATCTTTTTTTGTAAGGGTTGCTCGAAAATACAACAAATTGCCACCTGACTTAAAGACTTTTAATTTGTCTATTAATACGTTCAGGAAGAAACTTTTTGAAGAATTTTCACTTAATGCTTAATTTTTCAGGCATTGTTTTTTTTTTAAATTAAAGCTTACATATAATATTTATTTTTTTTTATAGAATTTAGGGAATTTAGAAACTATTATCGCTAATTGTTTTAATTTTTTATAACTTTTACTTTAAATTTTTTGCATTTAATAATTTTATTTTTACATTGTTATTTAATTATACATCTAATATAATATTTTATACCTTAATTTTTTTTTTATTTTAAGCAAATTTTATTGCTTGTTTTGTTACTTTTAGTAGAAATTTGTAACCGATTATGGCCTATAGGCTAGGTTATTGTAATAAATAAAGAAATTAAATTAAATATGTTATTATATATTGTCATATATAACTCCACACATAATTGTATACATATGTGACTGAGGTACTATTATCGAATCCAAGCTCGGGCAAAAAAAAAAATTTTTTTTTTTTACCTTTTTTAACTCAATTTGATTTACTTTTAAATATTTTTTTTACAGATCTTAAAAAGCCCAGTGTAGAAACGGTAATGACATATCATTATATTTTGGACTACCAGTAATGACACCCACTTACCTTCTGTATTATTTTAAAACATATAATAATGAGTTAATGATAATGACTTATTTTTATCATTATTTCAAATAGAAAATAATTTTTTAGATTTTTTTGAAAATTTTTTGAAATCTATTTTTAGACTCAATATTTTTTAATCACTGGTAAGGATATATGTAACCACATATTTTTTGATTTTTTGTATGTTGCCGAGTAAGCTTGCTTGTATGCAGCAGGTCAATTATGTTTTTATCTATTAAATATTACATGTCGATATAGCTCAGATGGTAGAGCTGTTGACTGGCAATCTGTAGACCCTGGTTCGATTCCCGCACCAGCAAATTTTATTTAAAAAAAAAAATACAATAAAAAATAGTTTTTTTATATAATTAATTTTTTTGAAAATCTAAGTTTAGACTCATTATTTTGGTCAGTACTGGTAAGCACATAGGTAACGATATATTTTTTGATTTTTCGTATGCTGGTGTGTAACGACAACTCATTATTTGTCGCAACATCGACATATAAAGGTAATAAGAAATGTAATGACAAAAGTAAGTAGTTACCATTACCAAGTATGTAGTTACATAACCACATATCTGGTAATGATTTTCTACACTGGGAGGTTAAACAATTTTGTGTCAACAGCATCTGCAAATTATGTTTTCAATTAATAGTATTTTAAATATATAATAAGATATCGTAATATATAATAATTTCGTTAAAGTTCTGAATTTGAGTTCATCCAGAGCGAAATGATTTTTTTGAATATTTCTACATACAATTTTGGCAATATTTTTATTTTTGTACTCCTACTTTTAATACAAACAAAACAATTTGTGAAAAAGTGTTGAATAAGAGTATTTTTTCCAAAGGATTGCTAAGCTTATATATATCATACCTTATTTAAAAGACATTTATATTACCTTTTAAATAACATCCCAGTGTATAAAATCATTAACAGATATGTGGTTATGTAACTACCCAAGTAAAAAAAATGATATGGAGCCATATGAAGTTATATTTAATTATATATAATCTTTTATGTAATTAGATATAATTATATCCGGAAAATGAGAACGTCTTATTGTATCATATTGTATCGAATTGTATACAATTGTATACAATTTGGTACAATTTGATACAATTTTATGCAATTCGATACAATTGTATCCGAATTTTGTCCTCATCCAATTACATCAAATTATATCTTTTTGTATAAAATTATATAAAATGTTATAAAAGTGGACATAGTTTGATACAATTATATCTAAATATTAACCTTATACTTTTTATCATATTATATAGGACCATATCTACACTAAAAGAAAAAAGTTAGTATAAAAATTAGTAAAACGGTTTCCAATTTTATTATACTAGTATTATACTAATTTTTAGTATAAAGTTGTTTTTTAGTAAAATAATTTGGTATTCTCATTTTACAAATCACAGAATTTTTTACTAATTTGAGTTGCTAAATCTACAAATTTAATTTTACTAAATTTTGAAACCCGATTAGCTAAAATTAGCAAAAAAATTACAAATCTTTTTTATTTTGGAAGTTTAAAAAATTTTTTTTTTCAAATACACAGAACCCGATAGAAATTTTCCTTACAATATTACCAGAAAGACCAACCACTTGGTCTTTCTGATAATATTGTAAGCGTTTTTTTCCATTTATAATAAAAATAAATTTGTTCTCTAAATTTTTTTGTTGATTTTTAATGTTTATATTTCCAGTTTTTTTGCCTTTTTCGAATATTTCTTTGCTATAAATACAATTAGTTTTGCAATTTTTTCAGTATGCATTTTTATCATCCATATTCGTACACTCGGTGAAAAAAGAGTTATCATATTGATGAAACTGCTTCATAAATCCTTTCATAAAGCGGATGATGTTTTTTATACGAAAATTGATGCCAAAACGTCTTTGAAATTAGTTCGTATTAACAGATAAATCGTCCTAACCAAGTTCAGCTTAAAAGAATTTTACTGTAAATGGTACAATTGTTTTCTATTCTAAAGCTGCTTACACACGAAGGAACATTCGTCACAAAATGCCCTTCGTGTATGTCATACACTGTATGGCAATGTATCGTGTTTACATTCGTGTTATCAACATTTTTTGATATTTTGTGTTTCCAAACTCAATTTTTCATCGTGTGTTACTGTTTTTGCTGTGTTAGTTCATTGAGAGCAGTCGTAATGTGAGGTGCTTTTGTAATTGCGCATTATGGGGACAATTACAAATAATGAAAACTGCATCAATATTATAAAAGAATATAAAAATTTTCGACAATTATGGGACATAAAATGTGTACTAAAAAAAGTAAAAAAAAAAATGAAACACATGCTCTTTGACGAATATTTTATCGTGTGTAGACAGCAAAAAATTTTGATAACACGATACATTGACATATACGAAGGAACATTCGTCAAAAACTGGGCATTTTGTGACGAATATTCCTTCGTGTGTCGTCACGAAAATAGAATAGATCTATTACGACGACAAATCGCCGGACGACATGGCGACATTTTGCTTCCCATACAAAATATATGAAAAAGCACATGTCGTCGACCCAGTTCTCTTAAACACATTAACGACTGCAGCTACACGACTACAGCCTGTCAAAAATAAAATACACACGTTTAATGAAAACGATTATTTTGACACCAACACAGCTACACGACAACTTTTGCCGCTGTAGTCAACTTTTAAGCTGCCTACACACTAGGGAACATTCCATTACAAATGGCCATTTTTTTACGAATGTTGAAATGTTTATAGCATTGTGTCATGTTGACCTTCGAGTTTACAAAATTTTTTGATATTTTTTGTTTCCAAACTCAATTTTTCATCGTGTGTATCGATGTTACTGTTTTTGCTGTATTTAGTTCATTGATGGCAGTCACGCTATCAGGAGCTTTTGTTATTACGCATTTGAGAAAATGAAAATGACGACAATTATAAATAATGAAAACTGCATTAATTTTATAAATGAATATATTTGCGAGAATTATGGGACATAAAATGTGATAACTAAAACAATAAAATTAAAAAACAGCAGCATATGGAAAACTAACAATTAAGAAATTAATTAATTTGATTTTCTTCCGCCCATATTTCATATGATCATCAAACAAAAATGATGTTGTAAAAAAGTAGAAACACAGTGTGTAGGCAGCTTTAGGATAATTTCTATTTTTGTTGGCTACAAAACAATAATAGTGTTGACAATATAACAAAATATGTAAAACAGGGCAATTTTTCCCGCTAGAGGCGAAATAAAATCGCTAGTTCTGACTAGAAAATCACCGTTATGGGAACACTGAAGAAACAGCTGTTTATATTTTACAATTGCTTGAAGGTTTCTGAATCTGCTTTTTGATTCATAAGTGTAGGCCCAGAATAAGAGAGCAGCGATTATTTCCATACAATTTGATATTTAAAAATCGCTGGGCGTAGCTGTAGTGAGATAGAATCTATTTTATTTTAATGCCGGTTTTTGTTTTCTCTTATTTTTTCTCTCTCATACTCTCACCAATGTTGTCAACTCTTTTGTTATTTTTGCTGGTTTTCACTACATTTTGTAATATCAAAGAGTACAACTATCAAAGGCAATCAATGGCTCTTCTGACTCTGTTTCTACTTTTGTGCAAAACAAAAATAAAATTTTTAAATTATTAAAATCAGTGTTGCCAACTCTTGAAGGCAGGAAAGCACCGTGAGCATTATAAAAACGGGTAAAAAGGGTAAAAATTTACCAAAAATGGGGTAAAAAAGCACGATATTAATTTTTTAGAAAATTTTAATAAAGAATTTTTTTAGCTTTGCAAAATCGTGTAAAAAAGGTTCAAAAAAGGTTCAAAAAATAACCAAAAAAGGGGTAAAAAGGCACCAAACTAATATTTAAAAATGTTTAGGTTTAAATATAACGAAGTTGCTGTTTAAAATTGTACTACAGACATTGTGAAAAAATATATTTTTTGTATAGTTCGTATTATTTTTTCAACTTTGACAGAAAATTCAAGAAAAATTTTAAAAACGAGAACAAATACCAAAAATATAAACTGTACAAAAAGCACTAAAAGCACTGCCAGAAATATGAAAAAGCACTGTGAATACCCGCTTTTTTTAAACGGGTATTTGCAAAAAATTACCGGGTACGGGAAGGAAAAAAGCACCAAAAAATACCCCAAAAGCACTGAAATGGCAACACTGATTAAAATTTTGTTTTCTTTATTCAACTGAGATATTGAACATTATTAGGGTGATGTCAAAAAATGTGATAAAAACCGTGTAACCACCTAATTTCTAATGCATGGATTACATTTGAGTTATATATTTCGATATATATCAGCGCATTGTCACCTGTTTTACAAAATTTATAACAATCTGACCAATTTTAGGTTAATACATAAAATTTGTGACCAATTTTATAGGCCAAATGTAAACTCCGTAACAAGTAACTCATAAGGTTTTTTAACTTTAATCTCTATATATAAAAGAATAACGTGACTGACTGACTGACTGACTCAAAAAGCTACATGGTGGTTTTCATACTGAATGTTTTTGAGTTAACCATTAGTTATTTAATTTGTTATTTCGTATATAATTTTTGACATTTTATCTTTCAATATCGTTAAGTTCAAATTAACTTTAAATATGAAACCGAGCGTAATAGATAAATAATAAAATGTACATACATTAATTTGGAATAAATGTGGGCATTTTTTTAATACTTTTAAAACTGAATACTTATAAAAATTTGCATTAAATGAATGTGTGACTTTCTTTTAAATACTTATATATTGTTACGTTTTTACTTTTAAAAAACGTTGGTTTATTTCCCTTAAATAAACCGGATTCTTTTCTATTGCGATCAAAATAACCAGTTCCAACGCTGACACCAATTATTACGTTTTACCTTACAAAACGTTCGTTTATCTCCCTTAGATAAACAGTCCTGGTGCTGTCGCAGCGATAATAACAACCAATTAGCCAATAACCAAAACACGAACACACTTAGAGATTAATCAGAACTGGGTCGACAACGACAACGAGAGTTGCTTTTTCATATATTTTGTATGGGAGGCAAAATGTCGTCATGTCGTCTGGCGATTTGTCGTCGGAATAGAATCTATTCTATTTTCTTGACGACACAAATACACACTTAAAATATTTGTCAAATTGTTGCCATATTTTTAACTAATTAAAGATTGCCATTAGAACAGGGTTGTTAGAAATTCGTATTAGAGGTGCAAAAATTCGTACTTTGTTTACAAAAAATTTATTTTTCTGACAGAAGAAATATCATTGAAATTTAAAATACATAACTTACGGCAAAAAAGCAAAATTAAATACAATAAAATATAAAGCAACAAGAATTAGTGAAAGACCAATTAAATTGGTGAAGAATTGTGGTGAAACAAATACAACAATATTCTTGTTTTGCTTTCCTTTTTTTCTAAACGTCAACAAATGTCGACGGTCGCCTGTCGCTGAATTTAAATTAATCGTGACGACTTTTGCTGTCGTCGGTCGACAATCGACCCAGTTGTGATTAACCTCTAATTTTTTTTGTGACCATCGATGGTTGTTGTTTGCAATCGTTTAAGAGATTAATCAGAACTGAGTCGACAACGACATGTGCTTTTTCATATATTTTGTATGGGAAGCAAAATGTCGCCATGTCGTCCGGCGATTTGTCGTCGTAATAGAATCTATTCTATTTTCGTGACGACACACTAACACACACTTAAAGTATTTGTCAAAATGTTGCCATATTTTTAACTAATTAAGGGAACAGAGTTGCAGAAATTCGTATTAAAGTTGCAAAAATTCGTACTATGTTTACAAAAAATTTATTTTTTTGACAGCAGAAATATAATTGAAAATAAAAATACATAATTTACCGCAAAAAAGTAAAATTAAATACAAAAAAATGTAAAACAACAAGAATTAATGCAAAAGCAATTGAATTGGTGAAGAATTGTAGCGAAACAAATACCAACATATTCTTGTTTTGATTTCATTTTTTTCTAAACGTCATCAAATGTCGACGGTCGATTGTCGCTGAATTTAAATTAATCGCGACGACTTTTGCTGTCGTCGGTCGACAATCGACACAGTTGTGATTAACCTCTTAAGTTTGAAATAGCTTAGACGCTCTTATTTATTTACACACTATTACTTATTTACAAACTCTCTCTATTATGACGATTACTAAAGCGCTACTAACTTTAACACGATATTAACTCGCGGTCTTAACAGCACAACTGCTAATTATCAACTTCTCCTCTTACTAATGTTAACGCGCGCCTTATATAGTAACAGCCATACTTCTACAACACACTGGATAATTCTAGCATGCTATACTTAACTCTACATACGCTTACAGACTATACATACAACCATTTATACATTCAGTATTACTCTACATTAGTCTTAACACTATACACAAACACAAACTGTTATAATAAACACTTATCATTAACCAACTATACAATATAACTCTACATTAGACTTAACACTATACAAACACACAAACACTTATAATAAGTCTATATCACGCTTAGAGACTATACAGACACACAAACATTTATCATTAACCACCCTGCAGGAAGCCTAGGGCCAAGTGTCTCCATGTCACCACTTTTGTCTACTATTTTGTTGACATTGTCAACTAAGAGTCTACACTTTTTTACTCTGCTTTTGATGGGTAGAGAAATTTTTTTACTCTTCTTTTGATAGGTAGAGAAATTTTTTGAGAGATGAGTGTAGTAATGCTTCTTCTTGATATTTTTATAGTTTTGTTTTAAATACACATACATGTTCCTTGTACCTTAAGTATTCTAGTTTTTTTTTTAATAAAACTTTATAATTTAATTTAAATAAAATATAAAATATGTGTTCTTATTTTAACATAAGAATTACCTAGTCACTAGCGAGTCTCTGGTTCCAATGTCTACATGTGGTCCCATGCGAACTACCTAGTCAGTAGTGAATCTATGGTTCCAATGTCTACACATGGTCCCATGAGAACTACCTAGTCACTAGTAAATCTCTGGTTCAAATGTCTACATATGGTCCCATGAGAACTACCTAGTCCCTAGTGAATCTCTGGTTCCAATGTCTACATATGGTCCCATGAGAACTACCTAGTCAGTAGTGAATCTCTGGTTCCGATGTCTACACATGGTCCCATGAGAACTACCTAGTCACTACCTACTCACTAGTTCCAATGTCACTATTGATTCGCAATGACGAGCATATGTTAAATGTCTATAGCAAATTACATTGTCTGGGGAATACTTGGTCAGTAGTACTGGTGACAAAGTCGATAGTGAATCAGTACTGTTTCACTATTGACATTTCCTGCAGGGCAACTATACAATATAACTCTACATTAGGCTTGACATTATACATACACACAAACTCTTATTATTAACCACCCTGCAGGAAATGTCAATAGTGAAACAGTACTGATTCACTATCGACTTTGTCACCAGTACTACTGACCAAGTATTCCCCAGACAATGTAATTTGCTATAGACATTTAACATATGCTCGTCATTGCGAATCAATAGTGACATTGGAACTAGTGAGTAGGTAGTGACTAGGTAGTTCTCATGGGACCATGTGTAGACATCGGAACCAGAGATTCACTACTGACTAGGTAGTTCTCATGGGACCATATGTAGACATTGGAACCAGAGATTCACTAGGGACTAGGTAGTTCTCATGGGACCATGTGTAGACATTGGAACCATAGATTCACTACTGACTAGGTAGTTCGCATGGGACCACATGTAGACATTGGAACCAGAGACTCGCTAGTGACTAGGTAATTCTTATGTTAAAATAAGAACACATATTTTATATTTTATTTAAATTAAATTATAAAGTTTTATTAAAAAAAAAACTAGAATACTTAAGGTACAAGGAACATGTATGTGTATTTAAAACAAAACTATAAAAATATCAAGAAGAAGCATTACTACACTCATCTCTCAAAAAATTTCTCTACCTATCAAAAGAAGAGTAAAAAAATTTCTCTACCCATCAAAAGCAGAGTAAAAAAGTGTAGACTCTTAGTTGACAATGTCAACAAAATAGTAGACAAAAGTGGTGACATGGAGACACTTGGCCCTAGGCTTCCTGCAGGGCAACTATACAATGTGACATAATACATACACACAAACACTTATTATAAACCAACTATACAATTCTAATGCGTAATTAACCATAGCATATTCTTAGGTGTATAATTAAATGTAGTACTATGTTGCCAGATTGATGTATTTTGTCCATCCCGTCTCTTGGGCTATTTTCTTCTAGAAAAGTCCAGAGTTTTCTATACTAGGCCAAGCCATTTTCGTAACAATATATTACCACTCCAAAAATTAATTTAAATGTGAATATCAATTTGATATTGTTATCAAAAGCCTATTATTTAGTACATATATTTATAATAAATCTTTTTATCATATATTTAGTTAGAATATTCTTCTACCTCAAGTCCAAATTCTAATATGATATTGTCATATCAGATTTTTATTTGTTGTTTCAAAAGGGGTTGATCATTTTCTTGATAGACAATACAATTGTTTCGTAGACATCACTCTACTCTTCAGTTGTCCGCAATAAGAAAATGATGACTTTCTTACTCAAACCGAGACATTACATAAGGTACAAAAAATCAACGGGACGAGAATTTTGTACTTTCGTATATGAACTGTCTGATTTGGTAAAACCAGCTATAAATCAACTCCTTTTTGAAAGCAACAATTACATAAAGTAAGAAAGTCATCATTTTCTTATTGCGGACAACTGAAGAGTAGAGTGATGTCTACGAAACAATTGTATTGTCTATCAAGAAAATGATCAACCCCTTTTGAAACAACAAATAAAAATCTGATATGACAATATCATATTAGAATTTGGACTTGAGGTAGAAGAATATTCTAACTAAATATATGAAAATATAGAAAGTCCGAAAAAACTATTTTTGTATTTTTAATGCAAACAAAAAAATAAGATAATTGTTGGAAATCTTTTTATCTTTTTATGTACATACATACATTCAATCTAAAGTTATTTAAATTTTTCATCTAAAAGTTATTTAAATTTTAAAACTTTACTTATAATTAAATCGTATTTAAAATTACATATCATTTTATAACTAAAAAGAAATAAATGTTTGTTTAAAAAATTTTACTATTCGTAAGCATTTTTTATGGATTTTATTTTAGATTTTTTGGAAATAAAATACAGTATGCATACTAATATTTAGTATAAGTACTATTTTATTTCCACTTCAAATTTACATAAATTTTACTAATATATAGTAAAATTACTAATTTTTGCTTCTAAATGAATTTCACTAATATTTAGTAAGAAATTTGGCTAATATTAAAAAATTGATTTCCATTATGAATATACTAAAATTATACTAAATTTTAGTAACTATTACAAATTTTTTCCACAACTTTGACTTTACTAATAATTACAGACACATTTTGCTAAAATTAGCTAATCGGTCTGCTGGCCTAATATTAGTTAATTTTTCTGTAATATTACAGTTTTTTCTGTAACTTTTACAGACTTTTTTATTTGAGTGTAACAATATACAAAAATAATTTTTTTAAATAAAAAAACATTTTCAATTACTTGTAATTGTAATTTTTCTTTTTTAAATTGCAATTACAAATAATCGGCCTGATTACGAGTGTCGAATTTGTAGTCGAAATTTTCGACTCCATATAAAATGATTTTGTATATAATGGAAATTATATAGAAATGAAACTCTGATGCTGGATTTTTTTAAATCTGAGTGCTATATATGGTAAATCCAATTGAAAAATTGTTCAAAAGTTGCGTTTTTAGTGAATTTTCAGCAAATTCGACTTAGTGTCGACTACGACTCGTAATAAGGCCGAATATGTAATTATAGATGAGTTTTTTTTTAATTAACATTACATGTAATTGTGTAATTTAATGTGTAATTAATTACAAAATGTAATGATTAATCCCAGGCCTGCTGGAGATCTTATAATTTCGATAAATCTTCCACTACTTATATCCAGATTTATCATGACTGCCCGAGTAAAAAAAATTATATATAATCATATATGGCATATATTACAATATATAATTATACATGTCGTTATGTATATCCATATATAATTATATATGACGTTTTTTCACAAAATTTTTCCTTATATTATGCCATATATAATTTCATCTAATTAGATATTGGCCTTCATAATATTAGATATGGCATATATAATTATATATTACATGACATGGTTGATCTTATTGCATATATAGTTATATATAGAACTATATCTTAATATATATGGTGGCATTTTAGCAATATATAATTATATATGGTATCATTTAAACAATATATAATTATATGGGCGATTGATATATGGTGTCATTTAAACAATATTAATATATAGACATATATGGTATCATTTAAACAATATATTGTCATATATGGCACAATTTAAACAATATATGGTCAAATTTTGTACCACATCAACATTTTGAATACAATTCCATATATGGTTTAATTTGAATAATGTAAAACTATGTATGGCGCTATAAAAAATATTATCAGATATGTTACTTCATTAACAATATTTATAATACAGTGTCATATCCCTAGTAAAAATGATTTTTATATATTCATATATGATTTTTATACAATCATTTATGATTTTATACAATTATAACTTGGCGAGTATTGTGAAACATATATTTTTATATGATTATATCAAAAGATATTTAATTATATAAAATTATATTAACCAGATCCACCATTTTTCGGATCAAATAATATATTTTTTATATAATTATATTAACCCATACATAATTTGATCCGGAAAATGGTGGATCTGGTTAATATAATTTTATTTAATTAAATATCTTCTGATATAATCATATAAAAATATATGTTTCACAAAACTCGACAAGTTATAATTGTATAAAATCATAAATGATTGTATAAAAATCATATATGATTATATAAAAATCATTTTTACTAGGGATATTGTAATATATGTATATCATTTAATATATATTGGTTTATGGTAATGGTACAATAATTCCAATATCAGTTGAGATACAATTTGTGGGTCCATATAAACAATTTGTTTACGTACATTTAACATATATATATGTACATTTAAGTTATAATTTATAAACACTTTATAAAGTTAAATAGTTCCATAAACCTCGTCTAACTGTATAGAATGTTTATGAATATACGATTTAATATATAATAATTACAACTACAAATTGGTGCCATTATCTAAAATTTAATTTAATATTAACTTATAATAAAATAAAAATGTATTTCCTAAAAATAAAAATATAGTGTTAATTAATGTTAATATACAATAGGTTTAAGTTTAACATCCCAGACAGAAAAATATAATCGGCACAATGCTGGCAAACCGTTGGCGATGGTCGGTTATGCGTTGGCAAAACGTTGCATTAACTATCTTGGCAAAAAAATAGATTTCAAAAAACATTTTTCAAAAAATTGAGAAAACTTTTTTAATATTTGCTTTTAAAAACATGAAATTTAACCCAGTCCACCAGATTGTCAGCCAAGACCTCTACACTCTAATCTAACGAGACATGTTATAGATGTGTGATAGCTACAAATTAAATGAATGATAAAAGCATTTCGAGCTAACTTATAAGCATCGAAAAAAGGTATTCCATAAATTATTAAATGTATTTTAGAAAATTTTAATTGTATATCACAAAATATTATTTACACTTCAGAAACTACAATATTACGCAAATTTAATTATTTATTTATTTAGTTGTGTCCAGAAATAATGAAATCTATTTCAGAATTTCATAGCTAATAGAGAAAAATTTCTCAAATACATTTCATAATTTCGGAAATACGATTGATAATTTCTGAAATACAGTTTGATAATTTCTGAAATACAGTTGTGAATTTCGGAAATACAATTAATAATTTCTGAAACACAATTGATAAAACTGAACTTCAATTGACTAGTTCTGAAATACAATTCATAAATGTGAAAAATAATTGATGAGTTCTGAAACACAATTGATAAAACTGAAATTCAATTGATTATTTCTGAAATACAATTGATAAATCTTAAAACAATTAATACAATTGGAAATGGTGTAGAGCGTCAAAAAGATGTAAATAAAATTATTTTATTCAAAGATTTCAATTTAATAAAAAAATAAATATATAATTTTATAAAAAAATTTATAGAAAAAAAATTTTAATTTTATAAAAAGAAATTAATTTTGTAAAAGAAATGCATATTGAACTCGTTACCTTCTGAGTTTAAACCTTATTTTAACAAAATATTGTAATTTTTATACAATCAGTGCTCTGCCAGTCTATTATTTTTTGAACAGTTGGGAATATATGTCTGGGATCTTATTTAATCCCAAATAAATGGAGATCTTACGTAGTACCCAAATATAATGCGGCATCTAATTTTATCTGTCATTTTTATGGATACTTTTAGATGTCAATCCCCAAATATATTGCTGTTTCTAATTCGATCTGCCATTTAAATACCGAAATAAATTGCTGGATCTAATTCGATGTGCCACTTTTTCGGATCAAATTAGATCTAAGTTTATCCACAAATATATAGCTGGATCTAATTCGATCTGCCATTTTTTGGTTCAAATTAGGTCTTACTAAATCCCAAAATATATTGCTGGATCTAATTTGATCTGCCAATTTTCTATTCAATTTATATCCAAGTTTATCCACAAATATATTGCTGAATCTAATTCGATGTGCCATTTTTCGGATCAAATTAGATCTAAGTTAATCCACAAATATGTTGCTGGATCTAATTTGATCTGCCATTTTTCAGATCAATTTATATCTAAGTTTATCCACAAATATATTGCTGGATCTAATTCGATGTGCCATTTTTCGGATCAAATTAGATCTAAGTTTATCGCCAAATATATAGCTAGATCTAATTCGATCTGCCACTTTTTCGGATCAAATTAGATATACGTTTATCCACAAATATATTGCGGGATCTAATTTGATCTGCCAAAATTGAGATCAAATTAGATCTAAGTTTATCCCCAAATATATAGCTGGATCTAATTGGATCCGCCATTTTTCGGATCAAATTAGATCTAAAAATATCCGCAAATATATAGCTGGATCCGCCAATTTTCGGATCAAAATAGATCTAGGTTTATCCCCAAAGATATCACTGGACCTCCCAATTTTGAGATATAACTTGATCTTAGTTTATCCCCATATATACAATGGGATCTAATACGATATGATTGGATACACCCAATTTTGAGATCTAATTGGATCAGCTAGATATTACAGCAGATCTTAAACAATATCAAATTGGATATAATTAGATATTGCGCGAGATCAATTTTTTTACTCGGGAGTGCAATAAACATGAAAAAAAATTTTTTTTTTTAATTTAGTAATTTTAAAATAAAGTTAATACACTGAAATTTTAAAGTTAATAGGATTATGTTATACAACCAAGATATAAGAAATCAGTCAAGTGTACGTTATAGTATAGAGAATTTCGTTTTAAAGCTTCAGTGTTGTTAATGTTATGGGTGTGGTGCGTAAGCCATTTTTGACTCATGCTCAAAAAAAAAACCAAAAAAAAACAAATTACTCACGCACGAGCATTTCGTTTTTTACTCAGCACACATGATTATATTAACTTACTTATTAAACTTACAATCAGAAAATTCTCACGCAAAACAGTAAAAATTACTAAAAACATATGATGCAAAAAATAAACTCACACACGAATCAATCAATTATTCTTACTCACGCTCACGCACGAATCACTTAAGTATAGTAATTATTACTCACGACCACGTGTGAATAACGTGACTCACAAACATTTCGTGTAACGCGCCAATCCCTAGTAATTACTAAATCTAAAACTAGTTCAAAATCATTGATAACATGGAACCAAATATAATACAATACGGTTTTATATGGACCTTATATATTTTTATATAAAATCACTTTGAAAAAATTGCCTATGTGGGATGATATATAATTATAGATGATTTTATAAAGACCGTTATAAGTTATATATGGGTTCATATTCGTCAATATATAATCATAACTAACACAAATTATAAAAGATTTCTTATATGGATCCACATAGTTTTATATTATTATGTATAGTGTCATACTAAATTATAAATAAACGTACATATAATTATGTCTTTTATATGTTACTTTATGTACTTATGTATAGCACATACATACATATATATGTAGGCCAATATGTAATAATATAAAATCACATACGTCTCCATATTAAAACCTTGCACTGTTTATAATCTAGTGATTTTCTAGCGATTTTTTTGTCTGATCTAGCCATTTATTTTGAAAATTTGTTGGCAACACTGATTGGTGTTGAAAAATACATTAAAATTGAATAAAATAAACTAAATTGAAATAAAAACCAGTTAAAATGTGTTTTTTTTTCTTAACAAAGTGATAGAAGAACAAAACAATTAAATTCTGCTTCCGGTGAACGAAAAATCTAGAAACAACCATGAAGTTGTCCCTTAACTAGAAATTGAAAAATCTTATCGCCAACCGATGGAAAAATAATTTTATGGGAAATTTAGTTAAATTTTTGTTTTTCCTATCCTTAACAATTGTACACTTAAATTTTGGGTGTGAATTGCTACACCCAGAAAACAGTCTCAGTTTTAGCCACCGAATTTGTTGCCAATCGAATTCGTGCGGTTACGACAACTATCTTTATATTAAATTATATTTTTCGTCATGAAAGCCAATACAGTAGACGCTCGCAAATTAGAGCTTTCAGTAATTCGAACGTCCAGAAATTAGAATCAATGTTTGCAATACATTAAATTCGAAATTCGAAATTCGAATTTAAAATTCTAATTTCTGAGCATTTTTTTTTTTGTTATTTGAATACACAGGAAATCCCCAATTTATTTTTATTCTGTTTGAATAAAGTAAAACTAAAAAGGGGAATCACCAAATTATATATGTTTTTCCCTATTTGTTTTTTTTGTCGCATTTATGTACATTTTTGGCTAGTTTATTTGGGAAATTTGATACGCGTGTACATATTATTTGGCAGTTTCTATCAAATAGTGAAAGTGTATCATTTAAAATGTTAAATAAACGTAAAAAAAACACTTTATCATTGGAAACGAAACGAAAAAAAACGTACAGAAATTAGAATAATTCAGAAATTAGAATTGCCTCAAAAACAAAGCGGTTCTAATTTGCGAGCGTCTACTGTATTCGGTTGTCCAATTCAATATTATGTTCCACATAAATATTATTATGTTCCACAAAATTTTATTGAAATTAAAAACTTTTTTTAAATTTTCTGGTATTTAACCCGGCCATTCAGGTTAATAGTTCACACTCTTACCCACTGCACCACAACTGCTTTTAATTTTCTTAGCCATATTTACTGTTTATACATATGAATATTTTATTTTAATTTAAAAAAAAACATTTAAATTTTTGTCTTTTCCGGGATTTGAACTCGGAAATTCGGCGTACTAGGCCAAATCTCTACCGACTACACCACAAACACTTATTAATTTTGAAGTCTAATTTTGAATTTATATGTTTTGCTTGGGAAACAAATATAGTAAAAGATTCGTTTACCAATACCAATCAATAGTTGTGTGTGTTATCAATAAAATCCACAATTCGGTTGGTTCTACAGAAACTCGACTTTAAGGTCATATTTGATTAAGATACCCGTATTTGTAGTTACCACTTTCGAATATTGAAATTTTTTTGATAAAGGTTATAGGTAACACCAATTTTCTTGTATATACACTAAATAAATGGTTGCTTCTACTGCATAGAATTACTAAACTGATACTAATTTTAAAATTGATTGGAGATACCAATAATTTGTTAAAACGATTGTCTTTTAGTTCATGTTCCCTATTTTTAATACATAGCAAAATATTTTTGGTGTAGTATTTAATTATAGGCAACTGCAAATAAAATAACGTCCTGGCAAATTCATTTTAATGGTTTTGATCTAGTTCCAACCAATCTTTTTCCTGGGTGTATGTTTACCTTTTACACTAACGTGTTTAGGAATCGTACTATGAACAGCGTATAAAAATAACTAGAGTTAAGCATTAATCACAAACATTCACCCGGAAAACAGTCTCAGTTGTGGCCACCGAATTTGTTGCCAATCGAATTCGTGCGGTTACGACAACTATCTTTACATTAAATTATATTTTTCGTCGTGAAAGCCAATATTCGGTTGTCTAATTCAATATTATGTTCCACATAAATATTATTATGTTCTACAAAATTTTATTGAAATTAAAAAACTTTTTTTGAATTTCCTGGTATTGAACCCGGCCCTTCAGGTTAATAGTTCACACTTTTACCCACTGCACCACAACTACTTTTAAATATCTTAGCCATATTTACTGTTTATACATATGAATATTTTATTTTAATTAAAAAAAAAACATCTAAATTTTTGTCTTTTCCGGGATTCGAACCCGGAAATCCGGCGTACTAGGCCAACTCCTCAACACTACACCACAAACACTTAATAATTTTAATGACTAATTTTGAATTTAAGTGTTTTATAAATACAATATAAAATTCGTTTATCGATACCAATTAATAGTTGTGTGTGTTATCAATACAATCCACAATTCGATTGGATCTACAGAAACTTGAATTTAAGGTCATATTTGATTAGGATACCCGTATTTGTAGTTACCATTTTCGAATACTGAATTTTTTTTAAAAAAGGTTATAGATAAACCAATTTTCTTGTATATTCACTAAATAAATGGCTGCTTCTACCGCATAGAATTACTAAACTGATACTAATTTTAAAATTGATTGGAGTTACCAATAATTTGTTAAAAGGGTTGTTTTTTACTTCATTTTCCCTATTTTTAATACCTAGTAAAATATTTTTGATGTAGTACCCGAGTAAAAATAGTTATATATGAAATTATATAATTTAATATGAATTAATATGTTTATATATAGTCAAGTGTAACACTATATCTTTGCGGATATAATTATATATAGCTTTGAGATTTTCAAAAATTTCTTATATGATGTCATATATAGATCAGTATAAATATACATGTCCCCATATATATTTATATGTGCCATATCTATTTACATATGCTATGACAATTTTAATACATCGTCATATATTATTAAAAATGGCTTTATCGGAAAATATATAAAGTTTTATATAGCTCAATATTCATTTTTTTCCTAAGTTGTTTTAGATATGTTTAAGTATAGCGCAATGTAAAAAAAATTCTATGTTTTTTTGAGATATATTTATGTATGATTTCAAAATATAAAAGGCGTACTCATTATAACTCCTAAATTCCTTGTAAACCTTGTATAAATACAAGCCATATTTTTATGTATGGAATTTGACATTAAACTCATAAACATACCAGGTTTACACAGTTTACGGGTAGAGAAGGCTTGGATACAATTATGTACAACTTCTTCTAAATTTTTATTTAAATTTTTAATTCTTAACTTAAGGGTGTTATTTTTTAGTACTTTTTAATAGTTTTTGTTTTGATCTTGAAGTATGAAGCGTTATATAATTATGTCTTTCTACATCAAATTAGATATAATTATATCGGGTCAAAATCCGGATAAGATTCTATATGATTCAATATATTTAGATCTTATCCGATATAATTTTATCCACCATTTTTCAGATCATAGCATATCTCCAATTATATTAAATAAGATATCATTACATATAACATCATATTATTTTTTTTACCCGGGTATTCAATTATAGGTAATTCCAAATAAAATAACATCCTGGCAAATTCATTTTAATGGTTTTGATCGAAAGCCAACCAATCTTTTTCCTGGGTGTAGATTTACTCATTTTCTGTCATTTGAAAAAATTAAGTAGTTTTTGTAATTTGACATGTACGTATGGTTCTTAATACCACTACAACTACATGAGATAGGGGCAAGCTCTCAATTTTTTAATGAGTGGGGCTACTATAGTATACTATGGTTTAATCATAGTCTGTAAGAAAATGATGTTCCATAGACTGAATAAAGAATAATAATAAACATGAGCCAGTTATAAAGCTCTGAAGCCTTATATGATATAAAATCTAAAATAGTACGGGGCATCCTTGAAAACGATTGGGGTGGTTTTATTTTCACCAAAATTGAATCTGTTAGTATAATTTTTTTCTTAAGTTTCCATGGTCCTTGTTTACATAGCCAAATTTTTAAAAATTGTTTTACTACGCCCAACAAAACACTATGCATATATTCTGGAATTAGACTGGTTCCAAGATCCAAGCGAGGCAATCATTATAGTATCGAGTGGCCTTTTACTCCCTTCATATGAACCAAATCATTTGAGTGGTCAACTTTTTCTGCTTGATTTTGCATTCTGCAACCATTTCTTAATATAGTACTTTTTTATATGGGTATATCCCTACTCTTCTTTTGCCTGAAACCTCAGTGCACTGCTTTGTTTGAATTTCGCAAAGATTACATCCAAACTTACAATTAAAGTTTTGCATATTTAATACTTGTGCTCTTGCAGGTGCATCTGCTATAAATAAAGGCGCTCTAATTATTGATGTAATATTTTGGCCAGTTAAGGGGTCAGTCCAAATAATTCCATCGAAACATTTTTGAATTTTCATACAAAATGGTTGCAAAAATAAATTCATTTGCGGTTTGAGAGTTTTATCGAACCAAAGTCCAGCTGTTATAATATGGTTATTTCTTATCTCTGGTCGAAGTTCAGCTACCGCCAACAGTGAATATTTGAACTTTTTGACAATGAAACTCCATCTGTGTACATTATAAGAGTGATATCATATTTCTGTCGCCCAATATTAACTTATTGGTACTCAGTACCATCTGTGATATCTGATATAAATTTATTTGTGCCAACTTCCTTAAAAAGTTTATTAATAGAAGATGTCTCCAAAAGCCGTTTAATTTGTTGAATAAAATCTAATTCAAAAAAGTATGTAATTTCTCTCTCATCACATTCGCTGCAAGATTCCACTAAAGTTGAAGAAATACATACAGTGGTGGAAAATTTAATAGGAACGATTCAAGTTTTTTTGATTTTTTTTTTTCGTTGCCTTTATTTTTAAAAATCAAAATAGTGGCTAAATTCGCCCCGGGAGGCAAATATGTGGTTTAGAATATTGTGCAGAATTTTAACATAATGTCTGTTTTTTTTTATTTTGTCACTTGTTTTAAGTAGGCGTGGCTTTCAATAAAAAATTAGCGATATCGGCCTGTTATCAAACTACAGAGTAAAATTTAGCGAGTACTGATCGGATCTATACAAACTGTATATTTTTGGAAATTCTACAAAATTTCCTTAAGTCTTGCATTATTTTTATCCAGAAATGTTCGCCAGACTTAAAATGACAGTGTCATGAAAAAAAATTTATTTGTTTTTAGGAATTTTAAAATAAAGTTAACAACACTGAAATTTTAAAGGGAATAGTTTTATGCTATACTTGCTACGATATAACAAAAAAGTCAAGTTTTTTTCTATGTTAAGTATAAAGCATTTCCTATTAAAATTTCAGTTTGGTTAACTTTATTATAAAATCGCTTAAAACGAAGAAAATCTTTTTTATGTTTAAGGCACTGTCATTTCAATTCTGGCGACTATTTCTAGATAAAAATTATGCAGAAGTTAAGGAAATTTGGTAGGATTTCCAAAAATATACAGTTTGTATAAATCCGATCAGTACTCGTTAAATTTTACTCTGTAATTCGATAACAGGTCGATATCGCTAATTTTTCATTGAAAGCCACGCCCACTTAAAATAAGTGACAAAATGAAAAACAGACATTATGTTAAAATTCTGAACAATATTCTAAACCACATATTTGCCTCCCGGGACGAATTTAGCCAATATTTTGATTTTTAAAAATAAAGCAAGGTTGGTTACCGAAACGAATAACGGTAAGGGTAACGGTATCAGATTTCGTTTGTTTAGGTAACGGTAAAGGTAACGGTATTTAAGACTGTTTCGGTAACGGTATACCGTTATCGAAACAGCAATACCGGTACGTACAGGTATAAAAATTATGTTAAAAACATGGCATATTTTTAATTTTAAATACTGAAAATACAGATTTTAAGCTATAAATTCAATACTGGTAGTTTTAATAAGTAAAATTATTATCTATAAATTTTTTGTAAAAAAAACACTCAAGATCATAAAATAAAAAAATTGTAATTTTTATAAAAATAATAAATACCGGTAACTACCCATAAAAATAACGGTATCGGTAACGATAACGGTATTTATAAATTTTTTTAGAGGTATCGATAACGGTAACGGTATTAAATTTGAAACGGTATTTTAGCGATAACGGGATTATAACGATAACGGCAACCAACCTTGAAATAAAGGCAACGAAAAAAAAATTAGAAAAAACTTGAATCGTTCCTATTAAATTTGCCACCACTGTATGTGACAGCGCATAGAGAAAGGGTAAAAAAATATATTTTTTTTTTTTGTGGACAACATCTGAGCATCGAATGAGACCGATCCCATGCTCTCCTGACCTTAGGTCCCTTTCTATCCTTAGGTCCCTTTCTATTTTGCGCGTCACATATTAAACATTTTTTGCAGAAGTAGTGTTTTATTATATAGGGTGTTTTTTTAAGCCCGATAGAACTTGAAATTGTAAAAAATAACACAAAAAATTAAATTGTAATCAAAATTTTTTTTTTATTGGAAAGATCAATACGTGACATTAACATTTGAAAATGATTTCGGGCATATGGGCACCGCGGCTGTTCTTGACGAAGCGCATTCTGGACGTCCAATTTTGGGCCACTTTTTCGAGCACTGCTGGCCGTATGTCACGAATAACACGAACAATGCTGTCCTCCAAGGCATCAATTGTTGCTGGTTTATCAGCATAAACCAGTGACTTCACGTAGCCCCACAGGAAATAATCGAGAGGTGTCAAATCGCACGACCTTGGAGGCCAATTGACAGGTCCATTTCTCGAAATCAACTTATCGCCAAATTTTGATTTCAATAAGTCGATGGTTGCGTTCGCCGTATGGCACGTAGCGCCATCCTGTTGAAACCACATCTCCTCCGGATCAATGTCATCCATATTTTCAAACAAAAAATCATTGATCATGGTGCGGTAACGATCTCCATTGACCGTAACGCGAGCTCCGGCCTCATTTTTGAAGAAATAAGGTCCGATGATGCCACCAGCGTGAAAACCGCACCAAACGGTGCATTTTTCTGGATGTAATGGAGTCTGTAGGGTCTCTTGTGGATTGGTCTCACTCCATATGCGGCAATTTTGCTTATTAACAAACCCGTTAAGCCAAAAATGCGCCTCATCGCTGAACACAATTTTGCGTCTATAAGTTGCGCGAATCGACGACTGATTTTCAAAGTAAATTTGGATAATTTCGTAGCGTTGTTCAAGCGTGAGTCTATTCATGATGATTTGTCAGAGTATACTGAAACAAATAAAAAAAAATGTTTCATCAAAATTTAATTTTTTGTGTTACTTTTTACAATTTAAAGTTCTATCTAGCTTAAAAAAACACCCTTAGAACACGGTGGAACTTGATTTTCAACATACTTAAAAAATTTGTGGATACTGTTGGGTAAACAATTATATTTAGGTAACATACTCTCAAATAATTTCAATTGAAAGTTTAAGGTAGTTTTTGAAAGTTTTTGCCTAACCCACATATCTAAAATATTAAAGACTGCTTGATCCAGACTTATATCTGCATTTTCGTAAATCATCTTTTGGGGAGTTACTGCAAACGTATTGGTATCGGGCGGTGAATCATCCTCACTTGATGGCTCCATATATAAAAAATTACTATCTGAAGATATCATGACATCTGTGCTTGATGACATACTGGTTAAAGAACTTTCCAAACTAGAAGAAACATCGTCCTCTCCACTTGGCACATTATCATTAATTATTGGAACGTTACTCTTCCAACGTCGAAGCGTCGATGTTGGCATCTTTGAATGAAAAAAAAAAATAAGTAAAAAACACATTATGAACTAGTTTCTACATACCGAAATGTTTGAGTCCTGTAACCAATGTTTGTATTTTCTTGTAGGAATAACATTTTTTTTTGCTACAGCATGGTATTTCTTCGGTACATTCTTCTACTTCCTGGTTTTCAATCTGTTTTAGCCCGATTGCTATTATTCCATCGTAGCGTAGTTCTCCATGGTACCTTAAAGAATAAAGAAACTTTAATACCCAAGTAAAAAAAAGTGATATGGAGCCATATGAAGTTATATTTAATTATATATAATCTTTTATGTATTTAGATATAATTATATCCGAAAAATGAGAACATCTTATTGTATCGAATTGTATACAATTTGGTACAATTTTATGCAATTCGATACAATTGTATCCGAATTTTGTCCTCATCCAATTACATCAAATTATATCTTTTTGTATAAAATTATATAAAATGTTATAAAAGTGGACATAGTTTGATACAATTATATCTAAATATTGACCTTATACTTTTTATCATATTATATAGGACCATATCTAACAATATACAAAAATTATTTTTTTAAATAAAAAAGATATGCAATATCTGGAGATCAGACCTGGGGGATTTCAATTACAATTGCAAATAAATGTAATTGAAATTAAAAAAAACACGATTACATTTCATGTAACTGTAATTGAAAATTTTCAATTACAAGTAATTGTAGTTGAAAGTGATTTCAATTACAAATTTCAATTACATTTAGAATTAAAGAGTTTTTTGTTAAAATTTTGTAGAAAAAACTGACTGGGATAGGTTGGATAGGCGTGGATAAGTATAAAAAGAATACGTCATGTTGGGCTGACCCCTCACTTGTGCTTTTTGTCATTATTTCTTTTCCGAAAAAAATGTAATTGTAATTGAAATTTTTTCAATTACAATTTTATGTAATGTATAATTGCAAATTTAAAATTACAAATTACTTGTAATTGTTTTTTTTTTAATTACAATTACAAATAATATGTTATTGTAATTGATTTTTTTTTCAATTACAATTACATGTAATTGTGTAATTGCATGTATAATTAATTTCCAAATATAATGATTAACCCAAAGGTCTGCTGAAGATCCTCTAATTTCGATAAATCTTCCATTACTTTTATCCAGATTTACCATGACAGTGCATTAAACATGAACAAAATTTTCTTTATTTTTAGTAATTTTAAATTAAAGTTGACAAGACTGAAATTTTAAAGTTAATACGATCATATTATACAACCAAGATATAAGAAAAATGGTAAAAAAAAATAGTAAAATATTACAAAATAGTAAAAATTACTAAAAATATATGATGCAAAAAATAAACTCACACGAATCATGCACGGGTTATATATTCTTATTCACGCTCACGCACGAATCACTTGAGTATAGTAATTACTACTCACGATCGCGTGTTATTCACAGAGATGTTCGTGACTCACGAACATTTCTAGTCACGCGCCAATCCCTAGTAATTACTAAATTTAGTTCAAAATCATTTTTAACATTGAACCACATATAATATAATACGGTTTTATATGGACCTTATATATTTTTATATAATATCACTTTGAAATAATTGCTTATGTGGGATGATCTATAATTATAGATGATTTTATAAAGAACGTTATATTGTTATATATTAAAGAAATCATGAAATATTGTAGATATGGAACCGTATTAAGTTATATATGGGTTCTTATTCGTCAATATATAATCATATCTAACACAAATTATGAAATATTTCTTATATGGCTCCACATATAGTTTTATATTATTATGTATAGTGTCATACTAAATTATATATAAACGTATATGTAATTATATCTGTAATATGTTACTTTATGTACTTATATATAGCACATGCAATTATATGTAGGCCAGTATGTAATAATATAAAATCACATATGCCTCCATATTAAAACCATTGAAGAAAAAATATCTAACATATGACTATATAAAAGTATATCTGCTTGAATTTAAAAGCATATCCTGCCATATGTAACTATAAGTTACTATATGCAATTACATAAAATAATATATGATTATATCAAAACTTTTTTACTCGGGTAGATATAATAATAGTATAAATTTATATCTTACCGGTTCATTAGGATTTTTATACCCTACACCACTATGTGGTCAGGGTATTATAAGTTTGTGCTGATGTTTGTAACACCAAAAAATATTGGTCCTAGACCCACCTTATAGTATACCGATCGGCTCAGAATTTTTTTTTATTCCGATTTAACGATGTCCGTCTGTCCGTCCGTCTGTCTGTGTGCCCATGCATTCTTGTGCGCACTCTACAGGTCGGTACACCGACTTATGTCGGCCCAAGGACGACGCCAATGATTTTGGTTAAAATCGGTCCATGTTTAGACCTAGTGCCCATATAATGGTCCCCCCAAAATTATATTGTTTATACGCTGCAGGTCGCAAATATTAAGATATTTTGATGAAATTTGGTACACAGACCTATGCTGGCCCAAGGACGAAGTGAATATGAACATCGGTCCATGTTTAGACCTAGTGCCCATATAAGGGTCCTACCAAAATTATATTTTTTAAACGCTGCAGGTCGCAAATATTAAGATATTTTGATGAAATTTGATACACAGACCTATGTTGGCCAAGGACGAAGCCTATAGATTTTGGTGAACATCGGTCCATGTTTAGACCTAGTGCCCATATAAGGGTCCCCCCAAAATTGGCTTGGTTACAAACTGCAGATCGCAAATATTAAGATATTTTAATGAAATTTGGTACGCTGACTCACATTATAGAAAATTTTGACACAAGCCCCATTTTAACCCATTCGAATTTCGGATCCAAACATTAGTTGGCTTTTACCCAGACTGGTGTAGGGTATTGAATAGTCGGCATGCCCGACTTTAACCTTTTTACTCGTTTTTATAACATTTATATTTTTTACTTTGATTCGACATTTTGTCCGTTGAACTTGATCGAATTAATTTGTTTGCGCCAAGAAGACAGTAGAGCAGTTGTAGATACAAAAAAATGCTTAAATTTTATTTAATATTGCATTTCGTATATTTTCATTTTAAAGTATTTAGGCGAATATGTATGATTAAATATGTTTAGTAAAATGCAAAGAAGAATTAAATTATTAAAGTTATAAAAAGAAGGCAAAAATATATTAAAAAGAGACTTCGCTGTATTTTGCATATATTTGCAAACAGCGATACTAAATTAGCGCTTATTAGTCAAGATTAAGCGTAGTGGTAATAGTAATAGTAGTAGTTTTAAAAGTAATTTGTTTTCGTTTGTCAAATTCCATACAAATTTTAAATCGAAAATAAAATCTTATATTTTCTATTTCGTACGTTTTAAAGGCATATGCACACGAGAGTGAAAACTGCTAGATATAGAGGAAAAAACACCTCTAAATAGCTCTATTGTGAATGATTTAAGGTATATAGGGTTGCTTTTTGCTCTATCTCTAGCAGTTTTCTCTCTCGTGTACATGTGCCTTAAAGCGGAGAATACATGAAGGAACGTTCGTAAAAAAATACCAATTTTTTACGAATGTTAATTTGTGTATGTTAATGTGTCGTGTTGACATTCGTGCAATTGGTTATCAAAATTTTTTGATATTTTTTTCCCTACTCAATGTTCCTTCATGTATTCTTCGCTTAAGTCCGTTTAGATTATCACACAAGTGTGTTATACATGTCAGAAATTTGTTGTATAACGAAAATGTATAATAGTGTGAACACTGTTCGTTACACACATGTCAAAATGGGTGCACACATTTTAAAATACGGTCACACTTTTATGACAAGATTTATTTTTTGAAATATTTCATAAAGTTACCACTTGTCTCAACACAAGTGTTGTGTTAGTCACAAATAAATGTTAAACAAAGATTAAAAACAACTAGTGGTGAAAAAAAGTAATAATACAAGAAAAAATTACTGTTTTTATTTACTTGTTGTATGTGTCGATAACAGTCTGAACACTGAAAAGATTTTCTTTTATAATTTTTTGACAACCAGACAATTTCAGCATACTTTTTGTCATACTTGTGTGAAGAAAAGTATAAGCACAAAAGTATAATGTGAACGGGGCTTTAACAATTAAGCGGAGAATACACGAAGGAACATTCTTGAAAAAATACACAATTTTTACGAATGTGCATTTGTGTATGTTAATGTTCGTGTTGACATTCATGCAATTCG
This sequence comes from Leucophora obtusa, assembly GCA_949987735.1. Lineage (NCBI taxonomy): Eukaryota > Metazoa > Arthropoda > Insecta > Diptera > Anthomyiidae > Leucophora > Leucophora obtusa. The sequence continues at coordinate 127,404,552 of OX465295.1, read as the reverse complement.
TGTTATCAAAATTTTTTGATATTTTTTGTTAACTACTCAATGTTCTTTCATGTATTCTCCGCTTTAGATCGCAAATATAATTGAACATATCCCTACGGGGAATGAGGAGTCAATTACCCTCCAAGGACCTATCCCGTGACCGGTCAACCGAAGGCATATTACTAAATTAGTACAAATATGAACAAAAGAAAATGAATTAATTTTCTAAGTATTTTCTGATCCGTTATTTTCACTGTTGCTTTTAAAAAAACTTGACCGATACCGAAATAAAAACAAAATTCGCGGCATATTTTTAAAAATATTTTTTATTTATTTTACTCTTTTATTTATTTTTAACTTTATTTTTTCACGATTTGCTTATTTTAGCTCTTATTTTAAATTTCTATAATGTTTTGCTAAGAAATTTTAAGTTTTGTATTTTCAACGTTTTTTTAATGTTAAAGCTGTTTTAGTTTTAACAATTGGTATTTCATTTAACTTTTCTTTGTAACTTAGGGGGAATTTTTAAAATTTTTTTTTTTATATTATCAGAGGTTTGAGGTAATTTTCTAATTTTTAATTGATTTTTTAATTTAATTTTGGCCAACGAAAAAAACAAGTCAACTGCCATTAAAGGACCTATCCCATGACCGGTCAATCGGGGGCATATTCAAGGCACTTCCACCATATTTGTGTGTGTGTTAATGTTGTTTTCTTTTCTATTTTTTTCTTTGCCATGTTTTTTTTATTTGCTGTGTGTGTGTTTGTTTTTCATTCTCTTTTTTATTTGAACAGAAACGAAAAACATAACTTAACCATCAGCCAGCCATCACGCATAAGCAACGTTAGCTCAAACGGTAGAGAGTTTGCCTTACAAGCAGAAGGTTGTGTTATCGAGCCCTACTTCGACGCCAAGTAGATTATTTTTAATTCTTAATTTTTTATTAGTTTATTTGAAAAGCTATTTTTAGACACACCACCTTATTGCCACAATGTGTCTAAACTGTGGCAATTGGTCATTTCCAATGACAACGCCATGTTAAAGTGATATGTCTCTTTCAAACAAAAAGACCGATCAGCGACCGGTCTCCGCCCCCTTGGGACCTATCCTGCGTGTCATCTGGGACCGCTCCCTTTCCCCGTAGGGATAATTCATAACTAATAAACTTCAGTTAGCGCGTTTTCCCTTTAAAAATTGGCATCACTTAATCTCACCTTACAGTGAATGTTACTTCAGGAAGAAGAAGAAAACATTTTGACAATTCGTCTTTTGTGAATATTTTTAATTTTTTTATTAATATATAAAACTGTGGTATCAAAAGAAGTAAATGCATTTTTTAAAACGCATTCGTAAAAACATAAATTATTGTTTTTTTTTTTGTCAAGGGGAACCATATAAAAAGGAGCGCAAATGGGGCAGGAACTGACAAGTGAAATATTAAATTGTTCAAAGTGTTTCGATGACTTGTTAAAATTAATGAGCTGTTCACAGTACGGTTCTTAAACACGTTAATTTGAAAGTTAAACATATCAATTCAATTCACACATAAAATTTAAGTGTTTAAGTTAAAAGCCTTGAACAGATGCCCTTTAACAATTGTAAAAAAAAAATCTCTAAAATTTCCCAAGAAGTTAAGTTTTTTCCCGCCGGCGACAAGATTTTTTAATTTTTGGCATTATACAACATTGCTATAAAAAGTGAAATTACATTGTCCGCCGGAAATAAGATTTTTTCAATTTCTAGTTAGGGACAACTTCACGGCTGTTTCCACATTTTTCGTTCACCGCAAGCAAGATTAAATTAATTTTTTGTATCGTCTATCACTTTATTAAGAAATGAAAATAAACTTAAAAAAGACATGAAAAACCCAATATCATTTGAAAAACTTTCTTCAGAATATACATTCACTAAATGTTAAATTTCGCAACAATTACACGCAAGTGAAAAATCATTTTTTTATATGGAGTTTGAAAGCTTTTTCGCAAAAGTTTGAAATAGAAAAAATTAAATATTGTGATAGAACAAAAAGCTTAAATACATATTTTCCCTAAAAAATCTACAAAATTTTCAATTTAAATTGAAAGAATAAGAAATCTCTTAAATTCATTACAAATAAATTCGAATATACAATATCTGAATACCACTATATTACTTTGAAAGAATACTGTTACAACGATTATTTAAAATCGTTGAATAAGATTTAGAAAGAATTTCTTCCAAATCGAACACTTTGAAGCTTTATCCTCATGCAAGTTAATTCTAAGTTTGAAACTTTTATTAAAGTTTAACCCTCCGATGAGTGACAGTTCTGAACTTCACGGCCGTTTGAAAAGGTCCCTACGGACGTTTTTTGTAAATCATGTTTTTTTCATATAAAAAATTTTTGTTTTGATTTTTTTTTTGTTTTTATTGTTTATAACTAAATTCTACATACAAAAATAATTTTTTCAATTTTTTTAATTTTTTTTTTTTTTTTTGCTTGAATTTTCTTAAGACTATTATAAAAAAGTTTAAAAATTATTGTTGTTGAGCGTGTACTTCTTGCCCCCCGCCCTGTGCGCAGTATGCCCGCGTTTTCCGCTGCCGCCCGTACGCAGAACGGCAAAGGCGACATGACGGTCTACTTGACCTAGCCGCAAACGATGGTGCATTGTCTTCCATCGGTATTGGTAATACCTGAAATGAAAAGAAAAATAAAAAACAAATAAATATATATTCTATTCTTGAATTTGAAGATGTTTTTCTTACCCTGACATCGAATGCTTCCATCGCATTGCGTATCCTTGGATATGAGGTTATATGGTTGTTCAGGGCACGTTCTTCGATATTTGGTGTGGCCAATTGTTTCGTTAGCAGTAACAAGAACGACCGCCGTCTGTCACTCCTTTTTATAGGCTTCATTTCGTTGTAAATCGTAAAAGCAGCCAATGCAGCGACGTCCAGCATATTATAAAACATGGCCAACGGCCATCGTTGTGTTGATCTTTTGCAGCTGTAAGTGCCTAGCATTTGATCCATGGTATCAACGCCGCATTTGTTGGCGTTGTAATCTAATATGGCATAGGGCTTCCGCTTCTCGGTTTGCTCGTCAACGAGGCAGGTGTAGTGCATTGTGGAGAGCACGTTCACCACTTTATTTTTTTTCGGCACGTATGAGCATAACGCTATATCCCCTTCGTTGAACCCAAATAATGTACTATTGATGGTGCGCTTCGGGTTCTTCTTGAACTCCTGTGGAATGAATGTTTTGTTGTAGCGCACTGTACCAACATATGCGGTCTTCCTCCTCAACAAAATACGCGCCAAGTCAAGAGTGGTAAAGAAATTATCCGCGTATATAGTACGGCCAGCATCTAAATATTTTTCCACAAGATCCAGCACTACGTTCTGCCCTTGGTTTATCTCCCGTTGTTGGTTTGGCAGTTTTCCAGAATATATCATTCCCTTCACAGGATAATAACTCTGTGAGTCGCATAACCACCATACTTTCAAACCATACTTAGCTGGCTTTGACGGAATATATTGTGTGAAGCGGGTGCGGCCTCTGTAAGGGAACAACTGCTCATCAACTGTTAGTGCTTCATGAGGAGCAGCGTTGCCACTTTTTGAATAATTATTCAAAAACGGGACTGTTTACACATTCCTTGGATAATTTTTGAATAATGACATTTTTGTGTAGTTTTTGTGTAATTTCGCTGTTTACTAAAAAGTTTACTTAATTCCATACTTTCAAGTCCCACAGTTGATAAAATGAGTTTATTTGTACAACATCTTCCACAAATTTTAAGTTTCTGGTTAATTATTTTGTAAATTTGTTCTACGCGAAACCCAATTTAGTTGGGGGAAGTCAAAAAAGTAGTTTTTTATATTATTTGTATATAAACTCAATATTATGTTAATATTTTGGGAAAATATTTGTCAAACTGAATGCAAAATAAATAAATATTTTTGTCTAGTGTGGCATTTGTAATTAAGCAAAAGAAATTTGGTTTTGTTATGATTGTGACTTTCTCATGAGTGAGAAATTTGAGGGATTTGATCAGACAATAATTTTCTTACGGCAGTACAGTGGGGCAGATCAAAATGTCTTTTAAATAATTTATTAATTGAGTCTTAGTTAATATGCAAAGGCTAATTTTGCTATAAATGGCACTCTATAATTGATTTATAAGACCTTTGTAGGTAAAGGTAAATATTAACAGATTTTCTCCAATGATAGTTTTTTTGTTACGTTTTTAAAATCTGTTGATAAATTGAAAAATTGCAAGCTTTAAAAATGTTCACATTTTAGTGGTGCCTTTAGTTGGAGCTGAGTGGCACAGCTCCCGTTTCAGGCCTCAAAACTTAAGCTCTCTGACAGTGTGAAATTTCGCAGCAATATAGCCAGCCGGTAAGAAGTGCATTATTTCCAATTTATTGTATTTTGATTCTAGCCTACTGTGCGCAGGAGAGTCCAAAGGGCCACATATGTGCATGTATTATTTTTTTTTTTATAAAAATAACGATTATTTTAAACTAATAAAAATCATATTAATTTGTTGTGTAATTTCATACGGTTTTGGATAATTTTTGACATACGGCTGTGTATTTTTTTGCTTTACTGGTGGCAACACTGATGAGGAGTGTAAGCTGCTGCCAAGTTATGTTGAAACATTTGCCAAATATCGTCAATAGCCGCAGTTTTGCTGTTGATGAGTCGCTGTTGTCGAGTATTTCCATTGTCGAATCGAATAAATTGCTTTATACACATGAAGCGATCGTACGACAACGCAGCTTTGTATATTGGGCAACGCGTCGAGCCCCATAATTCCATAGCTGGTTCATGGTTTGATCTTGTAAGTCCAGCATACAAAAGAATAGCTACAAAGGCGTCAAAATTCTTTCACTGTCACTGCCCAGTCAGAAATCGCCAGTGGTACAAAAAATTAAGCACTGCCATACCACTGGGTAACCACGGTATTAAAAATAAATGACTGGCTAAACACTCATTTGGGACGCTTTACCAGCGTTTGTGAAAAGCGTTTTACCAGTATTTTTTTTACAAAAATTTCGGTGGTTTATAAAAACAACCACTGGCAAAGAATTGGCTTAGAGTGATATGCCAAGGTTTGCAACCAGTGGTTATCCAGTGCTACCTAGCCAATGCTACCAGGCGTACAAAAATCAATTCACTGGAAAACCAATGATTTTATAAAAATGCTGACGCTTCGTTAAAAAATGTTTGTAGTCGGAAGGTTCCGAGTTCAAATCCGGTTGCAAGCAAAAAATTTTTTTTGGATTTTTTTTAATTAAAAATTTTTTTTGTTTTATAAAATCAATTTTTTTGTTTGTGGGAAAGCTCCTTCAAGACCAACTTTTTTTTGCCCTCCCAACACTGGCATACTAGTTACTAAAAATTGTTTGCCAGTACTAGCATTTTGGCACAGCCAGTAGTTGTCCAGCTATTATCACTCATTTATGTGTTTAGCCATTAAATATTATATGTCTCGTTAGCTCAGTGGGTAGAGCAATTGTCTGCCAATCTGATATATTTCCAGACCACCTATTTATTGGTTTTACCAGCGTTTTGCCAACGTTTAAAAATTTTGTTCCTCCAGTGCTTTTCCGGCGCTTTTTGAACAGCCGGTCCTTTTGTCTAATGATGTTATCATTTTGGGAATGGGAAAGCACCTTTTGCCAGTACTTGTACCACCTGTTAAAGTGCTTTGCCACCGCTTTCCCGTTTGTATTTTTCTGACTGGGTGGCTTCCACTCCTTTTTCTTCGTGGGATTCGCCAAATTCCATGCAGCTGTAACCTCCCTGCCTTTACGATTTGTTTCACGTAGCACTAAGTGTATTATTTCCTCTGTCATGATTGAACGCGTTATTGCAAACTGATGCTTTAAAAAGATATTGAATGATTGTAGTAGAAAATAATTAAATCAACAAAATGAATCTTTTTGTTTAAAATTTAATTGGATTTAAAAATCAGATTAAAGAATTATACTTTTACTTACTACTTTATTTAAAAAACAAACTTGAAAAACTCCATTTTTTTTAAATAATTTCAAAATCTTGAAGATTAAAAAAAAATTAAAATTAGTTTGGATAAGGTTAGTTTGAGCAAATTGAAGAAACTGTAATAGTTTTTTCAACATTTTTTATAAATGGGATTTTTTGGGAATATTTTAAGATTTGTTTGGGGACAACGAATAAAAGTATGTGGCAAACCTTATGATATCGGTGAAATGTTTTTTGGTAAATAGAATTATTGCAATGCGTTGCAACACCCAAAATAATAAGTTTGTAATTAATATAAAAATATGCATAAAATCCTAGAAGTATTTTTTTAGTCCATTTTGTGTTTGTTTTTTGAAAGAAAGAAAATCTATATTGGTCAGAGCATCAAAGATTTAATTCATGAATTCAATAATAATGATGCTGCGGAAAAAAAATACTAAATTAGGAGATTATTTTTTTTTTCTTAAATGCAAATAAAAATCGAGCTTTTTAAAAACAGCGGTTCACAATTTTTTCTTTTTTCACAAAATATTTCTGTTACTTTAACAGGATAGACCGCTATTTACATTCAATTTTTACTGTTATTATCTTAGAGTATTTAGCATATCAAAATCTGCTAATTTCAGCAGTTTTTTGTGCAAGATTATTTTTAACTAATTTTCAGTAGCCTTTTCTACTATAAGTGTACGACAAAAATTTAATTTTTTCACAATTTCAAAAAATGTTTTTTTTTTTATTTTTTCTTTAATTTTGACCGAAAGTTCCAAAATTTAACCCGTTTGCGCCAGTGGAAGACTTCACCGACTTTGGCTAAAATTTTCACCAGAAACTTCTTAGATTATGTACGTATAACAAATAAAGTATACTGGAGCAGCAAAAATCCAAAAATCGCTTTTGTACATATGCATGTGTATTTATTGTGGCTCCAAAGGAGCGCGCACTTGAATTTTTATTTATTTAAATAATATAATATATAAATATAATATATAATATAAATTATTTTCTTTTATTATCTTAAGGACTAAAATTTTGTGTTTAATGTTTTGATTCAAATGTTATGTTAAAATAAACTTTTAATTTATTTAATAAAAAATCTGTTGAAAATGAATTTAATTGGTATAATTATTATTATTTCTTAAAATATTTAATGTGCACTCAAAAAAAAAAAGTTAATACAAATCTTAGTAATCAGACAACAGAAAAGTTCAAAATACTTTATTGATAATACTCTACAAGTATTTTTTTGAAAATAAACTTCATAACTTTTAAATAAAACTCTTTATGATAGAGTATAGAGTTCTAAAGATAAAACTCTCTATTGAAAAAATCTACAATGAATAGTATTTTGAATTTTATGGAGTTTTATTTTCCTACAAAAAAAATATACATAAATGTATTTAAAATTGGTAAAATTTTAAATTTTTGATAAAGATTAGCATGTAAATAACAAAATTTTATATTAAGAATAGTTCTGAACATTTGGTTCCGTTCATACAATAATATCACAACATACTTTTTCGCATTTAGCCATTATTTTTTGTAATTAGTTTGGAAAAAAAATTGTGCATCAATATATAAGCTTCCGGAATGAAAATCGCTGACTGAGCTTTGTAATAAATATTTTGTACCATAAAGACTTTTTTTGCGTTCCGCTATTATTTTGCAATTTTTTAAGTGCGGTTATTTTAAATTCATAATCTAGAAACTGAGCAATTCCATTTTATTTCAACGAACATTTTTTCGGTAGTGTCAGATTTTGATAAAACTTGGTGAATGTGTGTAGTAGTGTATGTATGTTCACAAAACGATTTTTAATTTTTTTGTTTTCGAAAACTGTGGCAACCCTGCAGCTTTGAAATACTGAAAATTGCAGGGTAGGCACTACACTTAAAATTTCATAACTTTTGTTGTGAGCAAGATATTGAAAAAATTCTTTTTGCGTGGGATTAGTGAAGTTTTTAGGTTTAAGAAATTTATTATTTTTTTTTTTTTTTTTTAATTTTTAAAATTTAAAAAAAAAAAAAATTAAAATTTATTTTTTGAAAAAAACCCATTTTTTAAAATTTTTATATTTTTTGCACAAAATGCCACATATGTGTTCTAAACATCCTAAAAATTTCAGAGTGGAATGCCTCCTACTTTTTGAGATATATTAAAAAATGTAAAAATGTAAACAAAAATATAATTCATTTTTTGGAAAAAAAAAGTTTTTCTTATAAAAATAGCCACATGTACGTTCTAAATACCTTGAAAATTGCGGAATCTTTTCGAGATATGAGAAAAAATATAAAAGTATTTATAAATATTTTATTATCTTAATAGGTTTTGGAGTTTCAACTGAATTTGAAAAGGTTTTGGCAGCTATTTCTGTTCTTGAAATAGGTACGAATGAATGGAGTTTTTGTGTTCCTTTAATTGCAACAGATTTTTTAAATCTAGTGTTTAGTTTTATTTCCTCTTCTTCATATTCATTTTTTGTGCAGAATGTTACATTTATATTAGGCAAACCCTTAGCGTATTCAAATAAATCTGTAGCATTTACAATTTGATTTTCTATTGGACGCTGAAGACTGGCAAGAGCTGCTGCTCTTTTTAGTGAACCTCCAACTCCATCGCAAGGGCCTTTCCCATGTGATGTCTCAAAAAAGTGCCATTCAGCATCACAATCAAAATCGGTTTTATGGTATAGTAAATTTACAAAATTTTTTCGATTTTTATACTGAGCTGCGCAACCGCCAGAAAAATATATTATTTTGTCAATGTTTTCATTAACATG